>LS908586.1:125864-171493 GCA_900490955.1 Micoletzkya japonica
TACAACGAGAAATAAACAATACCGCCACCGCCTTTTAGTAGGTTTACCGCCACCGCCATACCGCCTTTTAGTAGATTTCACCGCCACCGCCAACCGCAACCGCCACCGCCTTTTAGTAGGTTTACCGCCACCGCCACCGCCTTTTAGTATGTTTCACCGCCACCGCCACCGCCACCGCCACCGCCTTTTAGTATACCCCAAGTGCACTCGGAGGATACGGTAACACCACGGCGGCTTTCGCATTCTCTCGATTTCGCTTTTTCATTCTTCACGCGCTTTTTCTAGTTTATATTTTTGTTTTTTTTCCCGTATTTTGTTTGATTTATCTATTTACAGGTCATGAACACGGAACAGGTGGCGCAGATCCTACAGAATACGCTCGAGACTTCGGCAGAAGTTCGGAAAGAAGCTGAGCGTACGCTACGGAAGATCGAGAGGGAACCGGGTTAGTCCTTTTCAAATTGATGGCGCTTTTACTTTGACTCATTAAATCAGAAAGTTATGAAATGACTCGTTGGTACATCATTCCGAATACGGCTATAAACAAGCAAAATGACATATTTTGGTAAGTACGGAAGAAGGGCTTTCACGAGGTGATTAAATAGAATACTGTTTTACAGGGTTCGGTATGGCCCTTCTCGAGATCGCCTGTAACACAAACGTTACCCTTCCCATCCGAATCGCGGCCGCGGTTGTCATCAAGAACTTCGTCAAGACTAACTGGGTACGGATCGACACTTTGCCCGTTTCCCTGGCTATAGGCTTACCGTTGACGAAACCGTTGCGTCAGAAAACGTCATTCCTACTTTGCTTGATCCCTTCACCATTGCTCCTTTGAAGTATTCTTGTTTCCTCGAATACCCTATGAAGGCCTTTGTCTTATGACCCCCCCAACCCCATTATGCGTAGGTTAAATTATGACTAATGACTGGATTGCAGGGAGAGGCTCCGGAGGTCGAGGTTTCCGACGTGGAACAAGACCAGCTGCGAACCTCGCTCCTGGCAGCCATGTTCTCCATGTCAGGCAACATCCAGAAGCAACTGTCGCATGCGGTTTACCTCATGGCCAAGGTTTGTGAATGTCATCAGCTTCTTAACCTTTTGCGCGCTTTAATCATTTAATAATTTACTATTGTTCCGCTCAATAAATCAATATATTCTGTAGTATTGGCAAGCCGGTTCGGTTGCGCCCGTTTTTCAGGGTAATGCTTCACTGTTGTGTTACTTGGCATGCCTCTCGTGCCTGTATATACGTGGTTGAAACCTAGGACAGTGATCCGGTTTGCCAAATCACTAATATCCTGCGAATTGCAGAAGGACTTTCCCGAACGGTGGCCCGAGCTGATCAATGGTCTGGCGAACCAGATGAGCGTCGAGAACATTGACCTGGAACGGCTTCTGGCCGCGCTCGGGACCACCGATCAATTGCTGGAAAAGTAAAACCTTAATTTCTTTATGTTTTCTTTTTTGTTGAATTTTCATCTAAACCATGCGTGGACGGTGCCTGCTGATGGCGGCTTACTGCAGTGATAGACCCCGGGACGGGGATCGAACGATTTTGAATTGTTATTTTCCGCAAGCTAGATGTCACAGAACAGTCTGCGGTAAGCTCTCCAGCACTGACTGCAATAGCCCGTGTATGATTTACGTTGTTGAACTATTAGCAAGGGGCCAATACTTGAAGGTATCGATACGAGGGCAAGTCGGAAGCCCTGTGGAGGGAGCTGAAGATGTGCCTCATTGCGGTCCAAGCACCCCTGACGACTCTTTACGAGTATTTGGTTGGAGTAACGAGGAATGTACAGCAGATGCCGGTTGAGGTATGTTTCAGCTCTTATTGATTTACTGAGTATTTTGCTAATATAGGTTTTAATAAATAGGTTTTTTTTGAATAACTTTATATTTTGCAGCAAGCATTGACGCTGTTCGAGCTGCTCTACTCGATCATGCGCGTCTTCCACTCACTCTGCACGCAGGAGCTGCCCGAGTTCTTCGAGGTTGGGCAGTTTGCTTGGTAATATAATATTGAATGAAGAGTCACCAAACGCATTCCTACTTTGTCTGCATTATCTTCTTAGAGGATTCTTCGCTTTCCTGTTGGCGATAGGAATGACCACAATTACGGAGCATTTTCTTCAGCCATTCTATTGTCAATTGGAAACGGGATTAAGTAATGTAGATAGGGGCTAAATCGTGATGCGTATTGTTCGTATCCCATATTACCTGTAAATGAATAAATAAATTTGCAGGATAACCTGCAACGATGGGTTACGGGGATGCTGGAGTTGTTCGCCCTCCAACCCGCGAATATCACATCGTCCGCCGGCGAGGCCACCCCTCTGGACAAAGTCAAAGTAATGATATTAATAATATTATACAATGATGCTCGACTTCAGACGGAGATGTGCGAGGTGGTGACGCTGTACGCGCAGCGGTACGAGGAGGAGATCCTCCCGCACATGCAGCCGCTCATCGCGGCCATCTGGAAGCTCCTGGACAATACGAACTTGGAGACGAGGTACGGTAGCACAGCGTCGTACTACGTAGAATAGATTCGTCTGCGAATTAGGAGAGTGGAGGCGAGGGAGAGAGAGAGCATGGAAATTGGAGAGACGCAGAGACATTCGGAATTTCGGGAACGCGCGGACTGGCAAAACGTCGTGCGGTAGCGCATGACACCACCATTTTACCATACATGGGCAGCCTTTTCCCCGTAATATTTTGAGAAACGGGCCTGCCCAGTGTATGAAATCAAGCCTATCAATTAAAATTTTTTGTAGGAAATATAGGCCTACCAAAGTAAAATTGCAAAGAAATATGAGCCTACCACCCATACTTCCGGTCCATGCCCACGTATAACATTTTACTAGAGAGTTGCGCATGGGAGTTATTGTGATGTTTCACGCATCATTCTAATAACCGCGACGTGTCTCGCCTCCCAGAATGACCAGAAGAACTCGCATGCACATCACTACCATTTTACATTCTATAGATAATTTTTGAAGGGGACGGCCTGAGGTTGCTTTCGAACTATAGTGGAATAAAAATATCCGTCACTTTATCATACCGAATATCAGGCGAGAGGGTGTGCAAAAGTGAGAGAATTAGACTCATTTTGGAATGAAAGTAACGGACGGACCGGTTTATTCCACTATATCTGACTATAATATTAATAGTATATAGTTTCAGAAAAGGTGGGAATACTATCTAATGGGGTTTCATGCTTGCATATTCATGTAAGAGCCAGAACTATAGAACAAACAGCTTTTTCATGCATTCAGCCAGAGCCTTTAACGCTGACCGTTTATTAACTACGTAATTATCGTGCTTATTGTTAGTAGTCCATATAGTCTTTCTTTCTTTCACTGCTCCCTTTTTCTCTTTTCTCTTTGTTCTCGCATTTCTCTGTGAAATCGCATAAATATTATTGTAATTATAGGTACGACTCGATGGTGTGCGCCGCCTTGGAATTCCTCTCTGCCATCTGCGCCCGGCCCCAGTACGAGGCCATGTTCCGGGAGGAGGGCGTACTCAAGACTCTGGCGGGTACGGTAGATGGGGAGGGGTACGGTAGTTAGAGAGGAAGGGAGTACGATGGATTAGCTATGGAGTAGAGCATTCCATTCGGGTCTTTTTGATGGAAAATAAATACATAATGTCGAATGGAATGCTCTACTAACAAGGAACCGAAGCTTTGCTCTGGAGCTGCTAGAGCTACATTATTTAAAAGTGTGCCCTTCGTGGGTGTTGAGAGGAAGGTAGGCTATTTGACAAGTCACCATTTCAGAAGACGTCGCTGTCAAGAACCTAACCCTGCGACAGGAAGACCTGGAACTGTTTGAGGACGAACCCGTCGAGTACCTCCGAAAGGATCTGGAGGGTACGAGCCTTAAAGCGAACTTACTTTCCATCTGTCGAAGCTATTATTATTATTATTATTATTATTATTATTATTATTATTATTATTATTATTATTATTATTATTATTATTATTATTATTATTATTATTTTGTGATCATTTTATGCTATGTTTCTTAGCATTATAATATGTGCGTAGGAAGTGATACAGTAATCCTGAGCCTTGTGTGTCCTTGATGGAACCTCCCTGATTCAGGCACAGACGCGGGCACACGAAGGCGTGGAGCGGTCGAGTTTGTGAGGGCGCTGTGCAGGAACTTTGAGCGAGAACTCGTGAGTTATTCGAGAGGGCATCCGTGGGCAGAGTTGTTACCGATCCTTTTTTTTCATTTTGGGGCCAACTCATTGAGCTTGTGATTAACTCCGTTAACTCCTTTTTCCACACTTGGTCGATAAGGCGGGCCGGTTTGCCGAAGGCTAATAAGTAGAAAAACGGACCATTTTCGTGGTAACGCTTCACAAGTCAGCCTGTATAGGCAATAGCGGTTTATAAAGGGACATGAAACGTAACGACCGAAAACTTGGTCCGTTTCCCGCTCCCTACTAAGTAAGATCTTGCAGGTACCCATCCTCTCTAATGTGGTCTCTGCATACATATCCGACACGGGTAACTGGATGAAGAGGGACGTCGTCTACTGTCTGGTCCGAGCCATGGCATCGAGGACGGAGACTACGAAACAGGGAGCGACGAGTACTTCGGAACTGGTGAGGGAATGGGGGGGGGACATGGGTCCGACAGTCGGGTGGTAGGCGCCTAATTTTGTCAGGACAATAACTTGGCATGAAACTCAATTGTGGGTTCCTGTCACAATTGAGTTTCAGGGTGCCTTTAATACGGAACGGTTTGCGCTGTCTACGCGATCCACACTGCCTTTCACGTAAACTATTAAGTGCATAATGTCCTTTTGTCTAGGTGAACATCATGGAGTACTACGCATCGAGCGTACGGGGTGACCTGCAGGGAGGAGTTAACGACGCGCCGATTATCAAAACCGACGCCCTCAAGTTGGTCCCCCCGTTTCATTTATAGAGCATACAGTGCGGTTTGAAACACCACAACTATCTTCTGTGCAGCGCGAGATCGTACGCTCTGTTCGTAGTCCCGTACAGTTAAATATAGACTAATTAATAGGACTAACAATAATCAATAAGCTAATGTGCGTAAGCTATCCGTGTCTTTCGAGTCATATGGTGAGGTCATGGAAGTAGGGAAAATAAGAATCTCGCAAAAAAAAGAGAAATATTCACTTTCAGATTCGTCGTTCTGTTCCGCAACCAACTGCCGGCCGAGGCACTGTTCGAGGCGATGGCCGCTATCGATGTAACAGCCTAAGCGATCTAGGCTAGAGTTGTGCAGACTGGTCATTTTGGCCAATACGTTTCACTACTTTTGGCGACGAGACGCGTCGCGGTTGAGAGTGATGCATGAAACTTAATCGTTGTACTGACCAGTCTGCACATAAAAGAAATCTAGGCACAACTCTCGCTTTTCCCAGTATCGAAGCTTATAAAAGCTTGCCGCGTTAGATGGTTGTGGCGATTTTATTGCAGGAAACTGAAATGAGATACCTGTGCAGCGTATCTGAAAGCAATAGAACTCTTTCTTTCTTTCTTTCGGTAGCATACCAGCATACAGGGTTTAGCGCGCTGACTGTATGGGCTGAGAAAACGCTGCACAGCTATATCGTAACGCTCACATTTGTTCGCGTTTGCTCCAATACCACGCAGCAAATGCATTATATCTTACGAAGACCATTTGCGCCCCCCGTTGCAGTCCCTGCTGACGTCGCAGTATACGATCGTGCACAAGTACGCCGCATACGCCGTGGAACGACTGCTGCTGGTCAAGGACAAGACGACCAATGTCCGCGGGCTTTTTATTATATTTACTCTTAATATCTGTTCAATAACTCATCGTAAATTATACGTAGCAATTCCAGGCGCCCCTCTTCAACTCGTCCAATGTCGCGGTCCAATCGCTCCTCGCCCACCTTCTCAACGCCTTTGATGTCGATCCCAAGGCCCAGAACTCGGCCTACCTCATCAAGGCCCTCATGCGGGTGCTCATCATTATCGATGTAAGCGCCGCTAGTTGGCAGCGTGCCAAGATTACGGTATCCATTCCGTGCAGGACTCGACGGCCCGAATGGCGGGCGAGATCGCGGGCCGGATGGCTGCGATGGTCGAGGCGGCGGTGAAGAATCCGGCCGACCCCACCCATACCCACTTCCTCTTCGAATCGATATGCATACTCATCAAGCGGGTATTTTATTTTTTTTTTCATTTCTACGCTACTATTATGCAGTTATAACACGCTCATTATCATCGTAGTACTGATGTAGATAGTTTTTAAGCTGTTCAAAATTAAGAAAGAATAGTTCTTTAAGTAATATTGGAACGATATATCTTCAGTAGAGCCCGCGAATCGCTACCATTTAATCCAATTAGGTACTTTTTCCAGGTTTATGTTTCACTCTATACGTATTAGGAGGGGTGATACTGCTAGCTAGCATTAGTGGTGAAACGTAACCAGCGAAAATGAGCTATCAGTATTTATCGATTCACGGGGCCCTAATCTTCAGACCTCGGGCAAGGTGGAGGGCGGTATCGATCGGGCCCTTTTCCCGCTTCTCGAACAGATCCTGCAGCAGGAGATCCTCGACCTCATCCCCTACTCACTCCAGCTCATCGGTTGGTGCTGCTCCGCCGCCTAAAGCTTTGCTCTGTTTAGTAGCATGTGAGAGCAAGTACGGTGTTGGGTTACAGTAGCTTACTGTAGAAGAAGGTAACTTTGCCTAGTTACCCACAACATTATACGCTAGCGAAGCCTTCATTTTTTTCTTGCATAATTTGACCCAAGTATGAAATAATGGACCGTAAGACTGCGCGCACATATTTGAAAGAGTTATATGTTATAATCGTAGGAATTCTGGGTGAATAGATACTGCTGTACAATTGGAAATTTCCAAAGGTCTGAATGTTTAACGACTTTATTTTACCAAATAATAAACATTGCGCGGCTGTTTGCACCCGGTGCCCGACGGCTCATCAGCGATGAACCCGGGGGATTATTTTGGATACGAAAGGGGATGGAAGTATTTTTTTTGTTGTTGGAATATCTGCCTATCGATTACATTATAAGGAGACTAAGCATATTTTTGCTGCTATGCTTTAGATTGTAAAATGAAATGAGTGAAATGCAATATTTCAGCCGTGCTCCTGGTGGAGTGCAGTGCACGCGGGTCCTCGACCGACACCTACCTGGCCTTCCTCCCTTTCCTGCTCAAGGAAGAGGTACGGGTTTTCATCGCTTTTATCTTTATCTTTGTCTCCCCCCCCCCCTTGCACCCCTCCTTGTCCCTATCTCTATCGAAACGCGTATTGCGTGCGGTTGTCGGGGGGGGGGGGGGGGGAGGGTTCGGTTATGTTTCAGTTCCAATTTATAGGCGCTGCAAAAGCTCAATGTATGTTGTAAGCAGGCCTTGCTTGTGGGGGAAAAATAGTGTATTTGATTGCATTTTTCGGGGTGCGACCCCTCCCACCGCAAATCGTCTTTTACTACATAATAATGACCTATACCGCAGTGAAAAATCACCCCCACCGCATTTCTAAATTCTCGATTTACATGGCTGCCCTGCCGCAACTGGTAAATTACTCCCCCCCCACCACGAAATGAGTTTAAAATATGAATATTTATTCCCTGGTTGTAAGTTCTCTCTTGCTTTTTTCAATATTGCCATTCATTAAAACAATAGCCTATCGTATGGATGATCATTGTGGTATCTCGATAGCTCTCGCTTTCAGCTATGGGCCAAAACCGCGAACGTTCCTGCGGCTCTGTCAGTTCTCGATTCCTTCCTCCGGGTACATCCCTCACGCGTCATGGCTGAGCACGGATCCACCATTATGGCGCACTACGCGAGGTTGGGACTCTGGGGGGGGGGGCTAATCTAGAGTTGGGCAGGGGAAAACTAAATTACGAGAATGGACAGCTCGCGCTATATCTATGCGACTGTCAAACACGCCTAAAAAGAACGATCGAACCATAGCAGTTTTCATTAATTTGCACACGGTAGCCATTCAACAAGCACTGATAGACAATGGCTATTAATGGAATAAGTATATCATATGCTTTGCCCGGATGCTAGTAGTCCATGAGTGCATGGAAATTCAGGCTAATCGCTTCTAAGAACCTGGACAGGCACGGGTTCGCTCTGGCCAATATCATCATTCCCCACGTGGAGGTGAGCTGGGTCTAATCTAGAGCCTTCGATTGGAGTACTTTTGATGACTTTTGATGCTTAAGCTTCACCCACCACAGCATAAACAAGCCATAAGTTCATTATCAATTGATCGTGAAGCATACCCATCAAAAGTACTCCAATCGTATCCTCTAGTCTAATCGGGTCTTCCTGACGGTTATACTTGGTTTAATATAACCAGACATTGGTTCGTTTATGTAATGCATAAAAAATACCGCCACATGAAACTCTAAACTATTTGTGTAGAACGGCCAATGTTTGCCCTGCATTTTGTGGTTTGTTTCCTTTCAACGTTGCATCGCAGATGATGACTAACGTCGACAATCCCATGCCTACTCTGCTCAACCACATGTTCCGAAGGGTCGGCTTTTAAATTCATTTATTCGTTTTTGCAAAGATTTTATTGACTATCAGTCGGAATGCAATACAATGGATATTTGCGACCATCACATAGCCTTACCTTTTATTATTATTATTACTTGTAACCTTCATTTTTGTTGTTCGTTCAGGTTCAATTCAACAAAACCGCTGCCTTCATTCGCCAATTCATCGTCTTCTTCTTCCGATTTGTCATCGTAAAAGGAACGCAGTTCGTCGCGGCTGTAAGATCCATATTATTTCAAGATTAATCTTATGCGAATTGAGAAATGATGTCACACATTTTAATGTGTGACCTCATTTATAATGGAACAAACCGATCCGTCAGTCTCTTCCGTTCCAAAATGACTCTAATTCTCTCACTTTTGCACACTCTCTCGCCTTATATTCGGAGTGATTTTCCGACGGATCCTTTTAATCCACTATAAGAATAAACATGGCAAATGAGTTATAAAGTTATGTTTTTCAGGCTCTCGAGTCGATTCAAACGGGCATGTTCCGCATGGTTGTCGAGAAGGTACTGTAGCTTTATTGATCTGATTAATGTATGCGTTTTGCGGTTCGATTTTAGCCTTTATTACTATAACTCGCTGCCATTTATCATATTTAGAAGCCGTGAAATAGTTCTTTGGACATCTCTAGTATTCGTAGAATCTAGGATGGTGATTGAGGTCATAATGCCCGACATGGAGAAGCAAGCGGGAATGCTCACGAATTCGGAGAAGCGAATTCTCGCGATCGGACTGGCTGAGATGATGGAGGGCGGGCTGATGGCACTGAGGTCAGTGGGGGAGGGGGGTAGGGAGTACGGTAGCGCGGCGTATCGTGAACTGAAATGGTCTGTAGCCTGCTCTCCTGTGATCTTTGTTTCATGTCCTGTTCTAAAAATGGAGATCAGTAAGCAAACATCAAGGCCTGACTGCGTGAACAATAGCTAATTTATTTGATTTATTATATAATTGCCTTTTTTAAATGCGTTTCAATCATTGTCAATATCGTCCCTTCAGTGACCTCGTGGGCCCGCTGTCCGCGGCGGGCGTCGTTTTGTGTGAGGGATCGGTCATTCACGGAACGCATCAGACTGAAGAGGAAGAGCAGGTTGGCGTAATGCTTCACCTATTGTTAAGCACAATTCCCTGTTAGTTTCTTTTCTGTGTGAAATGTAGCAAAAGGCAAAAGAGGACTATACGAGGCCAAGAAGAGATTAGAGCGGCGAAACGCTCATTATGCAAGGCAATGCGACGTAGCAGAATCTTTCCGATAACTGTCGCAAGCATTCATTCAGGCTGCACTGTACTCTGAGGACGGAGAGTTCAACACGGCTTATTGCAAGCTGCGCAACGTCTCCCCTCCCGAAGTATTGCGGCCCGACGTGACCAACTGGAAGAGTACGTCACTGACTGTCGTTAACCTGGCCGTGTTTTTTTTTGCTTTTTTTTCTTAAGAATTTCATACCGCTGATATTGCAAACAGCCATGACATTTCGATAGAAGTACATATTCTTGGGCAATGCTGTTAGGGTCATTTTTTTCACAGTTTCTTGATGCGCTTAAGGCGCCGCTTGGTTTTCAGCCTCTTTTGTGGTGTAAGGCATTTTGCTCTCCGCTTTTCAGAGTACTTCTCCGAGGTCATCGTCAATCGGATAGGCCAGGCCAATCCGGCAGCCATGAACTGCCTTCCGGATCACGTCAAGCAGACGCTCGTTGTCTATCTGTCAGCCTGAGACTACCGTATCCTCACCGGGGATTACGGTATCTCTCCTATTTGCACCTACAGGCTGTGATTCGTGCTTTTTTTGATGGTTATGCTTCACCCCGCACCAGATACGAAGCAATGGACTCATTCATTATCGTGGAACATAACCTCTATTTGCTCTATTTATACCCTCCCTCGCTCTTTATAGGATTCGTTGTTATTCTTCCATTGCCTGTTCCTTCCTTCTTATAGATCTCCTTGCATTCCCCCTCTTCTCTCCTAGTGCCTTTCATCCATTCCTCCCTCCTACCGTATCCCTGTTGCTATTCGATAGTTGTTCGTCTCTACCGTAACCTACCGTATCCTTGTCCCCCTCGGGTAGTTTTACTAATAGTACCCTCCTATGTCCCGCCCCTTGCTTTCTCACACACTGTCTCCTCATTGGGTTGCCCTCTCCCTTCCTTCAAGCATCTCGGTCTCATTCATTTCCCCCGTACAGCTATTATCAATGTCTATTTTCTACGGATTCCCCCCTCACCTTATTGTTTGTCAATTTTTGCACTACCGTTTGATCATGTCGAATAAATATAAAAGAAGCTTTCGATGCTCTTTTTTATTTTCGTACAACGTTATAACGGCTAGCGAAGATATCTTATCTAGAAATTATCTAGAAATGGTTGATATTTACAATTTTAGTTTTGTATGTGTTCAACAGTTCGCAAAAGGCTGTGTCAAGTCATTCGATCCAAGTCGAAGTGTATTTACGAGAATCTAGCTTATGAAGAGCACCTATTGAGAACGCACGATCCAGAGGAGGATGGAGATGTACTTCTGTTGTGGAGGTACTGTAGGCTACCGTATCTAATAGAGGGATCCTTAAGTTTATTGCCGATGTTTTAATCTGTAATCTTTAATTTACGCAGAACTCTTATTATAGAAGATACTTTGATCAGTATAACCCTCCGTGTAAAACGAAATGTTACAAATTAATAATTATGGTTACAGTAACCAGCCGTCAGTCGTGGTGGGACGCCATCAGAATCCGTGGGTCGAGGTGAATTTGGAAGAAGCGGAGAGGAGAGGAGTGAGGGTGGTGAGGAGGCACAGTGGTGGCGGAACCGTGTACCATGATGAAGGTGAGGGCTACGGTAGGATAGAAGGGGGACGGATTACGGTCGGATTGTGGTTTTTGGATGTACGGTATGGGAGAAGTGGAGTAGAGCCGTCGAGTCGGCTTTAGGGTAGAATGTGATCTTCTTCAGAGAGCCGGGATCGGTAAGGGGGGGATTGAATTTTGCATGTAGGATATACATTGTTTTTAAGTAACAGAAGATGTTCAGGTAACCTCAATCTGTCCATTCTCACCACTCAAAAGGACCACTGTCGAAGGCGGAATCTGGAATGGATATCGAAGGTCATCAATAGGCGGTACTCCGTTAATGTGAGTATTCTGGAGAGTTCAAACCACACATGTTCATGATACTTTGTATAGTAGTTGAAGTACACAACGTTATGCTGCGTAGAATAGATTCGTATGCAAATTAAGAGAGTGGAGGCTACTCTGGTTCCCCAACACAATGTAGGCATTAAAAAGTGGCCCAAATCAGCCTTACATAATGTGAACATAATACCGATGTCGACAAAATGCACACATTATACCCAAGGCCTCCCCGTAAACCCGGTTTGTCTAGGCCGCACTTTTATATGTACCCCAAAGCGCGTAAAAGAAATACAAGTCTGAAGAAGTACAGCAATTGAACCGCCTGCCCTGCTCCCCATGCAGGAAACAGGTCTAGAGCTGTGGCTCTGTGCTATACCCACCCTGAGCCATCGTACCTCTCAACAAAATGTTAACATCTCTCAGAGCGCCAAATACATCATGTAAACATTAGTGTTCGCATTATGTTGATTTCAATGTTAACATTATGTTGGGCAATACCGGAGTATAGAGAGCATGTAAATTGGAGAGACGCAGAGACATTCGGAATTTCGGAACGCCGACTGGTAAAACGTAGTGAAGTATGTGGAAGTATCCTAAAAAGCGTCAATTACAGTCCTATTTGTTAATGTTATTAGCGTACTCCTTAAAACGCTTGTCATTAGGTGGTCCCCACACATCGCGATGATCTCGAAATGCAGCCGGGCCAGAGGAAATGCTCAGGTAGACGTTGATCTTTGATCTTTATCGGGTGATCTTTGATCTTTGAACTCTGGAAATACCGTACCCTCCTCAGGAACGGCGGCCCGCATCTCTCGGGGTCGAGCCTACCACCACATGACCATGCTGGTCCAGGTCGACCTGTCCCTTCTGTCCACGTTGCTACGGTCACCGATTGAGGTATACTGTATTCTACAGTACGCTGTAATATGGATTAAAAGCTCCGTCAGTAGAGCACCCCGAATATCTAGCGAGAAAGCGTGCAAAAGTGCGAGAATTAGACGCATTTTGACGCCAGAGTTTTAGTCGTAGACTTTCTATCTGCGATTTTCAAGTATTTCGATTCTAATATCCTCGCGATTTAGAGCCGACTAGAGTCCACAGCAACTCGCAGTGTGCGCGCGCCCGCTGTGGGATACTTGAGACAGGACGATGAGAGGGTTACGGTAGACGGGCTGGCGGAGACGATCGTGGCGGGATTCGAGGAACTGTTTGAGGTACGGTAGCGCCTAAGTCTTATAGGTGAGATATTTCAAAAGAAATCTAGAGAAATTACGCTTCTTTCGTTTCAGGACTCGATAACACGTACAGAAGACGTGACGAGGGATACGGTAACCATTCCTACCGTAACCAAGGCTCTCGAAGAGCTGACGAGTTGGGAGTGGATTTACGGGAAGACTCCACCCTTCAAAGTGAAAGAGACGAACGTGGAAGTGAAGGCAGGCAAATTTATACAGAGTGGAAAGCCCTTTCATGCTTGTGATATAGATAGATAGATAGATAGATAGATAGATAGATAGATAGATATTTATCCGTGTTGTAGGGCAAGGGGATAGGGAAAGACGATACGGGGGGGGGGGGGTAGGGGGAAGGCATAAGTGCACGCTCTATGCTACTTCTTACTTAGAGCCCGTCGCACAACTGCCTGAAGCTCTCCTCTATATAGGATTACTGTAGTTGTTTAAGATGTACAATTTAGGCGAATTAACATTATTGAAATAGGGAGTTATAAATCCTCTATGAACAAGAGTTCTGTGACGAACATTGTGTGGCTATGATAATGCGACAAGGGGAAGTAAGGCGATTTGCTGATATAGTTCATGGAGATGAATTTCTTCGAGTGATGATAAAACAAGTGAATGTATGAAACGGATTGAAGCGAGCTAGCTAATCGATTCCTTATTTGAATGGAGGATGAATCATGGATGTGATACACACTCTTCTTCCAACAATGCCTCTCTGGGGCTAAACTCACTATCTTCGGGGCAGATTCGCTATTCAGCCGGTAAGTATCCTTGGCATTTTTGTAGGCTTTCGAGGGTCTACAAATTATTATTCTTAATTTATTGACTTATTGTTAGGATAGAGCATACGTTTTACCTTTTTTACGTCGATATAACCCTAACCATGGAAAAGAACAAAATTGCGAGTGTGGAAATGCTCAATTCTTTTCCTAAAAGTGAAAAATAGCAGTTCTCACATTTCCTTACCAGCCGCAAAGCCATGCAATTTGCTGTCATTTGAGCGAGACCTTTGATCTGAATTCAACGAACCACGAGTGTTCTCGCCTTATAAAACTGCGCAAGCATTAAGCCCTCTGAAGCATACCGACGACATCTTAACGGCTTTCGATAAGACGCGGCCAAAAGTGTGACATGCTTATCATTCCCCTCCCTTCCCCCACCCCATCCACCCTCACGTCAGTCAGGAAAAGTGTCTGTGTGTACCTGCCCGTCTGTCCGTCTGTCTGTCTGTCTGTTTGCACTTACCCTCAAATCGCTGCTTCTTCCTCTACCCACCCCGGTCGACCTCATCTTCTTCTTCTCAACTTCATCGTCCCCTTCGCCCTCCATCCTTCTCAATTCATGATCAACCACCTCTCTCCGGCCATCCATGAAGCCCTCATCTACAAAGCAACTCGCGATATCGCCGCTACATAAACGAGTCTTGTTTTGTAAGTTCATTTTTACTCTACTTACTAATAATGCAAAATAAAATATGAAAATAATTTTCAAAAGTTACATAAGTTAAAAAAACAATAATGCAAAGAGTACTGTAGAAGTAGAGCCGGGCCGGTGATTGGAGAATACTAATGAGTGGTAAATGTCGACTAGAAGCGCACTCGCTACACTCGCTCGTCATGACTCACAATTACCGGCTCTTCTCTCGACTCTGCCCTTCCCGATCTGTGTATCCATCATTCGGCTAGCTATCCCGTTCTTTCCCTCCGCTCTCCGCCCTTTGTCTTCCTCTATAGCTCTAACATACCCATATCCATCGATCCTACCTGTCTCTTTCCTTCTTCTCCTTTCAATCCCATCCCCGTACGTTTGATTCCGCACCGAAAGGTTTATGGCATCATGCTCTGAAAAACATAATGATCACTTTAAAAGTTGAAATCGACTTCGAATAAAGCTGTAAAAAAATCACCGAGCCGGCTGCGACCTTTCGACACGGAATCAAACGTCCTCCCCGTTCTTTGCGTGTTTAGTCTGTACAGGTGCACTTGTTAGCATTCAAAAATAAGTGTAGCTTAGTTATAGATAAAATCGAAATGTACGCGGATAGTGCTTTACCTCGTGATACCAAGCGTTATGCAACAGTTACGCCGCCCACTAAATCAACCCCCCCCCCCTTCTCACTCCCTAAATCACCCTCTCCCTCCTCCATCCATCTAAACACTGTCCATATCCGGTCTCTCACTCAGCCCTTTTCCCGTATCATATCCATGCTCGTCTCTCTTCCCCCTCCCCTCTTCCTCCCTTGTAATTCCCTCTGCCTCCCCTCTCTTCTCATTGTCTTCCCCCCTCCTTCTCTTATCATGCCTGCCTCTCCCCTTCTAGGTATCACCTCCTCACAGTCATTTCTCCTTATTTTCCTTGTTTCTGCCATTTTCCCCCTTTTCAGATATGTCATCACCCGAGAGAGTAGACGATGCTGGAACCGCACCCTCCAGGGAGCAACACAAAGAGTCAGTTTGCGATAGCTTCCATTTTATTATTTTTTACCTATCATAATTATACATTTATTTATGGAAGTTGTAATGAAAATGTTTTTGACCATTACTGGTGCAATAATAGGTATACGGAAGTTTGTGAGAAGATAAGCTGTTGGCCAGGCTAATACGTTAGTGGATAGAGAGAAGAAGAGCGAATTGTTTGCATTGCGAAAAAGTGAGAGGGAAGAGGTTGGGGGGGGGAGATGAACGGTGCAGGGATCATACGGAGAGGAGAGGAGAAGCTTATCGATTGCTGATTGGACGATCGATTACGGAGTGGAATAGGCGGGCGTAATGGTGGGAAGCTAGACGTGGACTCTGCTATATAGGGGGGGCATCATATAATTGAACAAAGGGAAAAGGAGCGAGCTCAAGCGCTTCCGCTGCATCTAAAGTGTTTTCATAATAATAGAGATTTAAAATCGGTTCCTGTTCGACGATATGTTTCGTTTTGTTTTTGATGGCCAGGCGCGTGGGCGGTTATGAATGATGTGTGAAACATAAGCATCAAGAGGAACCGTTTTTAAACCTCTACATTATAAGCAGCGGATAGAAAACGGCAGAACGACATTGCTCTAGAATGAAAAGCGTACTAGAAATGCATTGGAATACCTGTTGACCATTAAAATCTTGATCCAATACCGGGGAAAAGGCAGTTTATTCGGCGTTGCGCGCGGCTTGAGAGCGGTCGGAGGGGAAGGATATGGGAGGAGATGACTTGGAGGGCAAGGCTGTGGTACGGTACTCGAGCGGCTATTACTACTCGAGTACCGAATCGATCAGGTTGAAGAAAAGAAGTAAGGAGTGAGTTATGCCATTAGTAGAATAACTACTATTTAGGAATAAGAACATGCTGAAATATAAGCAAAAGGAAATATAAGTAAAATGAGATAGTTGAGTCAGTTGTTACTTCTCGAAAATGACTAGAATACGTGGGAATGATGGGGAGATCGAAATGCGAGAAGGGGTGTTATTTGAATAAAGCGAAAGGAGGATTATAATGGGGAGGGGAGCGAGAAGTTAGTCGAACACATTTTGACTAGGTCTACGGTGGAAGGCAGTTCTGCTGCTACGATTTTCGCTTACTTTAGCCCTCAGTCCGCGATGATCATTGATCTCCGCAAAGGAAGTTGATCTTTGATCTTTTGAGCGAGAAGAACATGGCCCTGTACAACGTGCTGGGCGTGGGCAAGAAGGCGACGGACGACGAGATCAAGAAGGCGTACAGGAAGCTCGCGTTGAGGTGCGCTATTCGTGCCTAGGACCGCCTGTTTCTTGTTATCTATATATCTTATCATCATCGGGTTTACCGAAAACAGAGTATAGTCACAGTATTGTAGTGGTTGTGCAATTGACCGTTATGGAATTGTAAATTGGCAGGACTTCCAATTGAAATTTTTGCGGGAATATGAGCATATCAAAGAAAGATTCCGAAAAATAAACTTAAGGCCGCCTGCAACCCATAGTATGTATCGAACTTTAGTAAAAAACTTTTTTAAAACTAAAGTTCTATTAAGATCGAAGGTTTGCAGGTATCATCCGGACAAAAACCTGGACGGAGACCCGGAGAAGACGGAAAAGTTCAAGGAGATCAACTACGCCAACGGAGTACTGAGCAATCCCAACAAGCGAAAGGTTCGCCCCCCTTTATTCTTTTTGCGTTGTGCAGTAAGACTTACCTGTACGTGGCATATATGGGTAGGCTTTACTGGTAGATTATTTGCGATGACCCTCCCGTACATAAAGATTGAAAGGTATAGTCAGGATAGCTTTTTTTTGCTGCAGGCTACTGCAAAAACAAAGTGCAATTGGCCACCCAACCGCGGTACCTGTAACCGTGCCCATCTGCGGTGCTCTTACAATACTTTCATCGTATGCTGATTACAAGTTGATTGGCTCGGCAGATCTATGACGAAATGGGCGATGCGGGTCTCAAGCTGATGGAGCAGTTCGGAGAGGACGAGAAGCTGCTCAATCTCATGCTCAGGCCCTGGTTCAAGGTATGCCTGTCTATCTTTGCTTTCCTCGTTTCATCCAAAACTCTCGAGATAACGGTTCGGGAGAGTCCCTTGACATTCTTCTGGGCTTTCGTTCTAACTGAAACCATATGGCGGTCATTCAGTAGTTCTTTTTCAATCCCTGAGTAATGGTGCGTTGTTCTCTGGTTTCCGATTGATGTTTAGCCTGCAAATTGCGGAAGGGTCATGTTGAAGGGAATGCGATAGGAGATGAAGGGAAGGCGAGAGGGGGGGGGAAGGTATATTGGCACAGCTTTGCATGCGAAATGAGAGGGGAAGAGGGGGGGGGGGGAGAATGCAAGGGTTTGGGGAGAGGGGATGGGTGGCGGGGTGAAGCGACCGGAACATGACTAGAAGCGGGGCAAAGGAGGTTCTGGTAATGGTGGATAGAGCATTGCAGCATCACAGTTGTAGAGGGACTACGGAGAACTGGATCCTGAATGACAGTGCGTAGTGGTTTTTACATGAAAGCTGAAACTGGAGATCAAGGGGTTCATTCCGCAAATGGTCTGATCGGACATTTGGACGGGTGCCGGCAAAGGAGAATCACAGTAGGCACTGGCTTGTAGAGATGGGAATCGGCTTATATGCTATAGGATAAGCACATGTGCGTGTGCGTATCGATGATACGCTTGGACACGGCTTTTCGGGAGGTGCAGAGGCCGGCGCCCAGAGAGCGATTATCGCTTGCGCGTTTGTGGTGACGAACGAACGGAGAGAAGAGATGGGATGGGGCAGGAAGGGATTGATACTACTACTCAGAGGAGTGGCGGATGTTTGGCGCTGCTGACGCACTTTGCGTGTGGCGCACAATATGAAGGGGAAGAGGGGGGGGGACTGTTTAGCGAGTTGAGAGGGAGGGAGAGGTACGCGGGAAAGAGGGAAGGAACGGGGGCAAGGCTACGCGTGTGGCTACGAGTAAACGGTGTTTGAATTGGCGCCTTCTCGCAGCCATTACGCTGAGTAGTAGCGATGAGCAAGCAGGCGTGTTCGTCTCTCCGATGGCGTTTGGCTGATTAGTTGGCGATGCGTTGCCTATCGGAAGCAGCGATGCAGCATCGAGAATAACCGTTTAAACATCGAAACTGTATCACGAGAAGGCGGCTGGGGGGGGGGGGGGGTGTTCGGGAAACGATCGGTTCAGGCTAGAATTGCTCAGTATGCTTCGACCTCGTGAACAGGGCTATTCGACGAGTTAGTTGCACACGGATCTATCAGTGGTGATGTCAGATTTAGACGGGGACGGAAACGAAGAAGGCGTTGTAAATATAGCAGCATTCAAGTGAAGCTAGAGGGTGCAGGAGCGGGATAAGCGAAGGATTCGGATTGTGAAGTAGCACTTACTCAGTGGCAGGATTTCGTGTAAAAGAGTCGTTGAAATTTCGCCTAGTGCGTTTTGCCACGCTAATCTATAGTGTGGAATAGACCGATCCGTCCGTTTTTTTTTTCGTTCCAAAAAAGAGTCTAATTCTTCTCTCACTTTTGCACACTCTCTCGCGTTATATTCAGAATAATAGGAGGTAGGAGGAATTGTCCGACGGATCTTTGTAATCCCATCTCTCCCCCCTCCCAATATCTACTTCAGTGGGTCTTCTTCGGAGTGGGCCTGCTCACGTGCGGCTTCGGGTGCTGCTGCTGCTTTTGCTGCTGCTTCTGCTTCTGCTGCGGAAAGTGCAAGCCGAAGCACGAGGAGGACGAGGAGGTGGGCATTATTTTATTTATTTATTATTTTATTATTTACAATTATTATTATTATTACAAAAAGTGCGCCAAGACGTTGAGAGGAGCTGCAGAAAAGTGCGCGAAAGGTGGTGACGCATTGGGTGGAGCCGTTTTCTTGCTAGAAGAGGGGGGAGGGTTGAGAGCGCTTTGTGGTGTTTGCATAAGTTTACTGTTGGGGGGGGATGCGGAAGAGGAGTTGGAGTTGATCAAGGAATAGTGTACTGGATGTGCGACGGTTGGGTCAGAAAAGCTCTTGTTCTGATAAGATTTGAGTTTGTGAGCCTTGCTAGTCTAGTCTCTAGAAATCAGCAATCGGCTCCTTGTCATACGTATGCTGCATACATGCATCAATCATTCAATTCCTCACTAAAACAATGAATCATGTGGATCGAAATATCTGGATTGTAGATTTCTAACATTCTCCAGACTAACTGATGGCTTTGGGCGAAATACACTGTGGTAAGATACCCAAGCAAATCGTAGTCGAGGTTAGTATACTGTAATTCGTTGATTACAGTATGGTGCGGCGGAAGATGGAACGAGTGAGGAGAGAGGAGACTCGCCGATAGTGATACAGCCCGGAAATGGCGATGGAGAGACGAGGGTACGGTATTAAAGGGACTATTTGACGGAATTCTCGTTGTCATACAAGCAAAGCCTCCGTATCGTTTTATTATCTTTATTTTTTCTAAACTATTTAATGCGCATACTCTTTTTATAAATAAGGCGGGAATAGCTGGATTCTGCATAAAGATCAAAGATCACACTCCCTCTTTTCAGCCTCCAGTCATAGCCATGCCCCCTCCCACTGTCATTGCGATGCCGCCACCAGGAGAGGTACGGCCTGTGCCATGTGCACTCTTCCCCGAATATCATAAAAGGCCTTTATACTTTTATGATATTCGGGGA
The DNA here is from genome assembly GCA_900490955.1 of Micoletzkya japonica. Classification (NCBI taxonomy): domain Eukaryota; kingdom Metazoa; phylum Nematoda; class Chromadorea; order Rhabditida; family Diplogasteridae; genus Micoletzkya; species Micoletzkya japonica. Next base: position 145,923 of record LS908586.1, read on the forward strand.
AGAGTGCACATGGCAATAGCATACTTCATACACAATATATTCTGTAGTTTTTAACAAGAAATTTTAAAGAAAAAAAACAGACAATTCTGATTGGATTTTGCACGTGTCCTTGAGGCTTTAGGAGATGAACGGATGAAAAGCTTTGCTCCTTTACACGGGAATCAATCAACGCTTACGCGTTTGCTCGTTGTCAGCACATGCGTTTTTGAAGGTTGCGAAACTGTGAAACATTTTGAGAGAAAAAAAAAACTTCGCAGTACACAAAGAAAAAGATTTGTAAATCAGGTTTAATTTTTTTTCTTTTGAAATGTTCTCTCTCAGACCATTCCCGCGCGAAGTCCCAGTCCCACGGAGTCATCGCCCGTCAAGGAAACCACCCCACAAGCCGCCTATGGAAGCCTACAATTTGATCGCTCTGGTCAGTCTGCTTGTTTTCTTATATATATATATATATATATATATATATATATATATATATATATATATATACTTTGGAAGTAATAAAAAGTGCGCTGCGATAGCCTTATCTATCTACGAAATTGTGTACAATATGACTAATGGATTACGGGTAGATGGAAATCGTGTTATTGTAGGGTAATAGTGAGCCGCGCACAAGGACAGTGCATCCATCGTCTGTGATGATACGGGCCAACCGGGATGAATCGCCATCTCTCTACCCTATCCCCCCTCTTTTTTCCCTACACCCCTATCTACACCCCTATATCACCCCCCCCCCCCCTCTACCCTGTCCATCCACTAACATATTTGACTCCTTGTGCAGGTTGAATGATGCTTCGTCTCCTCCCACCCCTCTTCGCACCCCGTTTATTTCTGCATTTTTCTCTCCCCAATCTTTACAAACTGAGAGAATGTGTGTTCTGGATCGTAGTTTGTAGCATGAATTTATAGGAAGCGCGACGAATTCTTAGATTATAATACTGTGTACCATGTATGGCCTGCTTGCAGTTTGTAGTAGCCCATTTCAAGTGAATAACCTGTTCACATGATTTACTCCACCACCCCCCTCACCCCTCATTGATAAGCGCCCTTCTTGCATGTTGAAGTGAGTCCCCCCATAAATATTACTCCGCTCTCCCACCCAATAACCAACCCTACGTGTATTGCCTGTCCTTACCACTTTTCCTCCTATCTAAATACAGTCTTGTATCCTCCCCATAAAGTCGAATCAGTTCCGCGGATAGCGATGTTTCACGCTTTCCCACGTTGCCAAGATACCGGAGAACTGACTCGCCGTTCCTAATTATCGCCTTGATACGTAGTCCATTCCAGATTCATGTTTCGTATAACCTTTCATTGTGACTATCGCCCCTTTGTTCTCTCCATTATCGGTACGATTCGAGGGCTGGCTGGATGCGCCACTCTTAGTATGAGTGAATCCATCCCCGTCTATCCTGTAATCCTTTCCCAGTCCCCCATATCCCTCCTTCCCCCCCTCCCCCCTTCATGTCTCATTTCACGTGCCTTCAACTGTCTCCGACCTCCGATTGTGAACGATCGATCGTTATGACTGTTATGTAATATGTATAAATAAGCCGATATTGCAAGTGTAATGCAACTGGAAGAGAGGGGGGAGGGGAGGGGATGGAAGGGACAAGGGCCCCGTTTTGTCTGATTGCCTGAGATCAGATGGGGTGCATTAGTGGACGACACGAGAGAGGGCGTTTAGTGTCGGGATGGGGAAGGGGGGAAGAGGACCAGATGTGGTGGGACGAGTCTTCACGGCAGCCGAGCCACCAGTCTCGCTCCGCACTTAACTACGACTTAACGCGCCTTAGGACTTAAGGACGGCTTAAGGGTGCCTTAAGGTAAGCTAAGGTCGACTAGGCCTGGTTTTGATTGCTATAACGAAGCAGCCGTGTTATGATGGGCACTGCGTCGTTGTAGACAATCGAATCCTGGTGATGAGACCGTATTTATTTGGAATTATTGATTAGGAGAAATGTATTTATCGTCTTGATAGTGTAAACAATGGAGAAGCGGTGGAAATAAGCTGAATTCTGTTGGTGTTTGTTAGACAATGTCGTCGAGACTTCTGAAGGATATGGGTCCGAGCGATCGGGCTGAGATGGGAGCGGAGGTGGACGGGTCCCGAGGGGAATCCGCGACCTCAAGGAGGGATACGGTAGCTCGAGAAAAGCCTCCCTAGCTTGAACTAAGCGCTCTACGATGCAGCGGAATAAATTCATTTTAGGACTATTTCTTGACCTTCTTCTAGAATGCATTTCCGCTGTATAGTCAGTTGTAGGACTATTCCGTAAATGTTGGGGAAACTTTTGCGCAGTTCGAGACTAGAGTGTAGTCTTACCGCATTGATCGACGATTGACTACGAAGATAGCGGCCGAGAATGGAGCCAACGGTCTGCGGGCGGGGACGCGTTCCGATTACCTGAATAGGCGGAAATTAGGAAATGGAAATGGAAAATCAAGATTTCATTTCGTATTTCAATAGTGGACAGATTGCCAGTAATGATGCCAGTAAGGCACAATGGGAAAGCGTGGGTTTCGCGAAGGATCGGTGCCCGGAGGGGAAATTGCACGAGCTTCCGATGATGTAGATGATACAAGAGAGCAGTGGACTGACTATGGGGAAAAGAGAATGAGGACCGTTTTGAGAATTGCGAAAAGGCGTTTTTGCACTTTATGTATTCTTACCTATTCAAGTTCCTTGTGAGAGATCCGCACAGAGCGAAATTTCCCCATCGGGCCGAGGAAATTTGCCCAGAATTCAATAGGGGGAAGCAAAATTTGCCAAGCAAGCCAGCTGGGTAAGCATTCCCTAGAGCCACGCTGGCGGGGGGGGGGGGGGGGCAAATATCCCCCAGCCTGCTAGGGAAATTTCGCTGATTGTGAGTGTGGCTATATTTATTCACACCTCCTGGACGCTCTGTATGAAGCATCCGATAATATTCTCCCGAGACCGGGGTCCCTTGTCCTTGCGGGATCTCCACAGTGTGCAAACGTGGTTCCATTCCTGAAAAAAATATGAATTTTGAGAAAGCATGAATAAGATCGAATTCGAGGATTGCAATGTGAGAGATAAACTTGTGGAAACACGGCCGTACGGATTTTCAGAAAAAAACCGGATAGTGAAAATGATACCTGTGCTCGGACAAGTTCGCAAGCCCTTTGGATTTGAGACCGTTCCTGCAGATGTGATAATATTCCCGGGGGGGGAGGAAATATGCAGACGTAGGTATTATAGATTTGCAGCAAATGATTGTGACCGGAGGCGTATTGTGAATTAGTCTATGTATCTACGTAAGCAGATAATGATTTCAGTCGGATTATCTGCTTGCAATATTATTGAAGAAAGGTTGCGTCAGTAGACTCATTCATTCGTATTTTGTCTCTCTCCATACTTTGTCGCTCTCTCTCTCTCGTCCGAAATAGATATTTAGGAATGAGATGACCGGCTGAACATGTTCGCCTCAACCGTAATATCGTTGTGACCAAAGTTCCGCCATTCGTTTCATTCCTACTTTCGAGGAGAGAGCTAAGCGGTATGAAGAGAGTCTAGAGAAAGTAGGAATGAGTTTACTGACGTAACTTTTTCGTCGACAATACCTCAATGCTCAGGAACTTTCTCGGCCGTTTCTTGTCCGCGATGAGCCACGTGTAGTCGGGAACCCGCTGGGAAACCTGCGATCGGCGAAGCTCCTGAAGAAACACCTAATGGAGGATATTGGAATGCGACAACATGACATTCCAGAGATTCCGAAGCGGGAGAAGAGACTAATGAGATCGCACTCAATCCGGCTAATGGAAGCACACACACGGCCTGCGGGAATACAATGAAATAAATAACGGACTTTCGTTCTTCCGCTTCCCGTATATACACTTACTTTCCCAACCATATCTTTTCAAGCTACTCAACTTGTAATGTGTGATGCAAAAAGTAAATAACTCTAATGCGATATTTACCTCGTCGCACTCGTACTCGTACACGGCCGTCTCGACCTCGCTCAGCATCAGTTCCCCCATTACTTCGTTGCCCTCGCACGCTTCAAAGACCGAGAGAGTCTCGTTGATTGTAAACCCGAAGACTCGCCATTCGGTGAACACACACACACACACACACACACACACACACACACACTACTCATAACGACGCGCTTTCAGGCTATTCGCTTTAGTCTGGAATTCTTTCGGCCAATCGTCTGCGTATTTAATTCACTCGATCTAAGCCGTTTCCGATGCAGATACGCAATTGACTTAGGCTTGCTTTACGAAAGATTAGACGATGAGACATCGCATGCGGGAGAATAAATACGCATCTAGATACATGTGGTGAAGATTGAATAAGTCAAGCAAAGGTTTTCGACTATTGTATTCCAAGGTTTTCCCTTTTCGCGTGCAACTTTATTCACACAGGCTTTCGAAACATAACCATGAAAGGGTCCCACAATCCACTTTTTAAATATAGTCAGTCTTTACGTCATGATATGGATCAGGGAACACTGATTATGAATCAGGCATTCCCACTTTCTAATTTTGCGTTTAAGCTTCGCTATCGCGCTTAGAAAAACCACTCTTCTAGAGAGAGACCGTGCAAGGTGAGGAGAACGCAGAGAGTGAAACAGTCTAAACCCCAATTAGCATAGACATGCCTAGACTTACGCGATCCTTTAAAAGCTTGCATGTGCTACTCTTGGAACTTTCCAGATACAACGCAAAATGGTTGTACAGTGTCGCATCTCACAACATTAAAAAAAACATTTTTGTTAACCAATGGCTTCAGACATATTGAAGGTATTCTAGCTCGATAGTACTTACCTCCATCCTTCGACTCGAAACTCTCTCTGCTCTCTCTGGGAGAGGTGATCCAACGGAGCATCGGGTTACTGTAGATTGGAGTGGGTGATAATTAGCTCGAATTGAGTAGGGGGGGAGACGATAGGGATAGGGGGAATGAGGGGGGAGGAGAGAAGACGAGTCAATCGGGGCTTATATGGGGGTGATGGTTGTCAGGACAACGGGGTAGGATGGGCAGAGGAGATAGTGGATATAGGGAAGATTCTCACTTTACGAGTTGTTTTACTATCTGTGAAGAGTTATCAGGCAAGGGGGGATTAGGCAGGAATAGGGCTTCTCTTGGGAAGAGGAGAATGTCAGGAAGAAAGGAAGTGTGAAAAGATCCACTCTCAGACTGTGTTGTTGAGTTCTGTTTGACAAGCAAATCCTAGAACAGTGACGATGCGGATTAAAAAAATCTATCTGGAGGAGTTTGTGAATGTTACGCGAGATGAGTGTTCTCAGAACTTTGTTCCCAGAATCTTTATGTAGTAACACGCGGTTAATAATGATGAAGAGGATTATCGATTTATTTGAATGTATCTACAAAAATGGAAGATTTTGAAAATTTTTAAAGATTGAAGTTTTACGATCACTACTATCTATAATTTTTTCCTTTCTCTTAATTCTCTGAAAGTAGTCTTTATGAAGACAATTAGAATTATAAAACGCAAAAAAAAAACAAAAATCATAATGCAAAAAAGGAAACGAGTACGGTAGGCATCACACTAGTCACAAAAGTGCGTAAAGTCGCCTGACGAGTGGTCCCACCCCGACCTGATTCCGGACATTTTCTTGCTCCATGAGTTGGCGGCATACTGTAGCTCTTAAGGGAAAGACCTGCCGCGTTCAAAGTAGCCACGTTGCTTTGCATTGCGAACCGCGCTTTTGTCACCGTTTTTGCGTTGCAGCTGATTATTGCGGTTTATAAGTCGTTTTCATCGTTGTTGTCACTCTTTTCGCAGCTTCTAGCCCCTGTAAAATGCCTATTTTCGTTCAAATAACGATCGCAATGTCAGACATGCCGCTGCGATTGGACGTAAAGAGGAAGTTGCTGGCTCGGTCGGACCGCGTCAAGTCGGTCGATCTGCACCCGACCGAACCCTGGCTGCTGGCCGCCCTGTACAATGGCAACGTGCACATCTGGAACCATGACACGCAGCAACTCGTCAAGAGCTTTGAGGTTACTTTTGGTCATTATTTTCGTTTAGCTATTTTTTTATTTTATTGGTTTATTTAATATTTAAATGATTAGGTTTGCGACCTACCTGTCCGTGCGGCGAAGTTCGTCCCGCGCAAGAGTTGGGTGGTGACCGGATCGGATGACATGCACCTTCGCGTCTACAACTACAACACCCTGGAAAGGGTGCATCAGTTCGAGGCGCACTCGGACTACCTCAGGTTATACTTCTTAATCTCTTTTCATGCCTATTTATTGGCTTTAATCGTACTCGCTTTTCATGCCGGGCTGTAACGTTGGTTGACCTATATACCTGCGGGTTTGACAGTTTCACTCCGTTCAATAGCCTTCTAGCGTATGAAAAGTATGAAGTAGTCTCCGTTATATGGGTTATTCTCTATGTTGCATTACTCATTTCGTGAAAGAGACTAATCAGCTTAGCATACATAGGGCATCGACCCGAACTATGGATGGTAGGCCAAAGCATTTTGAACATGTAAGCTTGGCAAGCTCAAATCTGCGAAGCATTTGCAATTGGTAGGCACTCTGACGTGGTATTTCATAAGTGATAGATCTATTTTTGAAAATTCCCCCCCTCCCAAGAATGGCTTGCATGCAGATCGATCGCGGTTCATCCCACGCAATCGTTCGTGCTGACGTCATCAGACGACATGCTGATCAAGCTGTGGGACTGGGACAACAAGTGGCAGCTGAAGCAGACCTTCGAGGGACACACGCACTACGTGATGCAGTTGGCCATCAACCCGAAGGACAACAACACCTTCGCCACCGCCTCGCTCGATAAGACCGTCAAGGTGGGCGTTATTGAGGGGAAAGTATTCCGTAATCTCCTATGTGGTCGACCATCAAGCTGTGGGATAAAGCATACGGTATACGCGGTTCAGCTATGAAGAAAGGGTCGTCCTGAGCAGTAATCAAATCGGTTGTAGGTGTGGCAATTCGGCAGTCAGCAGCCGAACTTTACGCTGGAAGGCCACGAGAAGGGCGTAAGTTCTTCTTCTCGTAATTTTTAATCTTTGAAATGGAGTTGCGATGTCTTTGAAGAGAACCGTCGATTAGATTAGCACGCGTGTTTGAGAAGTTTAGGGGAAACTGTGAGTTTAGGTAAACTGCGTTGACTACTACCACGGCGGAGACAAGCCCTACCTGATCTCGGGAGCGGACGATCACTTGGTCAAGATCTGGGACTACCAGAACAAGACGTATGCGTTTTCACAGCTCTTATTCGCTGCTTGACTCCCTGTTCTATTCATAATCTCCTTCCTCGTTTTTTTCTTTCTTTCTTTACTTGAGATGGTACTCTTAGTACACTTTGTTCCTGCTACATTATTTATTTATTTATTTATTTATGGAATATACGTTTTCATTACTTGTGCTGCTAGTTATCCTCCCCTTGTTCTTCCCCCCCCCCTCCCTCCAATTCCCCTCATCCCTTCAGCTGCGTGCAAACTCTCGACGGGCACACGCAGAACGTGTCGGCCGTGTGCTTCCACCCGGAACTTCCGCTGATAATCACCGGATCCGAGGATTCGACTGTCCGGCTGTGGCATGCCAACACCTACAGGTATTACGATTCGTATTATTGACGAAAAAGTGGTACGTCAGTAGGCGCATTCCTTCTTTTGCCTGGCATCTGTTCATACCGCTTAATTATCTCGTATTAAATAGGAATGAGGGGGAACGTTTCCTCAACCATTCGTGTTTTTTTACTGAAACGAAAAGAAAATGAAAATTGTGCTGTAACATAAAATTGCCCCGTCTACACTTTCCTAGTTGCGACTACCTTTCGCTTTTGCACAGTGACGCCAGCCTTATTTTTATTTTCAAAAAATAAATTACAGACTCGAAGTGACGCTCAACTACGGCCTGGAGCGTGCGTGGTGCATCCAGGCGCAGAAGGGCTCGAATACGGTAGCCCTCGGGTACGATGAGGGTACGGTAACGATCAAGCTGGGACGGGAGGAGCCGGCGGTGGGTTGTTATGCGTCTTCTCGTTCATTCAATTATCCTTGTTCATGTAGGTTAATAATACAAGTATAATTGGGTAATTGCTAAGAAATTGGCCCAAGAGGTTAGCTTATGAGGTTGTGTTTAGTATATGCTTAATTATCTTACAGGTCTCGATGGACTCCTCGGGCAAGGTACTGTGGGCGAAGCACGCGGTCGTGCAGCAGGTCAACCTCAAGACTATCGACGCGGCCACTCTCGAGGGTCTCCAAGGTCATTTCGCCCCTCTTTATTCCATGACCTCCCCCCTGCTGTCAAAGTGCCAATTATCATTATTCTGCTTCCAATTTTTATTGTGATTTTGCGAGGAAGTTGGTACTGGTACTGCCAAAGTAGTACTGGAGTTGGCACTGTGCCAAGACGCAGCTTATCGTTAACTATTTGCCTTTCAGATGGAGAGCGAATCGCGCTGTCGGTGAAGGAACTGGGATCGTGCGAGATCTACCCGCAGACGCTCGCTCACTCGAGCAATGGACGGTACGCGACTTTTATGATTATTCCTTGATCTGTTCCCTGTACTATGAAATACGCTGATTAGTAGAGGGAAGGGAGTGCCCTTTCCCTTCGACGAGAATAGACAAGGAATGAGTTTCTCTTGCAGATATGTGGTGGCCTGTGGGGACGGAGAGTACATCGTGTACACTGCGATGGCACTGAGGAACAAGGACTTTGGACAGGTTAGCCTTGCAGATTGGAGATGTATCCTATACCTTGTATATTGAGCATTAACTCTCCTAATGTATTCCTTAAAGTTCTTCGATATGGCAAGAACTGCGTACAGTTTGCGATGTAGCGTCGAATGAGGATTGTTGGGAAATGCATGTTCCTCATTCCAGGCTCTCGAATTCGTGTGGGCCATCGACCCGAACGTGTGCGCGGTGCGGGAGAGCGCGTCGACCATCAAGATCAAGAAGAACTTCAAGGTCAGTCAGTTTGCTGACCCTCTGTGTCCACTCACTCCCCTCTCCATTTATGTCACGAACATGTGCGGGCACTGTTGAGGGTGCCCCGCAGTTTGGTGTGCTATTGCAAAAGCCTAGCATCCTAAGCATTGGCTAGTTCGCTGCAGGAAAGAAAAATAACCATCTCTTTCTCCTGTTAAATCACTATTATACTTAAACGTTTCCTTTCGGTTAACCCGATGATAAATATCTCTAGGCTTGGGTAGACGACTGTGGGCAACTACCTATTTGCAGAGCATACATGGGCTAGAGTTGTCCTCAAATTGGTGCAGGCATACTCACGTAATGAGAGATAATCAAGAGCAGCAGCAATCCTAGCAAGCCTTTTACTCTATGTTTCTGGAGTGCAGACGGCACCCATCCTAGCGTCCGATTGGACAATCACGCCCGTGTATGCTGCAGAGTCGAGCCGTCGAATAGGGTCCTTTTTATGGGTATCTTTCATCTGCTTCGTAATACATGAAACATAACCGTGGAAAAGACCCGATTCGACGGCTCTACTGCAGAGCGCACACGCGTATGGTCACAAATGCCGCCGCAGCTATGCAAATGCAAGTGTAAATATAAGGTCGGTTCTGCAGGACTTCAAGTCGATCCGTCTGGACCTCGTGGCGGACGGCATGGACGGCGGTCCTCTCCTCTCGGTCCGCTCCACCTCCTCCCTCTGCTTCTACGACTGGGAAACGGGCGCGCTGGTGCGCCGGATCGAGATTGCCGCCAAGAAGGTGTACTGGAACGATGGCGGCGAGCTGGTTGGTTTATTATTTTTTTAAAAAATTTTATTTGCTTATTTTATCATTCCCCTCTTTTTATTAAAATATTTATTGTACAGTGTTTGATTTGGGTATATCTAAAAGATGCATGCGTAGTCCTCGATATAGGATATGATACTATATTATTATAACTTATGCTTATATTATCCACCTCTCTAATAAATCAATCAATCAATCATGCAAATTCATGCGAATTGGTTGCCAAGGTCGTGATCGCGGGCGAGGACAGCTTCTACGTTCTTCGCTACAACGCCGCGGCCTTCGAGAACGCCTCGCACGACGAGATTACCGACGACGGCGTGGAGGACGCCTTCGAAGTCATCGGTTCGTTGACCGGGGGTCCCCCGACCTTACCAGATGCCTGCGCACATTCTTAGCCGGCCGAACACCTTGTGATCGGACACTTTTCAATCAGAATTGACCAAAATACAGGCAAAAAGCAAGTAGTTTGCGCCGGTGGACACGGCGAATTAAGCCAGAAATGCGTAATGTGGAAGCGCTAGCTAGTTAGGGCAGCCGCTTTTGAGTTGATCTTGTAAATATGTTCGGGATCCCGTGAAGATGTTCGGACAGTAACAGCCCCCCCCCCCGTATATGCGTCGTAAATCAGTTTGTGCATTGCACATAGACGGGCACGGTTGAAGGTACCGTGGTTGGGTAGCTTACTGCAGAACTTTTTCTAATACTGGTAGGCAATCTCTGTGTATGGGAGGACCAGTGCAGCAAGCTGCCGGCAGACCCCTTGGCCACGTATGTGTCGATTGCAGGGGAGCAGTCGGAGGTGGTCAAGACGGGTCTCTGGATCGGCGACTGCTTCGTCTACACAACCGCCCTCAACCGCCTCAACTACTACGTGGGCGGAGAGATTGTCACGATCTCGCACGCCGATCGACCGCTTTATCTGGTTAGTTATTAACTTTTAGAAAAAGATTACTTGCTGCTTCTTTTTCTTTTTGCAGCTGTTTCTCGTTTGTTTCCTTTAGGACGCACAATTTTCTTTTCATAGTTTCATATCCTGGGAGGAGTGATGATCCGCATTGCAGCTGGGTTACATGGCCGAGAACTCGCGCGTCTTCCTCGTCGACAAGGAGCTGAACGTCGTCTCGTACAAGCTTCTCCTCTCCGTCCTCGAGTACCAGACGGCCGTCATGAGAAAGGTACTTACCTATCTTATCTTGCGAGGTTCTTAGCCTACTTATCATATTTTGTCTTGCGTCTTACGCAATGTGCGAATGTATATCGGTATTTTGTGCGGTAGCACCGCTCTGTACAACTAGCTAAGGGCGTCATATGTTTTCCTCTAATATCCACATTATTGTATACTGTAAGACGTGCTCTTTATCTTTACGCTATGAAGGCGGAGAATCTATTTCTCTACTCGAATAAGGAATGATCTAATCCTCGCAGGACTTTGATGCGGCGGACCGCGTCCTGGCGACGATTCCCCGCGAACAGCGCACGCGCGTCGCCCACTTCCTCGAGAAGCAGAACTTCAAGAAGCAAGCACTCGCCGTCTCCACCGACCCCGATCACAGGTACATACTTATAATAATAATAATAATAATAATAATAATAATAATAATAATAATAATAATAATAATAATAATTTATCCGTGGGATGATCACGGGGTGGGGAGAGGGTGGAAAGGGTAGATGATGAAGGATGAATACGCCGCCAATCTTATTGAATACTTGCTTGATTCGTGCTGCTTGAGGGCAGTGTGCGCCCTGTTATACCCTCAATCTCGAGACATTTACATTTACCGACATTTAGCGCATACGGTAACCCCGCTTCTTCAGATTCGACCTGGCCCTGGCCCTGGGAGAGCTCAAGATTGCCTACGATCTGGCACTGCAGAGTGAGAGCGAAGAGAAGTGGAAGCAGCTCGGAGCGGTTAGTCTCTCTTTTAAGACTATTTAATTTTTTTTTTTAAAAATCTTGTTCGGCTAGGTTAGCATAAATATACCCGTGATCGGGAGAGCAGGTCACTTAATGCACAAGCATTTCCAGCACTAGTTAGCTCTAGCGTGTCCTTTACGGCTAACAATAAGCTATAAGCAGGAAGGTTTAGGCGAGAACTATTACTGTCTACACTTTGAGACGACAAAAATAAATGTAATCGTACCTTTGTTCGCCTACAGGCGGCGACGATCAAATCGGAGCTTGAACTGGCTGGCGATTGCCTGGGTCGAGCCAAGGACTTTGGAGGCCTTCTCCTGCTGGCCACCTCGGCCGGATCCAAGCCCCTCCTCAACAAGGTTTGTGCTCCCCCCTCCTTTTGTCTTATTTTTACTCTTTGTTTCTGCGCATTTTAGCCTTCCTTTTCCCTCGATTAGTAATGCTCCCGTTGAGAGCGCTGAAATCGAATGCAATGGCTACTAGGGTTACTTTCGGTCGATCAATGCAATGGAAAAAATTTTCGGATTTAATGAAGTTTTGGTCTCCCGTAGTATTTTTTTAGTAGTATTTTTATATTACGCCCAAGTACGTCGATTGCAGTTGTCGTCGTCATCGCACGCGGCCGGACAGCACAACGTCTCGTTCGTCTCGTCGCTGCTCCTCGGCGACGTCGACACGTGCATCCAAGTGCTCATCGAGTACGTCCATCTAATGCGGGGGGGGCGAGAGCGGCTTATGACTATGCTAGAAAAGAAAGCTCTAAGTAGATTTTAACCAGAACTACGGGTCGTTTATACAAATAGATGTGTGGGCGGAGTTCTTCCGTATCTGCATATTAATTAATTAATTAATTTGTTTGTCGAATTTATCGACGTATTCAGATCCAATCGCATTCCCGAAGCAGCCTTTTTCGCTCGGACGTATGCCCCGTCGCAGGTTCGATTGATTTTTTTTTAATTTTAATTTTGCAGTATAATGTTTTCGAGATTTTAGTGGAATATTTTTTTTATTTACGCAGAAGCGTGCGGTCAAGCAATTATAATTTGCGGTACAAGAATAGCAAACGAAATGCGATGTATAGATGATGAATATGATGAGTAATGATTGGCTGTCAAGGTGCCCCGCGTGCTCGCCCTGTGGAAGGAGCACACGGCTTCGCTCGCCGCCGGAACCCAACGAAACGTTGGCGAGAGCCTCGCCGATCCCACGAAATACGAGAACCTCTTTCCCGGATGGGCCGACGGACTCAAGGTAGGCTTATTATTATTATTATTATGATTAATTATTATTATTATTATTATTGTAGCTGCTGAGCAAAACTAATTCGTTCGCAGTAAGATTAACTCTATGTGTGAGTCATAGTCATTCGTGCTCATCGGGTTCGGGTTCGTGCTCATACATGAGCACGAACCCGACGGTCGTGTGGTAGACCCTTATTTTTTCAAAGCGGTAACGTGGTAGGCCCCACATTGTACAAAAAAAACCTTATTGGTAGGCTGGCCACGACGTAAGTCTATGCTTTGGCAGGCCTCAGTCGAAAGAAGTTGCCTTTGACTCCGCCCATATATGGTCATAGTAAGCTTATCCATAAGCGGCGGTGCCCTTGTCCAGGCGGAGGCCTTCTCCCGTGAGCTGTCGTCGCTTCGCGTGCCCGCCTCGGCCAAGGTTCCCCCGAGTACGGAGAGCAATCTGATGGACGAGATGCGACTGGCCGAGGAGCAGGGTCAGTTCACTAGGTTCACCTACCAAAGACGCCCCAGGGTGTCTTTTTGAGACGGGGGGGGGGCTGTTGCTTGAAGCATAAATGGATAACTCAAAACCCTAGGCTCATTATGTATTGATCGTGAAACATCGTCAAGGACGTGGTAAGCAGGCGCAAACCCGATCCATTTGCACATCTTCGGGGGCGCAATTTTGACACACGAAGCTCGACAATGAAGAGTGGTTATCGCTCATACGTGGGCAGGGTCTGCCAGTAACTTACTGCAGTGGTTCACCCATACATAGATATCGCACAATTTCTTTAAAATATTATTTTGCAGTGAGCTAACAAATGCATGAAAAATTTTGCAGTAAGTCACCCAACCACGGTACCTGCAACCGTGCCCACCTATGTTATCGCTTGATTGCAGGCGCGCTGTCCTTCCGGGAGGATGGATCAGCAGTGTTGAAGGGAGTTTCCAAGCCCGCCTCTTCCGCCCCCCGTCCCCCTCCCCCAGCCTCCTCCTCCTCCTCTTCCCTTCCCCCCTCCCAACCACCTCCCCCTACCGTAACCATACCCCCGCCCGTGGCAGCAGCACCCTCACCGAAAGCATCGCCAGCGCCGGTATGGTTTTGATTCTTTTTCCAGAAAATAGATTCATATTAGTATGTTGGCCAAACACACCTACCAGTAAATTGCTTATATTAGAGATGCGCGTGCGACTTCTTTTAGCGATTATGTCTCTATTTTTACGGTCATCGTGAACCAGAAGAAGTTGTTCTAGTCTATATTAGAGGTTTAATGGCCACCAAAAACAACGAAGCATATCGTCGAAAAGGAACCGATTTTAAACCTCTAGTCTATATCCCACATACCATATGATTGTGCCCTTCCAGCCCTCGCCTCTCCCAGCCAAGGCCAAGACTCCGCCCCCTCCGCCCAAGGCCCCTACACCCGGGCCTGAAGAGGAAGAAGAGAAGGAAGAGGAGGAGGAGGAGGAGGATCCCTTTGGCGATGAGGAATGGGGCGAATCGTCGGGTGGAGGGAATACGGTAGGTGGATGGCGGTACTGTAGGCAGGGAAAGGGCAATTTGGCTGGGGAATGCTAATGCCGGTGTTTCGTCTTTCTGCGAAGTTTCGCGATCGTTCAGCAGTAGTGCTAATAGTTTCTCATTCCTTTCTCAACTTGAGCTATATTTGTTGGTGGTGTGACGACGCGAATACATATTACGCGGCAATGCGTCGATGAATTATTATTATTATTATTATTATTATTATTATTATTATTATTATTATTATTATTATTATTATTATTATTATTATTATTATTATTACTATTATTATTCCAGGGCCCGGATGTGGTGGGTTCGGCGACGAATCGACAACCTGACCTGTTGCCGGCCGGAGAGCCCGCGCCTGATCTCGTGAGGGGACGAGCCACGCAGAACAGACCGGCGGTGAGTCGATATTAGAGCGGGGGGGAGGGTTACGGTAGTTGGGGGATACTAGAGATCTGCAAAATCGGTTCGTGTTGCTAGGCTATAGTTCTCACATATACCACTGGTGCGGTTTTCCATCAGAAGCAAAGAAAAAGAAATGTTGATGAAAAGGGCTCGAGCTCTTGCGCAGCTCTAAAGGAGGCCTGCAGATAGTAGTTGCGAGAACGACCATGGCGAGTGGAAAAAAATGATCACTCTCCATGGTCGTTCTGGAGAGTGACGATTTAAAAAAAATGGTGAGTGAAATGGTGATGCTCGCAGGTGGTACAAGACTCGCACGGATTCTCGGATGACGACGACGACTTTGTCGATCCGGATGATATCCAGCTGAACGAGGATGAAGATTGACAGGTTAGAGGAGGGAAGGGGAAGAGGAGCAGGGGAACGTACGAGGGCGCGGTTGAGGCTGCTTTGGGTGGGGTTGAGTGGGGAGGGATCTGATACAGCATTTGTATGCATTTGTGGGGTCCCTGCAGGAAAGTTGAAAGAAAAAAAAGAAATGTACGATGTTCAGCTTCTCACTAAAAATATGATGAAATACGGAACTAATGATGCGTTTGATTGGTATTTATGCCTCCCTATTGCAGGTTCTCGATCGATCCCAGCAATGAAAGGGCGGGACAAGAATAGGGGGGGAAGTGGAGGAGGAGTGCCAGTTTCATCCGTTCACCTTCCCTCCCCCTCCTCTTACTCGTCTAGCCCTCTCTTCTCTCTATATCATCTATAGCGATTTCTTTGTTGAAGGATAAGGGTTGACCGATTTGCGTAAGGTTGGTAGAGGGTGGAACGATGGATTTGGCACATATTCGAGGGGTTGCGCTCCACTTTTTTGGTGCGGGGATCAAACTATGCACACTCTGGCTGAGATCGATCGATAATTGAACATTGCGTGTGGGGGGCGTTGTTGGCTACTAACCAGCGGTGTGAGTGTGTGCGTGATATAATCTGTAACCGTAAGCGAAAGCTAAGCATTGGTGGTGGTCTTCCCTTTAGCATAAGCTGTAATCTGACCGAGAGGGAATTCGTCTTGATCGGTATACCTTATATTTTCCCTTCCCTTCCCTTCATCTTTTATCCATCCTACGTTCTATAGCAAATCCTCTGCGGTATGTGTACGAGAGTTGTCCGCCTTGTCCTTGTGTTAACTGTAACTTATTCGCCGTTCTGTTTCTCTCCATTCTTTCCAATCCCCCCACCTTTCCCCCCGTTTTCACTTGCTAATTATTTCGTAGAGAGCTATGTAAAGAGAAAGAGTATTAGAGAAGAGGCAGAAGCACACATCGTTTATTGATATTACCTATCATTATTTATGTAATTTCCGTTCCATTGTCTATCCTCTTTTTAATGGTTGGTTTTAGATACAGTTACGAAACACTCGGTAAATTATTATTATCGACCGAGCCTAGAGATCATTTATTCTATTGAAGAATACACACATACCTACCTGCACTCGAAACGTTTGTCACGAGCACAATTTGAATGTTTACGGACTCTCGAAGGGAAAATGATGTATACTGTAGCTGTACGCTCGGCTTGTGATTCTCTCGCTCAAAGGCAGTGCATAAACGGTGTTTGCATACTGTAGATCGGGGTATTACGGTATAAGTTGCGGTAGTTTATCTTTGGAAGCGTTTACGATTAGTAGCGTTCCTCGTAGAAAGTACTCGACAATCAATGAGATAATGGGGGGGGGGGAACGGAGAAGACATTGGCATGGAGGAAAGATATTGAGAGAGTGAATAAGTTAGAGACGAGATTAAGAAGAGGAGAAGTGATAGCGACTATAGGATTGAAGAGACCGGTGAACGAAGTGAACGGACCTGATGGAGGGGATATGACTAGATTGCTGCACGAGAGTTCTTTTGATGCTTACGCTTCGTTCATCATTCATAACCGTCTCGCCTCCAAAAGCGATGAAACGTATTGACCGAAAGGAACTCGCATGCACATCTCTCTAGATAATTATGACACTGTGGGGAAGGAGAGCGGGGCGAGCAACGAGCAGACGGGGAGCTTTTGTGTGTTGGCCGGGAATTGCTAACGGGTTATTGGCCGGGATTTAGAGGGACGAAGGGATTGGCGCGAAATGCGAATCTGACGGCTACAGTATGCCAACGAGCTAGAGACTACGGTAGGTTTGGGCAGAGATCAGGTCAGAACCGATCGGCGAGCATGGTACGACGCGTGTGCACGCCGGAGATCGCCGAATTGCTGCGACGTCTGAAACATCGCTGGGTTAGGTTTCACGGTTGGCATGAAAGGTGAAATAGGATGGCTTAGGTAGTGGTGACTCATCCTATAAATACTTATATAATGCAAAGACTTTCGTAAAAAGATCTGCGTGTACGTATGGCCATGATATGAATACTACTAGATAACTAGGCATATCCATTGACTCGATTGCATATCTCTAGTGTTTACTTTTGAGAAAAAAGTTCCGTCAGTAGGCTTCATTCCTACTCTGGACGCTCTCTCATCACATCTTCCTCAACCTTATGCTTACTGTTGTTTATGGTTGAGGAAAAATGTTCCGACAGTCGTCTCATTCCTACTTCCGACGAGAGAGCGAAGCGGTGTGAAGAGAGCGCAGACAAAATAGAAATGCGTTTACTGACGGAACTTTTTGCGTCAATGATAGTAAGTACCTTGCTACGGCCGACACGCTTCGCGCCTCTGAGGAGGGCACGTTCAGGCTGCTACCGCGGTTCACGCGATTCGTCGGTCCCTCAAACGCACAACCCTTTTTGCTGCGTAGAACAGATTCGTATGCAAAATAAGAGAGTGGAGGCGAGAGAGCATGGAAATTGGAGAGGCGCAGAGACATTCGGGAATTGCGGAACGGGGATTGGCAAAAACGTCGTGCAAAGAGGTTTTGCATTATTTGGCGCAGAAAGATCTCTCCACTTATTTGCTAACAAGTAGCACCTAGAAAGGCATCAACAACGCTCCTGACCACCCCTCCCTCGTATCTATGATCAACTGTGTTTAACCGGATATGCATTCTTTTGTATCTACGATGTTCAGTTTTCGCCAATGTAATGATGATACGGCCCGTGGAAGCTGCAATATGTCTGCGATATATACTTTTGCCCTAATGTTCTTTCAATTTCGATCCGGGTACCGTATACCTTGTGGTTGGGTACGGTAAGTAGCGTAATGGGCGAGTGCTGGAGATGGACGGGTGAGGTGTGGTGGATAATCTGAGAGGAGAGGGAATGGGATGGATGCAGCGGAATTAGAAGGTTAGAAGTGAGTCTATTTGGTTGAGATGGAGGAGTGTAGATAATATATAGTAGAGAAAAGCGGAACGTATAATTCGAAAATACGGTCTGGTAAAAGTTACTGGCCTTAGCGAGAAGTGGAATTTATGCGTCATCTTCGGAACGATTTATTTTCGATTTTACTGCTATCGATTTATTCTGTATGTTTGGGTGCTGCGTGCGTTCTTACAGCTTCTTTTATGTTTTCTTTAACAGTTTTGCTCAATATTGAGATTATGATCTTGCATCTAAAAACCGAGCTGTGATCACACAAATAATGCATCAAATGTGGTCTATTTCGTTCATGAGTGTGATATTATGGAGAAATACTCAAATTGAAAAAAAGAAAACAAGAAATGACACGAAATTACAACAAGAGACCGCTATAACCGCTTCAACAGTTTCGCGAAATTCCCGGGAAGAATAAATCGTTCCACGCATAAACACTTCCGTGTTTTATCTAGAGGGCCTGGAATCGGGGGATCCCTGGACCGATTATATCTTCGTTTTTTCTCTACTATAGTATGGATACGAAGAGGAGGTGAGACATTCCTAAAGTGCTTTGAATCAGAGAGCGGAATGGCTGAAAGATTGAAAGATTAGATGTGGGATAACGCACTTTTGTGGTGCTGCGTGCTTTGATCTGCATATGGAGAAAATATTCTTGTTTATCAGATTTGTATTTGTCAATTTTAGAAAAAATAAGGTTTTACCTGTGTTCTCTCCTCTGGCTGCTCGTCACCCGCCGGCTCCCGTCATAACATCCCGTTGGCCTTTTCTGAACCATTGGTTGATCTTTGATCTTTGATCTCTAATCTCTGATCTTTGATCTCTCACCGGTCGTGGGCGACGGCGTAACGGTGAGCCGCGATGACGGTCGATCGCCCCATATGAGGCCGACCTGCAGACGGAATAATATCAATAATATTTAGTATTATTGACGAAAAAGTTCCGCCCGTAAACGCTCTCCTCTTCATTCTCGTCAGCCACAATGTTCTAAATGTTAAGCGAACGAGCCAAAATGCTTAGGATACGGTGTTTTCCGTGCGAGAGTTCCTACCGAAATAAGGGCTATTTTTCGTCATCTCGTTCGCTTAACATTTTCACTGTTGTGCAGCAATAGGCACGAGAAGACTTGACGGATCGTTTTTCTCACCCATATTAGTAAATATGGCTGATGATGTGAGATGCGTACGTACGTACGTATCCGCTTTTCCTCTAGAAATTATCTGACTGGCCTTGCGCGGCGAGATCAGAGTGATGGCATGTCAGGGGGGATGGTAATGCGTTCTCAAAACGATGCAATTGCATTGCAGGCTAGGAAACGCAAAAAAATGTTGTCCCATGAAAAAATGAAGAAGAAGAAGAAGCTCGTCTCTAAGCTGCAGTTATCCATAGGGTTTCCAGATTCGATGATAATAAACAAAATATCACTGTAGAAATGACTGGCGATACGTTTTCGTCTAGATATAATGTATAAGAATAGAGTTAACAATAACTAAGTAGATTTAAAATAACGATAAATATAAGTAACATGGGGGAAAACAATAACTAAGTAGATTCAAAATAACGATAAATATAAGTAATATGGGGAAAAAGAAAATAAATGATATTAAATAAATAATAAAAAACAGTAAAACCTTAGTAGCTAGCCGGACGGGAAAAGGCTCGATGAAGAGAAGGGTCTCTTCGTTGGACACGTCTACTGCGTGCAACCACAGCTTCTGCCTGAAACGAAATGATGTTTTCCTGTTTTCGCGTTTCCGAGAGCATTTCACGCAATTAAGAGCTCGTCTATCCTTGCGACGAAAAACGACATAGAGATAATATCGTTGGTTTCGCCAACTAAGCCTTACTTACCGTATCGTAGGTTTGCCCGCCTTAGGCGCGGTAATGTACTCATCGAGAAAGCTCAGCTTCTTCTCCACGAAGTTGATCTTCTTCGTTTTCTGCAAAAAATTATTGTCATGGGATATTTAACGTAATTTATGCTTTTAAATAATTTATTTTAGTTCAGCAACCTATATATTTGCTGAAAGACGGGTGTACGTACCAAGTCCTCAGCACTGTTCAGGTTGTCCAGAACGATGGCAAAGTTTTCTCTCGGCAGCGCGACGCGCTCGATATAGTTCTTGATAGCGACGATCTGCGAGGCCTGCAAGACGGGGGGGATGATAAATACTATTTCCAGCTGCAATTATGTTTAAATATTTACCCTATACATTGTTATTTAGTGCATATGACCTAGGTATATGTATCGCTAAATGCAGTACGGTTATTCAATGAAAACTAATTTTTCGTAAACCTTGTTCTGCCCGACCACGATTTGCCAATAAGCGCGGCGGACCTTCGTCAACACTTATTATTGTAATATAGATATTATTTGGTCCTTCCACTACAATCTTGCTGACCCCGATTGACTGAATAGGCGTACCATATTGGTGTTATCCGCCACTCCTCGCACGATATCCGACATGCGCATCTTCTTCATATTGTAGAAGGAACCGTCGATGCACTCGAGTTCCGAGGCATCTGCAAATACTTGTTGTCCGTATTATTGACGAAAACGTTCCGGCAGTAAACGTCATTCCTACTTGGTCTGCACTCTCTTCACACATCCCTCGGTTCAAAATGGAAATGAAAATGATGAAGCTGATATATGTATAGCACATTTCTCCCATAGGGCATACGAATCATTCCTATTTCCGACGAAAAAACGTGGAGTGACATGAAGAGAGTCCTGTCAAACTACCTAGGAATGACGTTCACTCACGGAACTCGTCCGTCAAAATATGTTATCGGGGGGGGGGGGGGGGGGTGAAGCATCCAAAACGGAATGCTCCTATTTTATTGTGTGTTAAAATTAGAGTTGTGCATGAGAGTTCTTTTGATGCCCATGCGTCATAGACCATTCATAACCGTCGCCAAAAGCAATGAAACCTATTGACCAAAAGAACTCGCCTGCCATCTCTACTTAAAATGTTACAATACCGCTGGCGAAGAGGATGATCCGCTTGTAGGACCGGGATTTGGAGAAGCGAAGCTCGCGCATGATTTCGTGTACCTGGAAGGAGAATTTCGATTGACCTGAGCCATCGTCGAATCGGGTACTTTTATGCTTATCTTTTTATCTGGTTCAGTTTAACCAGGATATTGATGGCGTCATGTAACGCATCACAATCTACTTTCGGCCTAGGATGGGGGGTCCCGCCACGAAAAGCGCGCGCCTACCGTACTCCCTAGGGACTCGATGGAGGGCATGCTGCTGACGTCGAGCTTGACGAGGCGGTGGGTCTGCTGGAAGTAGGCGAGGAACGGCGCTGCGCACTTGTTGTACGCGTCGAGGCGCTTCTGAATTAGATGAATCTGATCACTCTAGAACACAGAGAAAACTGATGCGTTTAGGACACGCCAGTCGGGCGAAGCGCCGCGAAGCAGCGCGGAGCACGGCTGGTAATAATAATAATAATAATAATAATAATAATAATAATAATTATTATTATTATTATTATTATTATTATTATTATTATTATTATTTTTATTATTATTGTTATTATTATTATTATTATTATTATTATTATTATTATTATTATTATAGTGGAATAAAAATATCCGTCAGCTTATCATTCCGAAGATCTGCCGAGAGAGTGTGCAAAAAGGAGAGAACTAGACTCGTTTCGGAATCAAAGGAACTGACAGACCAGTTTGTGACGGTCATGGTTCGATTCAGAATTAACCTTTGCCTTATTATCTTCGGATAGACGAAACATAACCATCAAAAGTACACGATTCGTATCCTCTACTCCCCTTCCCGTCCTTATACCCGATTTCCCCAAACCTCAGGAAGTGGGCGAATCTCACGTAGCCCTACCCCCTCCCCTAGATGCGTAAGCGTTTGAAAAGTTTACGCATTACGCGAGTAGTAGTCGCGCCTCGGCATTAGCCCAAAACAGATCTATGGAAATGTATGGTAGTATCAGACGGGCCAGTGATCGAATCACTTACTTGGTTCCTAGTAGGAACTTCCTCATACAACCCGAAATAGCGATTATTTGTGGCGTTTAACATCGATAAAAACTATCGATAAAAGATTTTCCTTATTTATCATGATATCACGATTATTTCATGATATTATTTCTCACCTCCAACCGTCCCTTATCCGCCTCGTCAATTCCCTTCAGGAAGGCGCTCATTTCCTTGCTCAGATTCTGTCTGAAATTCGACAGACTTGCTGGAATTCCACTTTTTTATCCATGGAATGACATGATAAGGAGCAAGATTGCATGTCCAGAAATTGCAAAGAAATCGGAAACAGGAATCGCGCTAGACTATATACTAGCTGCGAAACTTACAAGTTGAATGGTATTGCAGAAAATATTTTCAGATTTCACTGAATCAGTTGACTGAAACTCCGTCAGTTTCCTCATTCCTAGTTCCGAAGAAAGAGCGGAACGGCATGAAAAGAGTGGTGTAGACAAAGTAGGAATGAGCGTTTACTGGCGGAACTTTTTCGTCAATAATGCATGCTACTTTCAACGACTTTTTTTCAATTATCTCTGGTTTTATATGCATTTCGTCGTGAGCTAGCAATAAAGTTGCATTACTTGTCCTCGCCCGGTTTCGCGTTTTCCTTCTTGTCCGAGGGGGGCAGTGAGGCGACCGTCAGGTCCAGGGCGAACATTATCGGATGCTGCAATATCTCACACCGTAACACCCCTCCCCCCGTCCATCCTCTTCATTTATTCCCCCCCCTCTTCCCTAGTTATCTACAAGTAGTATGCACTGGCGAACTTGTTGCAGCGCTAGATAATATGGCGCGATTATCTACTAGATATCAGAGCAAACAGCCTGCTTCGTGCAAAACATTTTGATATTATCGTCAAGGTAACCTTAGCGTGTGGCGGTATATAGGTATATCTCACTGCACAAGTTTGCGCAACGCGTGCAAGTCTCATCCCGTGTAGCTAGACACATCCGCATGTGATCCCTTGAAAGGGAGGATTAATGCGCGGAATAGACTGCTGATGAGGATTGCGCCTAGTCCCTCGCTCTCCCTCCTCTACCTCTCTACACTCTCTCCTTCTCCCTCTCCCTCTATTTCCCTCCCAATCTCAGGCTCTTCCTATGGCTTCACTCATTTACGTCACATTCAAATCCTTTCGTCTTCTAACCCCCAGAAGCAACCGACTATCGATTAAACACGGAGTCCCGAGGGGAAGGGCATGGGTTACTGTAGTTTGGTTTGTTCCTTGGGGTCGTCCACTTGAGGCTCATTAGTATCCACTCCAACTCTTGCATAATCCCTTCCTTTTCCCCTTACCTGTCTCTCGAAATTCTCCAAACACCGTGTATGTTCGTCAGAGGTGAAGCTGTCCGCCCGTAATAGAGAGGAGAGAGCGGGCACGATATCGATTATAAATCTAAAAATACAATCGTTGCGGGACCCAGCCCTATTCAAACTGGATTACGGTATACCGTTGGTGCATGGACTGCGAGAGTCTTGCGGCGATCATTGAGAAGATCCAGTCCAGCGAGAGAACACCCGTATCTTTCTGAACGTTTAGTTATCGGATTGCCAGGACCGATAAGTTTGTAGATCGGAAGGGCTACGGTAGGTCAAGCACATCACGAAACTGACCCGCAGCAAGTCCTGTATGTCGCTAGTGGTGCTTACGGTATTCGCCACCTGCAGTGCTCACGTCAATGTAAAGTTCTCGACATGGCGTTGCACACACGCTCTCGTAATCCGCCTATTTACGGGATCAACGCTGCGCAAAACTAACAGGGAATAAGCAGCCTCGGAATGGCTCCTCTAATTAACGGTTGAATATCGTGATTGGTCGATAGACACGGATGGCGTATTTCTCGCATTCAATGCGGAAAATTTTGTGTCGAAATGTACTCGACACTCCTGACTCATTTCGTGGTAGAAGCTCAATAATCACTATATCGATGCTTCCGGGAAATTCGTCAGGAGTACTTCTGCATCCAGAGGTGCTACATTCTTAGCAT
Source organism: Micoletzkya japonica (assembly GCA_900490955.1). Classification (NCBI taxonomy): domain Eukaryota; kingdom Metazoa; phylum Nematoda; class Chromadorea; order Rhabditida; family Diplogasteridae; genus Micoletzkya; species Micoletzkya japonica. The sequence goes on from LS908586.1 coordinate 170,051, forward strand.
AAGACGAGTGCTTGCAGGAGCATCGATTCTTTTGAAAGTTATTAATCGATAGAAAAAAACCTATAGCTGTTTATAGGTTGATATATGTTTCATCTATCCTCTAATAGATGAAACATATATAAAAGTACCCGAATCTAGCTAGTGCTGACCTTATTTGGCAGATAGCTAAGCACTATCTCCTCGACGGTGATCGTATTGAACTCGTACTGCGTTATCAGCTCGTGTGTAGCTAGGCCTTTTTGACTGCCCGGACCACCTGAGGAACGGAATACCTTATACAAGTTCTGCATGAGTTCCGTTCATAGATATACATCCATACATAACTCTACTGTGCGACCTTCCAAGATCGCGTTCCTCACCGAAAACAAAGATTATCGTGTGATGTGAGGAGGATCGCGTAGGGATTCCGCTTGAGATCTGAAAACTTTTTTTTCATCGTGACTTTTCGCCGTCAAAGTTCACATTTCCCGGCCATCTTTAAAACCGTAAAATACGGTCCCCATAAAACTTTTACTGCATTTACTGCCAGTGTTCGAGTACAGTAGTCTTGATAGCCGCATATAGCGATCTAAAATAGCCATTGCTCTACTCTCGCTATTCTCATTTCATTCATCTTTCGTTTCCTCTTACGCGCATGCGCATTGCTATGAGGGGGGGGGAAATGAAATGATGGTGGGTCCCGAACGGATATTCCTGAGAGGGGACATACGTGGTACGGTAGCGACCGGGGAGGCACGAATTCCTCGACCAGGACTGAGTCGGCCTTGTGCGTAATGCGCATGCCGCGCATTGGAGCGCAGCCCATCGCCAGGGGAGGGAAGCTGAAGAAAGGGAATGGGGGAAGATTAGCGCGAAACGAGCTTAATGTTAGAAACAAATAACAACAACAACAACAACAACATGAAATCAACAAATTTCGTTGAAGAATAGTGTGAATTAGAATTTAAAAAGGATGAGATTTACTGTACAGATTTACAACATTACAATGTATAAATAGGAAACAACCACTTCAAATCGATCGTCTCATCAATGTGAACCTTATTACGCAGATCAAGCACGATATCTAAAGCAATGGATTTGATGAAATGGTGGCTTCCTAAAATTTAGGATACTGGGCTGAGATTGCATGCGATGCGGGAGAAAAGATGAAGATAGGAGGTTCGGTTGGGAGAAGCAAAAATAGATATAGATGGAATGGAATGAGGGAAGTAGCGGCCTAACATAGATAGATGGGTAAGCTAAGGAAGATGGGCATTAGCACGTACACCGTGCGTTACGATTCAACGAGAGCATCATATTTTCAGAGGCTTTCAATTAGGAACTGCTGACACAATATATATTTTGCCACTTCGATGCGATGGCATGTATGGAGATAGGAGATGTAAGAGGGGATGATAAGTGAGATGAGAAGAAAAAGAAAACGAGGGGGGGGGAAAGAGACGG
>LS908586.1:179436-215188 GCA_900490955.1 Micoletzkya japonica
TTCCCGTGTTACGGCTATCTTTCAATATAAAAATGTTACGAGCTCCTTTATTATTGGAGGAAAAGGGACGTTGAGAAATCTTTGCAGCGCACTCCGCTAAATACAGTGAAACTCTCTTGGCAAAATGCCAGCTTAGGCTAATCTCCGGCACCGGCTGAAGTTTTACGGTGGTTAGCGGACAGAACTGCGCAGCTCTCTCGACGTTCATTTTCCCTTAATAATATGAGAGACGCGCGTTGGCTGCAGTGCACTATATCTCACAAATGCGAATTCCGGAAGTCTAATTCAAGCGGTTCATTTTGAAGGTATTGATGTTCCCTAACTTCACTCTTTTCAAGATTTTGATTCGGTTGCTGCTTGTTCAAAATGAGCAAAGAAAATGAAATCTCTCAAGACTTATGGGACAGCCTAATATATAAAGACCGGGATATGCCTACAGAGCATAAACACTGAAGCGTAACCGTGGAAAAGCGTCCAAAAGCGGGGGAACCGTACTGCTCACCTCCCTGCGGGGCGGGCGGCTTCTCGCCGAGCTCTGCCATGAGTGCCGAGTACTCGTCGTCCAGACCCGCATCGTGTCCCGTCTGCTCTCCTCCCCCCACAAATCCGGGACGAGGGGCGATGCAGTCGCGGGCGATGTGACCAGCGCCTGAGGGAGAGATATGAGCATACGATTTCTTCTTTTTGCTCTCACAGTTTCATCAGAAATAATACAACCGAAGAAGAGTCTACCGCTTTATATAAAGCCTGAAACACAAGCACTTGTAACGCGAAATCGTATGAACGATTGATAGATAGAGAATAATTTTTGATGGTTATGTTTCATGAACAATCGATGCATAGCTTATGGCTAGCTATCGGACGAAGCATCATCCGTCAAAAAGACGCGAATGGAATGCTCGCCTGATAGACAGAGATATAGTAGAATAAACCGGTCCGTCAGTTGTCTTGATTCCAAAATGCGTCTAATACTCTCACTTTTGCATACTCTCTCGCTCGATATTCGTCGGAATGATCTACCGACGGATCTTTTTACTCCACTATATTGTTTTGACACAAAATGTTCCGTAAGTTTTTTTTCTCGCATTCCGATTTCCAACGAGAGAGCAAAGCTGTGTGGAGATAAGGCAAAGGCAACGTAGGATTGAGTTGAGATCTCTAGCAGCCTTATTACGTAGGCTATCTTTTTCTCGCTTTCCGGTATTTGCTTGTAAAAGTTATCGCTGAAGAAGCATTTCGAAATATAGCAATGTTCGAAGGGGGGGGGGGTGTATAAGAAAGCCGTTCGCAACTGCGAAACACCAGCTTAGCTGCCTGTGAGTAGAGCATTCCATTCCGGTCTTGTTGGTATATTAGAAAAAAAAGGTTTTATTTTGAGTAACGTACGTCGAAAATTAGAGGATGAGGACGATTAGAGGATATGTTTCATACTCCATTCATAACTGCGACGCGTCTAGCCGCCAAAAACAGCGAATCCGACGTACATTGATCAAATAGTACGTCGGAACCGACGTAATTAGGGTTGGTGAACGAGTCACGGCGCCGTGAGTGGACGGGAGAAATCTCGCGCGACTCACCCGTACTCACGACTCACTCGCACGGAGTGGGCAATCTCACGGCGGGCGGACGTGAGCTAAAGTTTGTTTTAGCGTTGATTTTGCCCTAATGCGATCAATCTCAGCGAGAGAGCAGAGAAGAATGCGGAGAAAGAGAGGCGGAGATCATGATACAAATTATTCGTCAATCTCACTCTCCCATCCTTCCGCATCCTCACTTCCTCTCGCACTGGCTCATTTTCTCAACACATCTCACGTCCGCCCGCCGTGAGCTAAAATTTGATAAAATCTCATTCTTTCCACTTTTGGCCGGTCGTCTCACGACGACTCATTCGCCATCCCTCCTAGCTTATTACCTTTTTTGCCGTGAAAATTTGGAGAATCAAGGCACTTTGGCCACCAAATCCCTCAGTTTATGTTGTAAAAATATGCTGGATTTTGTGCTTTTAGTGCGAATCACGGCACTTTTATCCCCTTCTCCATGAAAGAAAGCGAAGCGGTTCGACGATAGCGCAGACGAAATATAGGAGTGAGTTTACTGATGGAACTATTTAATAACAAGTTGTGCTGTCGTCACTCACCTCCACAAGCCAGACAGATGATGCGATTGGTCTGGTTGATCTGATCCGGACACTCCCACGTCTTGTGGTCATCGGCACCTGAATTATATGGTACCATATAATTGGCAGACATGGTCACAATCAAAATATAATAGCAACTAACAGGATGACAAAGATGTTATTTTAAAGTGTGGATAAATTATTATTCTTATTATTAATATCATTATTATTATTATTATCATTCCTACCGCAATTGGAGCACCGAGTGGCCACCAAGTCCTCCGGGCGCATCGTTCCATTGAGCAGGGCCAACTGCAAAAGAACATATGTATAAATTATTATTTCTCGCCTCACAAATTGCCACTTTATTTCCTAACCAGCCGTGCTACGCGCCGCTTCGCCTGACTGGCGTGTCCTAAACGCATCTGTGTTCTCTGCGTTCTAGAGTGAACGGCTTCAAATAATGTCCATGTCTTTAGCCTAGTATCAGCGCATAGATTGATATCCTTCAAGCTTTTCATGTCGTTTCTAGATTTATTCCACCGTACCATGGAACTTTCTAGAAGGCTCTCATCCTTACTCATAACCGTTACATAGCAATACCTCGAAAATACATTTTGCAATGTTCTAAAAACCATTCCTTAATAAGAAGTTCCCTTTCCCCGCATTCTCCACCACAAACTTAACTAAATTCCCTACCTACGTTACTCTTTATCATTATTATCTATCATTTAGTTTCTATTTCCATCATTTAGTTTATAACCAAAGGTTGAACATCAACAATGTGCGAAATTACAGCGTATTCAGCATAGCTGGTCTAATTTAAAATTTACCTCAGCCAGTCAGTGTAAATTTTACCTCCCTCATAAGGCGTGATCTGGGGTAATTATGCCTAGATGAAAAGTTTTATTCCCCTTTAGCTTTGCTCTAAAATTTCCCCACTACTTAAATCTAGTCAATACATTCCTCAAAAAATCCTTATTCAATACACTGATTGTGAGCGAACGTTCCCTAGCATACGGCGCCGCTGTGAATTTACCCTAGCGGGCTAGGCATTCCCCAAAAACAGTAGAGATAGGCGGAAGGAATAAAGCAAAAAAGCAGGCGCAAGGAGGCCGCGCAGCGTCAGCTTCCTTTATGGACCAACCCCGCACCTCAGCTCATGGTGTCGGTTTAGCTCAGTTGGTAAGCCGACAGACTGTGGGTTGGGAGATTGTGTTTTCCCCCGCTAAGTGCAGGTTTTGCAGATTTGGAAGATGCCGATTTGGGTGTTCTTTGTACAAGTGCACACACGGATGCACACACGGATATAATAGTATTGATCGTTTTCAAGTTAGTTGAGCGACACACCACCAGAGAGTGCAGAAAGCAGTTGGCCAGTTAGCTACCGTCGTTCTTCGACCATATCCGCCCCCACCCTACAGTACCCCCCTGATTGTCCAATCCTACCGCGTCCCTCCCCTCCTTCCGTACCTCAATACGTGGGCAGGGTGTGCCGATAACTTACTGCAGTGGTCCTCCCATACATAGATATAGCACAATTTCGCTAAGAAATTATTTTGCAGTGAGCCAACCAATACATAAAAAAGTAGTTGCAGTAAGTCACCCAACCACGGTACCTGCAACCGTGCCCACGTATGCGTACCTCTCTCAGCTGCAATGCCCGAATGCCACTCTGTCCATCCGGCAGCATTCCACTCGCCTCCATGATTATCGATTTGATCTGTGATTCGACCTGAAATGACGACAGTAGGGTTTGAAGACCAAGCCTTTTAATTGCATTATGCGATCGAGAGCGATCAGGAGCATGGACAAATGAAGAGCGCCAGACGATAAATACGCAAACCGTGTTTGGTTTTCAAACCTAGAAGACAGGCTACCGTACTCCCTACAGTATGCCAGTTAATCGCTAAAATCAGAAAAAAGAGAACTATATACTTGCAAAAAACTTAAAACCGGCAATCATCTATCATAACCCCCCCCCACTTCTCTTTTGATAATCCCCCAACTACCGTACCCTCTTGCAGGCCTGTGTTACAGTATCCTTGTCCGGTCCGGTTACGTACGCGTGCAAGGGTTCGTTCTCCCCGGGGAAGGTCTGACCCTCGCGACGAATCAGCTTGCCCTCCTTGATCGAGCCCTTGCCTCTGAAAACAATACATTATAAGAGTCGTGCATGCAAGTTGGTTTTGTTTTGGCCTAATTAGGTAAAGCCGTATGTAAAAAATGTTAAAGGATCCCACAACCCACTTTTTGGCAACATATTTGGCGGCCGCCAGTGATACAACTCACAATGTACAACATTTCTATTTTGAACTTTTCACCAAAGTGCCCCCCCTGAGGTGCTATTCGCTGAGAGTTGGCATTCTAATTGGTGTTTAGATCGTAGGGGGAGGGGATAATCGAATCCAGAGGCGCGCTTTGAGCGCAGGGCATTTTGGTGAAAGGTTCAAAATAGAAATGTTGTACATTATGAGTTGCGCTATCACTGACGGCCGCCAAATATGTTGCCAAAAAGTGGGTTGTGGTATCCTTTAAGACAGCACTAACCCATGTACGATTAGCACTACTATCTCAATAACTTGATTTAACTCCGCCTTAGAAAGACGGCCAACTGACTACAACTATCTAGTGCTATTCATGATTATGCTTTTTTTTTACTTCTAAACATAATTATGATAATATAATATATATATAAATATATAGCGTCGACCGACCGAATGATAATCTTGGCTCCGCTCTCCGCCTCCAGGGCCTTCAGAGTGTTGCCTCGGGGGCCGATCAGCAGGCCGACAAAGTTGATGTTCGGATGCTGATCCTGCGGAATCCACACCTTGTCCGAGGGACGGATGTTCGGCATACTGTAAGGGCACACGGTTACGGTAAGGATACGCTTCATCAACCCCCCCCCCCCTCCTGCGGCACACTAGGCTCCATTTTCCCTTCGCAACCAACCCCCCCCCCTCACTGTTGGGCGACTAAGTTGGCTGCTTTTCATAGATGGGCAGGGTTTGCTGGTAGGTTTCTGCAGTGACCCTCCCATGCATAAAGATCAAGAGTTTTAGTCAAGTTGTTTTTTTTCTGCAGCAGGCTACCCAATACCTGGAAAAATTGCGCAGTAAGCCACCCAGCCGCGGCACCTGCAACCGTGACCATCTATGCTGGTTTTTTTTTACTTCAGCTTTTCTTCGAAGCACGTTTCCATACAACTCGCTCAAAAAAGGCACAGAAAAGCAGGAAAGAGACACTACAGCGACTATGTTTCCATGAATCGTTCTTAATCGCGACGCGTCTCGTCGCTAAAAGTAATGAAAGAGACCATTGACCAATGTGACCAGTCTGCACAACTACGGTTGAGAAAAAAAGTTCCGTCCCGTCGTTTCATTCCTACTTTTGACGAGAGAGCGAAGCGGTAAGAGAGTCCAGGCAACGTAGGCATTAGCTTACTGGCGGAACTTTTTCGTCAATAATAGCATATTCGCACCATACGTGGGCAGGGTTACCGACAATTGTTCCAGTTTGGGGCCTACCAAAGTATAAATTTAGATTGTTCATAGTCTACACCAATAAGGTTTCTTGTAAAATGAGATGCCTACCAAGTTAAAAAAATGGACAAAAAGAGGTGCCCCTACCACCCGAGAGTCGGGCGGTACGCGTTAGAGCCGTCGAATCAGGTCCTTTTTCATGGTTATCTTTCGCCTAGTTCAGTATAAGCAAGACATTGATGGCTTCATGTAATACATGAAACATAACCAAGACAAAGACTCGATTCGACGGCTCTAGTACGTGCCCCCACGTATGAGTTCGCGCACTCTTCCCCACCCCCCCTAGACTGACCGATAGTCGGCGGGTGGCTTGTACTCCGGGTTGAGTGCCAGCAGGGCCGTGATCTTCTCGTGTCTCAGCAGCTCCAACTCCTGCCTCTTCCTGACTTCCCTCGTGTTCAGCCGCTTGCCATTCGCATCGTAGATCGGCTCCGGCGACGGACTTCTGCAAAAGATCAAAGATCAATCCGCGCGTAAACTACATTATAGCTTAGTCTAGGCGTAACATTGATCATTAGCCCTACTCCCATCCCATCTATCACATTCTGTCATTACTGTAGACGCGCGGCTGAAAGAGTATTATTGATTAGCTGATTCTCTAAATTCAGATTGTCCTCCACGGCCCAATGGAGCAGGCGCCGCGCTAAACGCTGGAAAGACAGAGATTCGATTAGATTAGATTAGGCTAGATCAGGAAGGATACATCGAATTGTGTGTGACGTCACCAAAACAGCCCCCCCCAACCCCTCCTAAACCGTATTACAAATCCGCTTTGAATGCACAATGTCTGTCTCTCAGTTCCCGGAAGCGGCCTCTTTCAATCGCTAAAAATCCGTAGATAAACTGAAATGCGTCATTTCGCGAACCGCGCGCAGACAATCAGACAATGCAATAACACGCATGTAATCAATATATTAAAGCAATAGCACGAGTAGTGAGTGATCAAGGAGGAAGAAGTAAAGAGTGAAAAATACGCTTCATAGAGTGTGATCTTTGTGGTCTCCCCGATGATGAGATCAGTCAGACTCGACTCTAGTCTGCGGTGCCTGAGCGTCTTCTCGAGCACCTTTCGGCCGGGTTCGTGGTTCCGTAGAAATCGGACAGCCGTAGTTTGCGCGTCGCGTCCTCAATCTCCAATTGAACTGAAAGGGATTACGGACTGCAACGAGCTCTCCTCTATACAATCAATCGTAAATACCATTTTGAAAGCTCGACGCAGACTTTTGCTTTCCTCTCCTAGCACGTATCTACTTGTAATATCGTCGTCGTATCAACAAATAACGAAGGAAGCAAGCTCACCTCTGGAACTTACCGTGAAGAAACCGATTCAGCGTTGGCAATACCGCTCTCATTACATATATATTATCAAAATGAAAGAAAGCAAGAGAAACGCTACAGGCACGGCGTGGCACGGTGCCAGCGTATTCGCAGGGGCAGCCTCACCCACTGGCGGGGCTGCTACGAATACTTGGCAGAGTGCCAAGCCGGATCCGGTGGGACCACTCACGCAGGTAGCACTTCTGCTGCTGTTCCGTCAGGTTAGAGGGCAGAACGGTGGGCATGCCCGGGACGAAGCTCTTCGACGAACTCCATCTGAAAGCGGAGGAATCAAAGATCAAACTACAGAGATCAAAGATCAAACTACACTACAGAGATCAAAGATCAAAACACAGAGATAAAAGATCACGTACCTGCTCTTTCGGTCGCGCTTCTTCTCGATCATCTCCGACGGCACCAGGTGTCCGGCCGCGGCCGCCTCCACTGTAAAGCCGCAAAGTAGAACTACCGCAACCGGACGGCTAAAACCCGGCTCTACGAAGCGCTTACGGATGTCCGGACGGACGAGCGGATTGAGGAGCGTCGAGGCGGCGGGCGTCGCGACCACCACACGCGGACCGCTGGGCATGGCCTGAAAGGAGAGGGTGAGAGTGAGGGGAAGGGGAAGGTGGGGGGGGGGGGGGTAGGGGGGGTAGGGGGCATAGAGGGGGAGTAGTAGCGAGCAGTTAGTGGACCCCCTTCCCCCCCCCCAACGCTATCTATAGTGCGCAACTATACTTCGCTTTTCGCAATAATCTACCGAAACTAGGCAGTTCTTGCCCACCACAAGTGTCTCTGATGCACGCAACAGCAACTAGCATTCAAAACTCTAAACCAATCCAAGCCAAGACACATCTACACGTATTCTTCGCGGTTTTCACCCTATATCCTTACCCCAGTTAAGGAAAAAGCAGGAAATGAAATGAAAAGCCGAGACGCACCGCGGGTTCGGGCGTCCTGTCCCTGTCCCTCCCTCTGTCCCTGCTCCTCGACCGTCTCCTGTCCCCTCTACTTCTCGACCGACTCCGCCGCCGCTCCCTGTCCCTGCTCCGACTCCTCCTCCTTTCCCGGTCCCGACTGCGTGATCGACGCCGTTCTCGCGACCGCGACCTCAAAGTTCAACGATCAAACTAGAGTCTAGGCTCAACCTGGGCGAGCCAGCTGACCCTGTCGTCAATGCACAGCACATACGTGAGCAAGGAGTCTGCCGGCAGCTTACAGCAGTGGTCCTACCATACACACAGAGATTGCGCTCTTTAGCTACTATACTATTTTGCAGTAAGCTAACCGGTAATAGACAAAAAGTTGTGCAGTAAGCTACCCAACCACGGTACCACCTGCAACCGTGCCCCCATCTATGCCAATACAACATGAGCCTGAGCGAGTCCGTTGATTACATTACTAGCACAAGCTCATAGTCAAAATAGACTATTCCCACCATACCTCTTCCTATCCCGCTTCCGGTCACTCCTGTCCCTGTCCCTGTCGCGGTCCTTCCGGTCGCTCGATGGCGTTGAGCCTGAACAGCATTCATTACCGCAATCATAGCCTTTATGAAGATTCTCTGCCACGCTTTTTCTCTATAAAACTTGTCTCGTAACTCAACCCCCCCCTCCAACCCCCCTTACCCATGGCCGGTGGTGGGACGGGTCCGGCGGGGGTGTCGGACAGGTCAGGTACGCCCGTAGCCGCCGCTCCTCCTGCGCCCTCGTCATCTCCGTTATCCCCTGCGGCGGCGGCCGCCGCGCCAAACTTGCGCACGAAGAGCATCGGCTCCGTGTTGCCGCCCGTTTTGGCCATTTCCTGACAATGAACGAATCGCAACGTTCTTTTAGAAATGCAAATTTTAACAATTTTTTTAAAAAAGAAAATGGCCGCAAAAGCAAACGAGCCGCAACGTTGCTGCTTTCAGTGGGCCGCCTCTCGGCAGTTCGCTTGCGCGCAACATCAGAACATGGTGATAAAACAAGCTTACGGTAATGAGAAATGTGCAGTGAAGGCTACAAAAAGCTACAATCTTTTCGAATTTCTAGACAAACGAGGAGCGCGCCGAGACGCGTACAGAGCGCTGCTCCGACAGAGATAGACAAGGGCGGACTCGAACCGCTTCGGGGGTCAATCAATGACCCGTTCGACCGAACGACAAACTCATAGAGCCTCCTCCTCTCACCCTCTTTATACTACCCGTACTGTGAATGTTAGAGAAAATCGACGAATGAATGAATGAATGAATATGAATATGAGTGTACTAAGGAAGCAAAGAACAACGAACAGAGTGAAACGTAACAAACGAGGAACAAAAAAACCGAGAGCTAAGAAGAGATCACACTTTACAATAAATACGTGCTAGGGTACGAGGGTTGTAGCCATATATCGACATTAACATCTTACATTTAACAACTTCATTTCATTACTGCTGCTTCCATATATGATTACAATCCTCTCCAGATACGGTAGATCTTACCATAAGTAGAGGAGTCCTCCATTCGGTTCTTTTTTTGGCAGCTATGCTTCACTCCACCAGGCATACAGGTTCGCTATCAATTGAGCAAGCATAGCTAATCAATGAAAGGACCCGAATGGAGTTGTCCCGATCTAGGCCTCCATGGCCACCTCTTGTGCACCCTCGACTACCGTATCCCCTCCCCCTCCATTCTCCTTCCCGGCTCCCACTCCGGCTTCCGACTGCTCCGCCTCCAACGCAGCTTGTTCGGCAGCTCGTCTGAAGGAAAAACAAATTATTTGAAAAATGGGAAATTTGCATAATCATTAAAAGAGAAGCCCCGGGCTTACTAGGTTGAGGAGCATAGTTTACACATACGACAAGATCGAACAATTAAGATATATTAATTTTTTTCTCTGCAACAGGTCCGTACAACAACCAATACGCGGATACCTTGTGCAGTAAGAGTTACACAATCCCGGCAGACCCTCAGCTACAGTACCCCTCCCCCCACCATACTCCTACAGTACCCTCCCCCACCATACTCCTACAGTACCTCTTGTCCCCATCCAACTCTCCGCACTCCACAATCTTCACAACCATATTCGGCTTGCCCGATGCACTGCCCTGCTGCTCGATTTGCCGTACCTGTCGAGGTCATGTATTAGTCTTGGCACGTTGCCCAAAATTCCGCCCCGAGCCATACACCTCCTGTGCAACCTCCAGTGCAAACATTGCGCCAGCAAGCCCCTCCATACAATAAACTACACTTTGAGTTGATCCCGACGCGCACCCGCTAAAGCGACAAGAACTACACGATCTCTATCTATTGACAAAGAGAAAATAGAATTGGCACAGTGCCAAGCCCCGCCCCCTTCCCAGGCCTCCTCACCACGTTCATTCCCTCGACCACGTAGCCGAAAACCACGTGCTTGCCGTCCAGCCAGTCCGTTCGCTCGGTACAGATGAAGAACTGCGAACTGCAAGCGATTTCCCATTACTTTTATATTTTTCTTACACTTTTTGAAATAATATTATACCTATTCTATTTGAGAAAAAAGGTCTTTGTTTCCCCGCAAGACTCAAAATGACCGTAAAGAGGGGGGTGGGGGGGAGACAAAAAAAGAAACACGGCCAACCCGTTGGTATCGGGCCCGCAGTTGGCCATCGACACAGTGCCAGGCATCGTGTGCTTCAGCTGAAAGCGGAACCATTATCACGACCGAAGGCATGCTAATACTACACCATTAACAGGGAAAAGACGATCAAGCAAGATCTCTAGGCCACTTCGCGCCTTCTGAGCCCTCGGGACGATCAAGCTTCGAAGACTTAGTTCTGACGTAGAAACGCCTCCTTTGGAATTGCCTTCCTTCCGGAACCCCCGATAAAGGAGGCTATCTCTTTCTCTCAACAAGAAAAGAACCATAGTCTAGAGGAGGGATGACCTTAAAGTTCTCATCGGTAAACTTCGTTCCGTAAATCGATTTCCCGCCCGTCCCGTCGCCCTTCGTAAAGTCGCCGCCTTGCAGCATAAACTTGGGAATGATTCGGTGGAAGACCGAGCCTGGAACGAGCGCATGCGATCTCTTCGTCTAGCAATACTTCAAATTATGCCTCATTTAGGTTGTGCAAGGCTCCTTCAACAAGTATCTACATTATATACTATACCGTAGGCTATCGGAAAGCTACAGTAGTAATCCGATCAATGCAATTAAATCCTAAGCTACCGTACCCTCGTAGCCGTATCCGCGTTCGCCGGTGCACAGACAGCGAAAGTTCTCTGCCGTTCGCGGGACGACGTCACTTCGCAGCTCGATGACGATGCGACCGACGTGTCTGCAATTGGGCCGTATAGCTAGCTCGTCTGCTCCCCCTGACATTGTGCAGTGAAGCATAAAATAAGAATGTATGCTATTTCCCGTGCATACTCATATTCCGGGCATCAACGTATAACTAGTAAGCTATTCGGAGAATACATGTATTTACATACTAATTATTCGCATTATGCAATTATTCAGGCTGTACAAAGGTCCTTCAACCAGACACGCCCCGCTCAGATGCTTACCGAATGCCAATCTTGATGCCCAGGTAGACCCGCGGCAGGACCGGACCCGTCTTCGCGGCGCGACCCTGTGTGCCTGCAGCCTGAAAGCACGCTTCTCTAATTTTAAAGATTTTTTTTGAAACTTAAATCGCCATTTTCAACTTTATTCCTACCCGCTTCAAATATGCCTCACAGCTTCAGCCCTGATGAGGATGTGCTCAATCGGACTAGCTGAACATTATCGCTACTACTAAGTTGCTGTCTACAAATTCGCACAACACAGAGGCTTCCGTCTACTGTCTACTGTGCTTAGCGGGATTTGCACTATTGATCCGCTAATTATCCTCGTCATCTACCTCATAATAGCAATAATACGTACGTCGTCCGCATTGGCGCCCGCTCCCCCGTACGTCTTCAGCCACTCCTCGTCCGCCCAGATTGGTCGCGTCGACTGCTCCGAGGCCTTGGGAGGCCGGGCAAAGTTGACTCTGCAAAACGGTCGCCGCTATCAGCTTGCCCCCACTATGCATTTATTATTGGAGGAAAACGAACGTTGGGAAATCCTTGCAGCGCGCTGCACTAAATACAGTGAAACTCTCTTGGCAAAATTCCAGCTTAGGCTAATCTCCGGCTCCGGCTGAAGTCTTACGGTGGTTAGCTAGCGTAAAGAACTGTGCAGCTCTCTCAATGTTCATTTTCCATTAATAATACAAGCAGAGCAAGCATAGTAGTAGTCGATATCAGAGTGCAGCTCTATACGCAGCCTTTACGTTCGGCACGTCTACGATTCCGACGAATTATCGGTGAACGTGTCATGAAAATGTATCCACTGTCAGTACATTCCTCCCCTTTGTCGGCTCATTGTCGAGCATTCTTGCTTTGTGGTGAGTCGACCTACGCTCATTCGGCGTACTCTATTAGCTACATACATTACACTAATGGTCTCGTAAAAGCCTACCTTATCGTCCGTCCAAACAGTTCGCTCTCGTTCATGTTATCGATCGCGGCCGCCGCATCCTCGGCCAGTTCGAACTCGACAAACCTGCACATCACAGGTAAACGCGGGAAATTCAAATTTGAATTAAGTAAATTACCACTCACCCGAATCCTCGGTGCTGTCCCGATTCGTAGTCCAGCGGGATGGAGATGGCAACGATGTCTCCAAAGGGAATGAAGGCTCCCATCAGCACCTTCAAGTGATAAGAGGTAAGAGGGGGCTTATCGCAAACTGATAAGAGTTACCGTAGCCAAAGAGCCAAACAGTTTTCTTAGTTCAATTAGCATTTAACAAGTTTCTTCAGGTTTTATCTATTCACTTTCACCCCACGTTTTCGAGTTTCTGACAATTTTCAGTTACTTTTCTTTTCGGGTTTGATCTATTTACTCCCGCAATTTCACACACATTATAGTTCAATATCAAGTCTAAACAGACCGTGATTATTTCGGTCCAACGTGGTCAGTAACCTACTCCCCCCCCCCCCCGCTATTTACGTACCTTTTCATTAACCTCCTCACCGAATCCGCCCACGTACAACGTGCGCTTTTTATTGTGCGGGAAGTTCGAGACTAATGACATCTTAAAAACACCAATAACAACCTCTGTCTGCTCTACATTTACTCGAGATGCACATGCGGGTTCCATTGGGCAATAGGTTTCTTTTTCTTTGCGAAGAGACGCGTCACGATTATGAATGAGATATAGATAGGGCATAGGCTTCAATGAACTTTCATGCGCTACCCTTAATATTTGTTTACACGATATTCAAACCGTACCAGACGGAATCAAAGGCCACTCACGTCTCAATTAAACGTCAACCTTTATTCTCATAGAGTAACTGAACGGAATTATGATCACATGTGAATTAAAAGTGGTGTGGAACGAGTCAGGAAATAGACCAAAGGTAAGGAGGAAGCATATATTAACGGACGACAGTCGGCTGGAATAGATTGGACCATTGGAGACATAAGGCCCCAGGGGCTTGGAAGACATTTGCATAAATCGATAAATATGCAAATTAGCCCCCTTCATTGTGCATTCTACCGTCTTCTGGGAGATCGCGACCGTCGTCTCCTGTCATCCCGTCGATCCCTTCCCCTGTCCCTATCCCCTCCCCCGAAACTGTCCCGTCCCCGGAATCCACCCCCGCCGCCTCCGCCACCTCCCGCGCCGCCCCTGCAATGAACCATTTGGAGATCAAAGATCACCTTGAGATCAAAGATCAACCGACCAACCGTCTGTCACGACCCCAATGACCAGCCGAGTCAGCGTGACGTCCGCGGCTGAAATTGTTTCATTTATGAAAAAAAATCTCACAAAAGAGGAAAAGGAGAGGAATTAGCTTACCGTCCATAGAGACGCTCTCCTAAATAGGGCGAAATGGCCTTGAGGTGCATGAAATTGCAGAAGCCTCCCTTCGAGCACGTAGACACCTGGTACAGTAATGCTACATATGTAGTTTCATGCAAAGTAAGGCTGTTAGGCTACCTACTACAGTAAAGCAAACCGGTCCGCTAGTTACCGTCGGGAATTGCCGTCCGAAAAAAGCCATTTGCCAGCCAAATGCTATTTACCTACTACTGTGCTTAGCGAGATTCGCATTCTGCGACGTTCGTTTCGGGCCAATAATAGTAATAATAATCATAAGTACCTCATGCTGCCTGCATCGACCCTCTCTGAAGTCTGTAACAGGCGACAATTCCGCGTAGATTGGCGCCCCATTGAACCTGTCAAGTACCTCTTGCTCATCTTAACCTCCACTAAACCAGAGCCTTTCGGGCATTCCTCTCGCGAGTGTTTCTAAATGCTTAAAGAAGTGGGAAAAACAACTGCGGGCGGTGTGGAGAGGATCTAAACGGACGCGGGGATGGGGGTGAGATCTAAACTGTGGAGTCTGAATCGCTGAATGATCCAAAAGGAGAGATCTCTAAATGATCTAAAGAGAGATGCGAGATGGACTGGGAGGGGAGAGATAGTGTGGGTGACAGTCCACGGGTGCACTCACCGAGCACGGCCTCTGAACGGGCAAACCATAATGGAGGGGCCGCCTTTTGGGGGAGGGGTGGAATAGTCATGGATTGATTGAGCGTGGATGGAGGTTTTGATCGTTTGAACAAAAATAAGAAAGGATTATGCAGAGAGTCCGTGACTGTTCTGTGTAGTAGGAAAAGGGACCGGGTGTGCCGGGGAAAAAGGAGGGACCCGAAAGGTAAGACAACATACCAACGGTTGTTGTTCAGGTCCTCCAGGGCCTTGTCCGCGTCCTCCTCGCGCATAAACTTGATGTACACGTTGCCGACCTGAAAGTTCACGTGTTAATTAATAAAACGTAATTATCTGTTACAAATATCAAACAGAAGAGGAAGAATAGCCCACCATGTGCTCTCCAATGTTCTCGCAGACGTTGATCTCATCGATTTCACCGTACTGAAAAAGTGCGCTTCTCTTAGCATGAAACACCTAACACTAAGATAGTCAGCATATCCATCCGAATAAATACATGCACCAAGTATTTGCAACGAGAAAAGAACGGAAAAAGAACGAGTACCTTTCGCTCGCACTCCGTAAACAGTTCCTCGTAGAAGTCGTCGAAATACGCTTGCTCCTCGACGTTCTTCTTGCCGACCTCTGAATTTATGCAAATTACGGCTTCACATGGTTAACTACATTTCTAAAATATCGAATTCTCAAAAGTGAAAAAAACGACGTACTGTCAAAGGCATCAGCCTGCCGCACGTCGACTACGGGGTTGTGGTAGAAGTTCTTGAGCAGAACCGTCGGAGAGAAGGTCGGGACGTGGTGTTGACGAGAGCATTTGTCTCCGTGGCGGCACGCGCCGATCTTCAATTATTCATTCCCCACTCGCCCCACCAGCTATGCACCCAAGGACAATTAGCACGAAAACAAGGTTATATGATTCTCGCATAGTTTTTAAACGGTCAAAAGAAAATAAGGAAACCTTGAAGTAGAAGGAGCAGTTGACTCTGTCCTTCTCCGTTCCATAGATGGATGCGAGATATTCGGCACCAGACAGTCCGTCCGACCGATCGTAGTGGTATCGATCGCCCATGATGAGAGCTGCAGCAAGAGTAGCGAATATCACATAAAGAAGCAACTGCTCCACAACAGAACAATGCGCACAAATGAGCCGTAGAATATACGAAACGTTCGAAAGTACGCGACAATTTTGAGTCGGGTCAGAGCGAAACTCCGCCCACCGTGGCAATCAGGGCAGCGCGCCAATTTGAAAATCTTTTCTATAACCCGGCTGCAAGCATTCTCCGGCTTTCCTACTGTAGGTTTGCGGAGCAAACTTTTATTTACATTTTTGGTGCTTGCGCCCATCAGTGCTTTGTTTCGCTGTTGCTGAAATGCGTATTTTCGCGTTGCATAGCTCGTCATTCGTGATTCATGCTGGGCAGACATTTGTGAAACTAATTATTTGTTCTGCTCTAATTGGACTACAGTATGCGCCCACAAGTTATTCAAACAGTTTGGCGATTATTTCGCTGTTTTTTTTTTGTTCGAGCAGTGGTTTACGGAGTTTAGGCAGCCCTGTTCAGATGGCCCAATCGTTGCCGAAGAACTCAGCCGAGTTCTCCGATCCTAACTACTGGAAGAAGTTCTTCTCCATCCACCGATCGCCCTTCGAATGGTACGATTCCCTCACACCACCCCTATCGTGACATAATAGCAAGCTGGCGATGGGGTTGCCTCAATGCTTAATCGGAAATGGGTTCATTTGACCATTTGACCTAGTCAGGATGAGCAAAAATAAGAAGCAATTGGAGAGATGATGGAACGTCGTGTATTCTTGGCATACATAGGCAACCGTCCCCGCAATATTTTGAGAAACGGGCCTACCAGTGTACGAAATCAAGCCAAATTATAGGAAATATAGTCCTACCAAAGTAAAATTCCTAACAAATATTAGCCTACCACCCATACTTCGGGTCGGTGTCCACTATTATCCGTGGTTTAGGTACGGTGACTACTCGTCGCTGGGGTTGGTCTTCGACAAGTACTTCAAGCCGACGGATGACATTCTGCAGATCGGATGCGGTAACTCGCAATTGGCTAGCCAGGTCGGCTATCTTTCACGAGTAATATGGATTACTCTATGATGTTTTCTTTGACGATTAGAATGGAATACTATCTGAGTATTTTTTGGTCGTCTATAGACTTTTTCAGCTGCACGACGTTGGCTACAAGAATATCATGAGCATCGATACGAATTCTGCTGTGATCAACGAGCAAATCGCGCGGAACCGAGAGCGGGCTTCGCTTACGTTTCGCGTTGGATCGGCTACCGAGGTACCGTATTCATCCCTATCATAAGCAGCTGATCAGGAGAGTATATATTAAATGAGTAAATGAATAATAAGTACGGTTGAGGTGGAGTTCGAGAGCGAGAGCTACAACGTGGTTGTGGACAAGGGCACGTTGGATGCCCTGCTGCCCCCGAATGACGAGGAGGCCGTGAAAGTAGCGACGAAGATGTTCGATGAGGTTAGTTTTGTTATTTAACCTTTTTTAATTTTACATGAAAACGTCAAAGTATCCCTTAGACAGATGATAAATAATCTTTCAAATATTGCCATCTGAAAAGATCGACTTACCGTAATAAATCGAATCATTTACGTTACACAAAAAAACAGCTTTGGTGCTCGTGTCTAGTTAGGACTGCGTTATTATTCTACGATCGGTGCATGTATATGACTGATAATAAATAAATAGAATGATAATAATAATATTAAAAAAAAACAAAATAATAATAATCCCATGAAGGTATGCCGAGTTCTCCGGTCGAGTGGTCGCTACCTTGTCGTGACCCTCGCACAGCAGCACATCATTCAGCTGTGGACCGACTACTTCCTCCAGACGTAGGCATTACTTGTTTGCGTATTAGTAGCCTTTTCAAGCACGGAGGCGCTTGCGCTAGGATGATTTCCATCTTGCTAGGTAAATATAGCCTTCCTTATTGCTAGGATACTGAAAGCTTTTGTTTATGCCTTAGTTGGTGTGATGATATTGGATAAATGAGGGGTAATTCTGGCCCCGTATGATGATTTCCGTTCAGGAAGCAGTACATCCTTCGCATCCACAAGATCGAGAACACCGCTACGGGTTTCCCGATGCCGGTATTCGTGCTGGTGGCTACCAAGCTCAAGATGCCTATGCCCTCGTCCATGGTAGGGATGATCATATTTATATGGCAAGCTATGACGAAGTCTTTCAAACTACTAAATAACATTGCTTCCGAGAGCGATTAATGCGACGTATTTGATAGTTTCACTGGCAACCAGTGTTGATGGTACTTGACCGAATGGGAACTATTGTCTATTCCATCAGCACTCGTCATACCATGGTTGGGGAGTAAGTGGTCGATGTGATGAAGTGGACTGAATGCATGCTTGCAGGGAATCGAGATGATGAGGAGTGTGAACGAGAAGGGCTTGCGACTGGACAGTCTAGCCGATGTGAGTGGCCTGCTCCTAGTATACGTAGCCGAACTATCGGACGTCCGTCCAATTTTTTGTCATTTTGACCGTCTACGCATGATAGGCTCAAATGTGGCAAAGAAAGCAATTGATACGTGATAATATTTTTTTAAACTCTTTTTTTTCAGTTATTTGTCTTTGATTATACCCGTACCTGATTAGCATAATACCGTAACCCCTGGCCAGGTTCACGATTCAATCGAGGGCGAGCAGATGCTCAGTCGCTTCGTTCATCTCTGCTCCAAGTCGGTTCCATACTTTGTTTTCTAGAAACAATGAGCTCAATCTGGTGTTTTATTAGAGGTATTTCAGATTCATTTATTTGTGACTAGTTATCTTTTAGTTTTTCATACCCTTTTCCTACTACTCCAATACCCTTTCACGCGATATACCGTAGATAATTTATTGATTTAAATTGTTAAGTTAATTCTAAGAGAATTTATTCCTCACAGAACCCTCACGCACGAAGTGTCCATTGTTCTCTCTTCGGCCGATGGGTCTGGAGATCGCTATAGAATGTGAGTGGTTTAATCAGCTAATTACAATTTTGATATTATTTTTTATATTTTATTCTATATTTCAAGGTTATTTAGTGCAAACACTACTCTGCCAGCGTTCTAGTATTGTTGGGGAAATGTTGTCACTCCTATTTGTGACCAGAGAGCGAAATGGTACGAAGAGTGCATAGGCGAAGTAGCAATGGCGGAACTATCAGCGGAACTTTTTTTTTGTTGCTGCTAATAATACCACCCTCCTTTCCTTCAGTTTCATAGTGGACGATGCCGAGGTGACTCGGCCACGTAGCTTTTCCGTGTTCATCGTTCCGATCGGAAGGTATGCTTTCGCTACTAACACTAGCATTATTAGATTAACCGAAAGCTTGGTCCACTTCCCGTTTCCTAGATGGTACTGGAGATGTGCACGCGCGTTCTTTTGGTCAATGCGTTGCATTGTTGTAGTTGATGAGAAGCGTCGCGGTTATGAATGATGCATGGTGCATGGGCATCAAAAGAACTCTGCTTGATACTGAAGATATATGTACGTCTTTGAAGGGACGGCGATTGGTTGTTTGCGACGGAAAAGGGACGGAGATCGCTGAGGATGCAGTGCAAAAAGGTACGACTTTACACTCTCGAGTCAGTAACCTTAAGCTGAAAGGCTACACAATAATGGCATAAACCTTCTCTATTGTACAATGGTAGGCCATATTCTAAAGTAATTGGCGGTAACCCAGCCCAAGCATGTTTCAAAGGGTCTCTTTTTTGTAGGATCGGCTTGCAATCGTTACGCTCGTGCGCGATGTCAACTACGGATCTCTACAGCACATTAAGGTGATGATTATCTCACTAGTAATTACATTTTGCAGTGGACACGACGTTTTATTATTATTATTTTTTGTTAAGATTAATTCAGATTTTTTGCAATACTACGGCAGGCAAAAAAAGATATAATAAATAGCGAAGTGAGCAAGAAATGGGGACCAGAAAGACGAGATTAATGAATGAACGAAAGCTAGAGCCTGATTCAGGACGAGAGCATTCCATGTGCTGCTTCGTCCGCTGCAGGATACGCTTCTATGGCTGCGTTATAAGTGTGGCATATATGTACATCAGGAAGACCCGAATGTAATGCCCATCCATTTCAGGACGAGCTGGCCAGCTTCGTGCTGCGTCTGAACCCGGTGAAGGGCGAGAAGGAACGGGTTGAGTTCCTGTCGATGGGCGACCACGACGTGAAGAGGAGTGTGGCCGGCGGGAGGAGCGAGATCAACGGGAAGTGGAGCGTCGAGGACGTCGTCATTCGGGAGCGGGTAGGCTTACATTGTCCCTGTTCCCTGTTCGGGGAAACCATATTAGCCAAATCTTTGAGCATGCTAGTAGAGTTGAGGGAGTGACCGATTTGTTGTTGGAAGTGGAGGTGAAAATTGCGTGGAATCCGCGCATTCTCACACACCCCGGCTGTTCAGAAAGCGGAAAGCTTGAGTGACCGTTTGTTTACTGAATATATAGCTTTATGACCTAACAATAGAGGAGCAATGTCCTTTTAGAGATAGTACGGTAGTTTTCATTTCAGGAATACCGTCGCCTGGTCTTCCTGTCTTCGCAGAATCTTGTACAATCCGAAGCGGCTGTGAGGGGTGAGTCTATACTATTGACAGCGTTATTGGCAAAAATGAGACTCGTGGATAAATCGTGCAAATCGTGCACAGTAGATAGGGGATGATTAGCCCTCCATAACTTTGATTAGGTACCTCCTATATGTGCCATAGGTTTCCATCATAATGGCAAGTTAGACGACGACTAATGTTGCCCAAATCTTGCACGACTACCGTACACCCCGATATTCCAGTCGGGAAGAAGGGCAAGAAAGTCGTGTCGCTGGACGAATTGGCGTGCGAGCACCACGAGGTATTTAGATTAGTGTCTTTATATTGCCTACAAAGGACTTATTGAAGTCATACACGTAATGATCAAATAATTCAGTTTGATCTCTGTTCTGCAGTTATTATTGAAGGAAAATGAACGTCGAGAGAGCTGCGCAGTTCTTTCCGCTAAACACCGTAAAACTTCAGCCGGAGCCGGAGATTAGCCTAAGCTGGCATTTTGCCAAGAGAGTTTCACTGTATTTAGCGGAGTGCGCTGCAAAGATTTCCCAACGCTCGTTTTCCTCCAATATTAGCTAGCCAATACTTGGAAACACAGATGGGCAGGGTTTGCCGGTAGACTATTGCTATGGCCCACCCATACCTAACTACGGTTAAAAATAGCCCTGATTTCCTTCTGCAGTAGTCTGCACCCAATACTGGCCAAAATTCTGCAGTAAGCTACCCAACCACGGAACCTGCAACCGTGCCCACCTATGACTTGGAAAAGTTCTACACAGTAAGCATAGCTAGGCCGTGCCGATCATTATCACTCCTAGACAATGTTAAATGTTGAACAGACCCCACCGTGGGCAACTGCTGCCGTACCCCAAGTATAATATCTACAGTCCGAGACGGTGTTTCCTCAGGTCATGCTGCTTGCCTTCGCTCTTCTGCCCGATTCTCCACTTCTCAAGCCGGATAAGGTACGAAATTGCTCGCTTTTTCAAATATTTCTATAAAATGAGATGTACGCGTATTTCTGCCTACCACCCATATATAATTGGCATGTATGTGCGCAGGGGAAAAATACCGTATTTGATTATATTTTCGGGGTGGGACCGCTCCCGCCCGCCGCAAACCACATTTTTCCATAAAATGACCCATACATACCGAGCGACAAAATTACACCGATTGTTGTTATAAATGCTTGATTCACATGACTATCATAAAATTACCCCAGCGGCAAAATAAATCATATCAAATATGAGTATTTGTCGGCTGTATGTTAGCGCCGTGGAATCAGGTCCTTTATATGGTTATCTTTCATCTAGCTCAGTATAAGCAAGACATTGGTGGCTTTATGAAACATACATGAAACATAGCCACGAAAAAGACTCGATTCGACGGCTCTACTGTATGTCGGCGCAATTGCAGACGCCGGTCAACGTAGCCGTTCTGGGCCTGGGCGGCGGCCTCCTGGCCGCATTCCTCATTCGACACCTGGCCGCGGTAGGAGGGCAATAGTGTTCCGGGGAAAAAATAGTTGTTGATATAAAAAAAAATCATTCTTTTCCTCGCTCCAATCAATCGACGGTCGAAAAGGCTAATGGCAATCATTCGAGTTTTTCAAAACACCGAGGAAGAGGAAAACACCTAGTATTTAGACAACCGTCCATGGATGGGCGGGGGATTTGCTGCTAGATTACAGAATTTTGGCACGTATTGGGTGCAGTGGCCCACCCATACATATAGCTACCGACAAAAAAAAATAGTCTCGACTTTCTTCTGCAGTAGTCAGCACCCAATACGTGCCAAAATTCTGCAGTAAGCTGCCCAACCACGGTACCTGCAACCGTGCCCACCTATGCAACCGTCATATTTAAGCTAAAGAATAATAATTTAATAATAATAATAATAACAATAACAATAATAATAATAATATTATTATTATTATTATTATTATTATCATCAATTCATGTCAGGCCCGCGTGACGGGCGTCGAACTGGACGCGAGTGTGGTGGAGATCGCGACCAAGTACTTCTCCTTCCCGTATTCCGACGGTCGAATGCGGGTCCGCGTCATGGACGCGCTCGATTGGATGCAGGAGACGGCGGCTGTCGGTGGGTTTCTCGGGGGCGGGGGGGCGTATTTATTTATTTAACTTTAAAAGTTTTTTTTTATATTTATTTATCTAACTTTTTTATTATATTTGAAACAGAGAAAGCAGGCAGAAAAGGCTAGCGAAAAAAGGGCACATGGACGACGCATCGTATGAGCTTTGCTGCAAATTGGGAGCATGAATATCCGTGCATCACCACATTGAAGGTGCGGAGAAGCAGGACGTACTGCTGGTGGATCTGGCCTCCTCCATGACGGAAGAGGGCCTCTCCTGTCCCCCGCCGCCCTTCCTCACCGAACACGCCCTGCAGAACATGCACGATTGTCTGTCGGAGAATGGTGAGTACTGGATGAGAAGGTTCATTTTTGTTTTTGATTTATTATAGATTATTTATTTTTTAACGTATATATCTACGCGTTTCCCTCGTGGGATTACGGTAGTCTCTTCGCACTTTTCCTGGGCATACGGTAGTTTCTTCGTTGCAGGAGTCCTCGCGCTCAATCTCGTGACGCGTGATGAGGACGTGTCGAAGGCAGCGAAGGAGAAGGTGGCCGCCCACTTTGCCACACTCTGTGTCGTGTCCTCAGAGGAGGACGTCAATGAGGTGGGGTTTATTAGTTAATTTAATTTGAAATTAAATTAAATTAATGAAAATTTAAAATTATGTACTATTTGGGAATGTGCACAGGTAGCTTTCCTGTCAATTGCTCTTTTGCCTGACCAAGCTCTGGTAATCGGCTAATATCCGAAAGTTATGATGAGTTATGGCTGGTATGACTAACTGTCTATAACCGTAACGCTTGAGGTGCTCATCGCTACCAAATCGTCGATCACCTTCGATTCCCGTCGATTCGTCAAGCAATTGAACCGCGAGAAGCCCTGGATCGCAGGAGTCGCGGCCAAGATTGACAAGCTTATGGTAATGTAGGCGGGGTTACTGGAAGTTAGAAGAAGTTTTCTTACGGTTGTTTACCGAGACGTTGTGCTAGATTCTCCTAGCAGAACTACTGCCAACAAGCATTGACAAAACCGAAGGAATCGGT
Organism: Micoletzkya japonica; assembly: GCA_900490955.1. Taxonomy (NCBI): domain Eukaryota; kingdom Metazoa; phylum Nematoda; class Chromadorea; order Rhabditida; family Diplogasteridae; genus Micoletzkya; species Micoletzkya japonica. The sequence continues at coordinate 202,649 of LS908586.1, forward strand.
TAATTTTTCCTCGCCTTGTTTCTGGTTTGATGAGTAAGTCTCGCATTTGATGAGCTCATTCCATACAGATCTTCCAAGACTACGGTTGATAGAGTTCTATATGATATGTTACCTACTTGATTGTTATTATTTGTTGATGCTAAACTGATATCACGTTGTTTCTTCTTCTTCTTTTCGTTGCCCAAGCTTGTTTCAGTTTCCTAGATTGGACAAAAATTTTCTGTTCTGTCTTGAAGCAATACACGATATGAGGTAGAGCTCTAGTAGAGTGTCTGCCCTTACATACGATTCCTCGGGGAAGGAATATATACTGGGAGGAACAAAATCCCTTATCGTGTTCTGGTAAATCAGGATGTAAAGTTGACGCCCTTCCTCTACTCAATACTCAATAGACACCCTCTTCCCCTTACATTCCCCCTCTCCTTCGTAAACAGTCCTCTCTGACCTACCCTCTTCCCTAGAGACGGTTGTGGACCTCTTCCACTTCTTTTCTTCTCCTTCATTCCCTTCTCCTGATGTTTCTCCAAGCGTTGATATATTTTTGTGTTTGTCTTACAAGGGAATGGTCAGTACTTGAAGTTCGATATTTGGTCTCTGTGGGGCATGGCAGCTGGAATTTCGATTTTTCTTACTTTTATCATCTCTAATTAGCCGATTTTCGATATCGAACTTCAAGTACTGACCATTCCCTTGTTAGATACCTATATTCTAGAGCTGAGCAGATTTTCGCCAATGCGTTTCCATTGTCCTGACTCGTCTGTACAACTCCTATATTCGCCATCCATATTTTTTCATAACTCAATCCCTCATCCCGTATTCTTCAATAACCTCATATCGATGTCCTTCTTAGTCAGATGTGCATCGACAAACAACTCAGCATTCCCGCAGCCACTAGTCCGACAGTTCGCTGCTATCGATAGTAAGTTTTTTTTTGCTTCTTATCTCTTTTCGAGGTTGAGGAAAATGTTCCTTACGCTAACAAACCGGCTAATATATCAGTCTTTCATTACAGTAACCAAGTCGGAGAGCTCAAGTACGTTTCGAGCGACTGTGCTTCGGCTGATCCCACTCACGTTCACAAGAAGGGGTGAGGATTAGGGTTGGGAAAGGAAGCAATAAACGTCATCTTCCTTTCATTTTGTCCTTTCATTCTGTACACGGCGTAGGTAAAGAATGAAAGGAAGGCGACGTTTATTGCTTCTTTTCCCAACCGTAGTGAGGATTAGAGCGGATTGAGAAACCACCTTTGGCTACGTTTCAAAACTATTATATACAGTTTCATTTCTCTACTTGTGTGCGTGATTCAGAGAAATCGATGCGAAGCGCGTAGAGGATGCGCTCGAGGAAAATGAGCTGTTCCGGACGGCGCAGAGAGGAGTCAAGGTGTGATGCATCGTAAATTTTAGTGACCAAAACGTTTCGTCAGTAAGCTATTGTGTCTGCACTCTATTCATACCGCTTTACGCTCTCTTAGCAGAAATAAGCATGATGGGAGGCTTTCCTATTTATGGTCCGGAAACGTTCCTCCGCAAAATGGAGGAACATTTGGCAAACTTCAGATTTCTCTTTCGCTCTGTCTGGCTACAGACCAATATATAATATAGAAAAACCTGACGAGCGTCGCTTTCCAATAATAGAACAAAGATGCCATTAAGCTCTTCTCCGAACTGAACAAGATTAAGAGGGGGAAAGAGGCGACTGAACGCGTTACGACATCCAGCCCGGTTCTCGCTGTGAGGTTAGCATAATAATATTGATGAAACAGTTGTTCCGTCAGTACCGCGACGTTTTACCAGTCCGTGTTCCGAAATTCCGAATGTCTCTGCGTCTCTCCAATTTGCATGCTCTCTCGCCTACACTCCCTTAATTTGCATACGACTCTATTCTACGGAGCAGGACGTAGTGCAGCAAGCTCATTCCTACTTTGTCGGTTTACTCTAAAATGGAGCAATTGATGAAACGCTATTCTCAACGATATCACACTGCCTAGACCTTGATCTGTCTCGCTTTGGCCTTTATGGGTTGGGGAAAGCGAAAGAGCGATTGTAATTTTGTTAAAATTTCCGTCGGTTGCCATCATTCCTATTTGTTTACCCTGAGAGAGCGAAGCGTATGAAGGCACTCTTTCGTCAGTAGTATAGAGATCCCCTCAAAATGTGCATTGTGAAACTAAAAGATTTAGAAACTGAACTCAGATTTGGCATATATTTGAAGGGATATGAAGAGACTCAACTCAAAATCGCCGTCGACGAACGGCAGTAACAACGAAACTACTACGTACGTTACCGTATTTAATTATTGATTCCGGGAATAGAGGATGCGAATCGGGTACTTTTGACGGTTATATTTCACGATCAATTCATAGTGAACCTTTGCCTTATTATCTCCGAATGGGCGAAACATAGCCATCGAAAGAATTCGATTCGTATCCTCTATCCGGGAATTGTTTAGATCAACTCTTAATATTATCTATACATGCTGTTCCCGGGAAGAGACTCTTGATTGCAGCGATTCGTCCGCTGCTCCAGCAAAGATGCGAAGGGTGGAGAGCGAGGGGAATGAGGGCATGACGAGGGATAAGGAGAACGGACGCAGTGAGCAGACGTGTGGAGTGGGGGAGGCTGGGGACGCGATGGAGGAGTGAGGGGGCGTATTTGGTGCATCGTTATTAGGGTTGGCAAACCGAGATTCTCTTTTGGCCGCTTTTCAGGGTTATGCTTCACGATGGAGTACTTGTTATGCGCCTGTACACAGGGTAAAGCCTAACCCCGGAAAAAAAGGCCCGCGGTTTGCCAGTCCTTCGTGTTGTGTGTACTGCGATACGATCGTTGAGCGGTATGTGGATAAAGCGAATCTTACTGCCGAGTGGAAAGTTGACGAGCGGTCGAATATGTGAGGGCAGTGAGCGATCATTTGACCATCCCCAACTGCTGTTACCATCCCCCCCCCCTTTCCGTCCCCTTTAGTGCTGTTCGGTAAGTCGGGTAAGCTGACGGAGCATTTTCCTCAACCATACCCTTCATTTGTCTATCCCCAACTATGATTACTAGGGTTTGAAAACCAAGCGCGATTATCTTATTTATCGCCTGATTTTCTTCATTCTTCCATTCTATTCATCACTCTCTCGGTCTCATAATGCAATTAAAAGATTTGCTTTTCAAACCCTAGCTATTACCATTTTCCCCTCTCCCTCCTCCTCCCATCCCCCCCCCCCTCCCCTCCTTCCCTTCATTTCTTCTTGTGTCCATGAGTACGTCGGTTTCCGTCGATCTCGACCGTTTCCGTCCTCTTTACTACAGTTCGGTGAGCATACGTATTGCAAGCGCCATTGAATTTGACATATTATTGACGAAAAAGTTCCGTCAGTAAACTCATTCCTACTTTGTCTGCACTCTCTTCATACCGCTCCGCTCTCTCGTCGGAAGTAGGAATGAGACGACTGACGGAACATTTTCCTCAACCATATTTGTAGCATGTTTCAAATCGGTGTACGAATCGTAGACGTTTGATATGTGCATCAAAGCCATCATATTTATTTGAAAGAGGTCCAAAACAAACGATAAATGACTTTTTTCTCAAAGCAGCGGAAAGCGTTCATAGGTAGGAAGCGAGAAACTTCGGAACCAAAATATATCAAATATAAAATAAAATATAAAATATAAGGAACCAAAATATTTTTGGCGCTTGTAATATTTATAATAGTCGAGGAAGAAAAGTTCTACCGTCAGTTGTCGCATTCCAATTTATCACGACAGAGAAAGAGAGATTGACGTTGCTCTTTCGTGAACAATATTGTCTATTGTAACTATTGTCTATTGTCTATTGTAACAAATATTGTAACAAATAACAAACAAATATTGTCGATCCTCGCATTCAAACTTGCGCTCCGACGGTAAACAATGATTCCGACTTTCGTAGGCTGTTTGCACTTTCACCGTGCACTTATGCTAAATAATGCAAGTCCAATCAAGAATGAGCGGAACAAAAATTTGAATACGAGGACCGTTTTCCTCCCAAAGGAGAGGAAAGCGTCATAGGGCGGAATCACGAATTATACGTTCCGATTTTCTAGACTATGCGAATCAGACCGCTCGCGCGCTACAGTATTCACGGAATGACATTCGTATTCGCGCGGTCCCTGAAGAGCGATGTAACTTTGCATACAACTTTTCGCCTAATTTAAACAGCGTGGAATGGCGGGAAAAGGACGCAAAACTAGGATTGTAGGTTTTGGACGTTGCTCTTTCATAAGAGAGGAAGAAACCAGGGGGGTTAAAAAGTGCTCAGATGGACTCTCGTTTCGAGTGCGACTAGCGAATGACATAATGCGATCGGGCACGCCGAGAGAGTGGAGAAGAATGAACAGAATGAGATATGGAGAGGATGTAAATGTAGTCGATAGTCGCGCTCTTCTCTAGTTACTACAAGATTCTATCGGATTTTACCTCCAATTGCCTGACGTTCAGGGCGAGGAGTCTGACACTGATAAAAATGCCGCTAAAGGGCGGTATAGTGTGCGGCCTGCTACGGTAGAAAGGTAATCAATAGATAATGAAAACCCTCGCCTTTGAAAGGGAAGGGGCGTAGACAACACAGATATCACGTTTTCCTGGTCCTTGTCAGTCATAGATGATCATCTTTGAGAGACTCGAGCTGTCTGTGATTGGTATAACGGAACCATGGAGTAGTTTCCGGTTATTCCGATTGAGCGAGAAAGAGAGACGATCAATAGACATTCACTAAATCCATCATCTAGCTGAGGGTTGCATCGATCTAGCATACAGATGCAACACGAATGGACGCATCTTCAATAACTTATAATACTTTCATGTCTTATAAGATCATGAATGACCACTGCTAGAAAGGTCCTATGCACTATTTCTACATGCTCTCTATCTCTGTTTCTCTTCGTTCTTCGCTCACTGTGATAGAATTATCATAGTCGTTAGTCGCACCCTTTATCATTGCGCAATTCTCAATTATCAACCTCGAGAGGAGTTAGCTATAAATCATGTTATTCGTGTCCGGTTATATTTCACAAGCAGTTAATAATTACCTCATGTCTCAAAATGTTGCGGAGCGTGAAGCGTAGCCATAAAAAAAGGCAGGAATCACATGCTCGCTAGTATAGTGGATTAAAAAGATCCGTCGGAAAATCACTCCGAATACAAGGCGAGAGAATGTGCAAAAGTGAGAGAATTAGGCTTATTTTGGAATGAAATAAACTGATGGATCGGTTCATTCCACTATACTCTCGTTGAACCATCTGCAATATTCATCATAAAGATTCGCTAGAACTCCAATACAGAAGAATAGGGTAATTTCAGACCCAAAAAGGATAGTTCGGCTTCAAGAAGCAAGTCGAAGTCTCATAAGTCAAAGGATGAAACTGTGGCCTTCCAGTTGCTAAGGGTTTACCATATCGGACGATTCTCGGAGGTTACCGTATAATTTGACAACAATTTCGTCCTTTTTTCAAAATTCTCCTAATTTTCTCACAATTTACGAGTCTCGTTCGCAGGTGTCCCTGGTGTGTGCCAATGCCAAGAAAGGACGGAAAGCGGTATTCTCGCAAGACTTGTTTGCCCTCAAGCGACTCGCACGCAAGAAGGATGATACTGCTATCGAGTTTGAGGTACTTTGAGGCTGCTCAAATATGTATGTGCGCATCTTTGAAGTTGCGAATTCTCTTTTCCACCGCGCGTCTAATCTGGGAAAAAAGTTGATCAAATAAATGTTCAATTAATATATCGGGCAACTTCATCGTAATTGTTGCGCCCTATTTTTCCTTAACTGTTTATACTACCGCTTTGCACTACACTCATTTTGTCGCTTGACAAAATTAAAGTCAAAAAAATGCATGACGCGTGTCTGATTGGTATTCATTGCTTATTGAACGAAGAGAGATATGTATTCCCAAAAGGACAAAATTGAAGGAATGTTCAAAATATGCTTTTGAGGGATAGCAATGTGCTCAGAGGGGCCCTTTAATTTGAGTAGTGTAACCCTCTACGAACAATCGATAACAACTCGTCTCATGTTCTGTGAATTGTGCATATGTCGTCGGTTTCCCCTGTTAGTGAAATATTATTTCACTCATAGGCTTTTCCGTCGTCTACGACAGTAAACAAGGCTCGCTAAAATAGCCAAAAAGGATAAAAACGCGAAAAGAGCAATAGAAAAATGCCCAATTAATTACTCAATTAATTGCGCAATTTATGAGGAGCTCGAAATAAATTGACCAAATAATTGGCCATCTTTTTCCCCAGATTAAACGTGCGGCCAGTCTTGTTCAGTTACACAATTCATCTTGCAAAAAATATGTACACAGGCACAACAGTTCTGCACGTTAGGTTGTACAGGTGTTTCGCAAAAGGGAGGAAGCGGGAAGGGAGAGGGAGGGGGGGGGGTATTCTTGATCAAAAAGTTCCGTCGCTGAATTCATTCCTACTTGTACACAGGGGTTCGAACCCCGTCCCTCTTCCCCCTGTTGCATTGGTCGGATCACTGTGCGGATATGATAAATATAGTGGAATAAACGGCGATCCGTCAGTTTCTTCCGTTCCAAAATGAGTCTAATTCTCTCATTTTCGCACACTCTCTCGCCTTATATTCGGAATGATTTTCCGACGGATCTTTTTAATGCACTATAATGAATGAATGACTGACTGAATGAATGATAGTGCTTCGCAGAACGAGACGAACCTCTACCGAGCGGTGGATGCAATGCCCGCTCTCTTCACGCACGTCCTGCCCCTCGTCGACTTCCTGCGAAGCGAACAGCGACAGTACTTCATCACGGAGGCACGATGATGATGTCACAACGTTCTAGACATTTCGAAAGCGAAAATCACAAGGATACCATCTTTTCTGAGTTCTTAGAGGTTCTCGGTGTTTGATTGAGGTTAGCCTTACCGTCAAAACCGAAAATTGTGGGACAAATACCGTATTTTTCGTATTATCAGACTCCAAAAGATCTAAAGAATAGGCACGCAACGTTTCATATGCCATTTGATCATGGCCGCAGTACAATGGCAAAAATACGGTAAAATACGGTATTATACCGTATTATACGGCATTTGTCCCAGAATTTTCGGTTTTAACGGTAGTGTCTATCACCATGCCCTTTCTTTCTCCTTCATCCCACGTGGGCTAATCACATGCTCTAGTCACATTAGTGTTGGCAAACTCGTGAGAGAACGCTTCATTTCCATTCCTTTGATCACCGCGTCTCTTCATTCCTTACCGCTCTTTCGTGAGTAGGAATGGCAAATCTCTCCCGACTTACGAGGAGATGGTCTGAGCTTGCGGAAACGGATCCACACCAAACACGTGCCATTCGAAAGAGCATGAAAAACTAAGTAGTTTTCAGTTGCTTATTTTTGCAACGCGCATAAATAAACAATTAGTGCTGGCAAGTGCTGGCAAGGTCGGGAGAGATCTGTCATTCCTACTCGCGAAAGAGCGGTTAAGAATTAAGAGACGTAGTGATCAAAGGAATGGAAATGAAGCATTACCTTCCTATTTTGCCAACACTAATGTGACCTGAGCATGTGATTAGCCCATGTGGGCAGCTTTACCCTCAATCATTTTTGAATGGGGTCTACCAATGCGTAAATTGATCATGTTTTGATCAGCCTACCAATGAGATTTCTGGTATTATGTGGCGCCTACCAAGTTACGTTTCTCATCAAATGAGGTGCCGACCACCCGTCGTCGGGTCCGTGCCCAAGTATGGTGGTTAGTGTCATGTGGTGACTATGCCTCGCTCTTCACGACATAACAAGCAATGAGCTCGTTATGAGTTAATCGTGAAACAGCCATGAAAAAGGCACGGATTACTTGTCTTGTGTGCTGACGAAGTAGGAATGACGTTCATTCGCAAATTGAAGTTGTGTGTGTATGTGAAATGCTACCGGTTCCTTAAACGTGCCGTAAGTTAAACGAGTTCCTAAAACGCTTTTTACAGCTCGGCGGTCCCAATCTGGACGTTCTCCGCAGCAACATTCTGCAGAGGGAATTCTCGTGGGTCGCAGAGATCAAAGATCAAAGATAATTGGAGAGAACACTCATTGTAGGATGGACTCGGCTCTTCGTCTGAGCATGCAAGCCCTCGAGGGCATCTACCAACTGCATCGAGCCGGCTACCTCCATCTCAATATTCATGTCAGACAGCACTTAGATTAGCGTTGTGCATCTGAGTTCTATTGATGCCTATCTTCCATACATTATTCCTAGCCGCGATGCGTCTCGTGTCACCATATATAATGCAACGTATTAACCATATAGATAGTTTCTAATAGTTGGCATACGCATCTCGACTGGGTAGCTTGTGTTGCACCGATATGCCTTTCACCCTTAGGCATCGGGACTGCGGTGTAGACTATACTCCATTAGATAGGGACCAGAGAGGACTAGCTCGATATAACATGCCGCCTCCCAGCCTCTCTCTAGAGCCAACTGCCTTGGCTGTGATCGATGGCCAAAATTAGAGAGAGAGGGAAGGAGGAGAGCGTGCAGTGTTTATTTGTAATTTCAGCCTCAAAACATGATCATCGGCTTCGGAAGCAACACGTGCAATCTTTACCTTGTGAGTTTCTTGCACAAGTCCATTTTCCCTAGTTAATATTGCTCAAGTGCACTGAGCTAGTAGGTGATGGATGGCATGATGAGAGGGAAAGTGCAAATATGGTACACTCGGACAACCCGACTCTCTTCATTCGTCCCCACTATCCCTCCCTAGTGGAGCGCTATTGCTGCACGCTCCCTCTGCAAGCAATCATCTCAAGCGGGCGTTGAGGTTGGATTCGGCGCGGTTCGCCATATGAAGTCGGCTCACGAACGGTCGAAGGTGCACTACCCGCCGTTGGCCTTCTGTCCGATCAACATGAACAAGGTTTTGCACGGGACTGCGATGTAATAAATACTTGGTCGTTAGCACTTAGAAATGCTTTCTAAGGTACTCAACCTTTTTGATGAATGTTTTTTCACTATCAGCGGATGATGATCAGACTATGGGCTAGTTATCGTGTGATGGGTGAAGCACAACCGTCGAGAAGACCCGAATGGAATATAATATAATATTTTGTCACCGCAAGTGTGTGTGCCAACAAATAAATGAATTCACATGAATATGAAAACCCTAGTAAAACAAATTAATGCATTAATATAAAAATAATAAATGCACTACTAATTGTAAGCACGTCTCGATGATGGACGACCTCGAAGGATGGCTGTACACGACGTTCGATCTCTTTGTAGGGGAGCGGATTCCTTGGGTGAGCAATGCGCATGACGAAACGAGCACGATACTCCTTTCACGCAGCAAACAGTGTCAGTCGAGCGTTCAGTCGAAATTCTCTCGATTCAGAGCCTCTAACGATTATTTGGGATGTAATGAGGCGAATAAGGAGAGACTGACTTTTTAAGATGCGCAAGACGCATCGAAAGTACCGGCAGATTGACATCGAGGCGCACGGAGAACTGAAGCGAAACCTTTTGGAGAGTGAAGGTGGGAAGAGGAGGAAGTGTATAGGGGGGGGGGGGGGGCAGTAGCACACTACACACGAGAAGATGTGGGGGAAACAACCATTACAATTAGCTTTGATGAATTGATGCGATGAAATGGTGACTTTCCGATGATATAGATAGATGTACGGAATAGATGTACGTCTTCCTTCGTGCACGACTGGGGTATGGAGTAGTAAACCAGCCGTTTTTGCAGTCTTAGCGAAAATCCTGCCTCCCATTCTGAGGACGATTGGCAGGAAGATTCAGAACGACAAGGAGGTGCGTTGTGGAGTTGAGAGAGAGGAACCGGCAGATATTCAGGCTGAGTTCTCGAAACACCACGAGTTCTTCCTGAACGAACTCAACAAGTTCTTCGACGATCTCGATGCCGAGGGCGGTCTGTACGCGGCCTTCGAATGGGAAACGGTAGCGTCAAGCTGCTTCATTTTGCTTTGCCCTTTCTTCCTGTCATCGATATAATACCTATCGATCACATCACTTCCTAAACAAATTTTTTTTGCAACCAGACCGTTTCTCAGGAGGAGAATTCGAAGGCAATCAACGAGTTGATGCTGTCATCGTTGACGAAGAGCTACGTGGGACCGTATCGAACCAATCTCCATCACAAGGAGAAGAAGGCACGTCGATTACGCCGTTCCCCTTTCTTTGTTTCTTGGGAAAACAAGCATATCATCAAAATCAAGCATGATTTACGCGCGATTAGTAATGGTGCGTTCAGTGTCGAAGGGGGGGGGGGGGTCAAAAATCCTCGATTATTTGCTATGATTCTTTGTTGACATTTGATGAGAAGCGGTCTGATTTTCCTAAAGATGAAAGTGACCCGCCCGCTTTTCGTTGAAAGACAGAAAAGAATAACCGCTTTCTTCGAACGTCAACGAAGAATAACTGACATTTCAAGGAAAACCTGACCGCTTTTCGTCGAAGGTCAACTAAGAATCGCAGCAACTAATCGAAGATTTTTGACCCCCCCCCCCCCTTCGACACTGAACGCACCCTAATAATGAAATGGTGGTCTCCCGTTTCTTGCTAATGTCGTGCGCAAGAGAGATCTAATTACAGCCGGAATCCGAACACAGTCCCAACGACAGCGAGGACGATCTGACGGGGAACCATGAGGAGAAGAACACGACGATTGTGGCGATGATGAAGAAGTGCGTAGTAGTTCTCTTTTTGACGCTTTTCTCAGTTATGTTTCAGACTTCTATAAATATCAGGATATGCCCATAGAGCATGAAAACTGAAGCGTAACCGTGGAAAAGCGTCAAAATGAGAGCCCTAGCGCGTAGATGGCGTTAATTCTGGTGATGTTAGGGGGTGCGGCGTTTAGACGTCCGCAAAACAGTCTTCTCCTTGATTATGTACCGTACATCATTCATATTATTGATGAAAAAGTGTTCCGTCAATAAACGTCATTCCTACTTTGTCTGCACTCTCTTCACACCGCTTTACTCTGTCGTCCGGAAGTAGGAATGAGGCGACTGATGGAACATTTTCGTCAATAATAGCCTCGACGCTGAACAGAGCAATGAGACACAGTGACGCAAGGGGGAAAATAACTCCTCGAGAGGAGTTATTTTTGTTTTGCATAATAATTTAACATATTATCTTTGCAGGCTTGCCAGGCGCGTCGACGAGAAGAATCCAGCGTTGCCGAAGGACGAGATAGGCGTATGCGTATTTATTTAGTTTATTACTTGTTGGTTAGTTATCGATTTATTTATCGTTTACGTAGTGTCCGTGTGCTTGAGCGAATTACAAAGTACGCGAACGTTTGTTTAACGTCATTGTTGATTTAACCGCTTTAGTCCCACCACATTTCAGTATAACGCTCCAAAGTGAAGCAACACCGATTCCATTCTCGTACCCATCCTCTTCCCGATCATATCTCGTACTATAAACTCCTCGGTAAATAGTTTCGCGAATGCACATACACGTCACACAGATGCACAGACTGCACACAACCTTGAGGCATCTCCCAGGGGAAAAGCAAACTAAAATTCATTTCTCCACGAGAACGACAAGTCTGTCAAACATAACGAAAGAGTATTCACAGGAAACGATAACTGTTAGCGATTATTAATGCTGAACAAAGCATGTGGAAAAGATAACGGGAACAAACAGAAAGAACGGAAAAATGCGCCTGACTACCGCCTATTAGAAATCCGCAATACGATGTACAACCAGCCGAGTTTCGCCTCCAATTCAAATTTCATCAAAGTTGGCACGCCTAAATGGTCCACAACGACGAGGGAAAAAAGACTAAAACTAAAATACAAGAAAAGGATGACTAAACAAAAGGCTGATACTCAGTCAACCCGATTAGGGCAATTTAAATGCTACAGCATCCAAATTGGTAGTTGGGATTACAATTAGTTTGCGATGGGCTACCGTATACTTACTAAACAATTTACATAATTGAATTCAAATAATTAAATAAATGAATAATAATAATTATATTATAATAAACAACAAAAATAGTGACAATTAACACATATTTCAGGCAATTAGGGATCATTCCCTTACACCCGGCAGAATCGGTGTGATGGTCATGAGTTGGACAGGCGGCTGCGTGCGGTCTAACGCAGTAGTCCCGCTGCCTGAATCGATACCGTAACACATTCGCCATCGGAAAGGCAGCCTAGAAATCCCGATGCAAAAAGGCTAATTTGGATAAACTGCATAATCCAGAAAGATAATTTTTGTAAGATAGGTTGATCAGGTTATACGAAATGTGCGATTTGGTGAAATGGTGGTTAACCCAATAAGCGCCCTTGCTATACTCACATCCGGATCCGTGGCCTCCCATTCGCTCGGCCATCGTCATTCTGAAGATGTGAATTTAATTTAATTTAAATTTAAATCGAAATTTAAATTTTAATATTGAACTGCATGAGATCTACACTGCTCATTAACCTGGTTATAACCAAGTTTGATTCCTCGCTACCCACTTGTGACGTTGTACAAGCTACGCTTGTCCAGCATATCATTTCCTTCACATCATTTACTGTT
>LS908586.1:215288-262946 GCA_900490955.1 Micoletzkya japonica
ATTATCTCAATATATATTCCAATTTATTTATTTTTATTTAGGAACTAGCAATATTTGGAGAAGGTGGAACACTCTCAAACCGAAGAAAATACAAAAATCTTTAATTTTTTGACAATTAAAATGTTAGCTATCGCGAACTGAGTGTGCCGTGCCTAATGCATTTTCAATGTCTGTGGTTCCTTCAAATGAACGGTCGTGTGTTTGTTACGCATCATAAAGCTTATTATATATATATTACTATTATTATTACTATTACCACCTAGCAAGCCAATTGCCTGCGCTTTCATGCCGATAGACATCGCACCATCTTATGACAATAATTTCCCAACAGTCCGCATTCTAAATTCAATAGTTAAAAAAAAACCTACCTCTTGTCAGTCCGCGATTTCCTGCGATTGGCTATCAGCGGATCGCCCTGCAAATGATGCTCGCGTAAAGGTATCGCTAAACTTTTCACATCTTCAAGTAGAACAGTTCTCTCGTTGACTTGCATAACAAAATCATGGCTAAGCATCCCGATATGCCACTGGAGCGCCACTGCACCAATCGACCAGGTAACCCTGCTTATCTATGCGACGATGCTTTACGCATCTCTAAATGCCGGGACATACCCACAAAGCGTGAATTCTAAAAAAAACCCGGGTAAAGCTTCTAAAAGAGTCGCTATTCTGCTCCCCCCCCACCTCGATCCTCGTATTGATTGCCTGCGATACCCTCATCGTCTCCTCCATTGGATGAACGGTCTCGTCGTCTTGCGCTGAAGGTAAGAAATAAAAAAAAATTAAAAAGGTAAGATAAAAAGACAATTGCTCGCCAGCTTTCGATTTAGCCTATTTGGGGAAAAAACGTATCAACAGCACGGATCATCGTGCATAACGCTTGCACGGATTTATGCATTTTATCTTACCCAATTGTGAAAGGCCGCCTGCAAAAGCTACAGTAATACAACTGGAATCACCGTAATGCCGCTCGCATGTATTATAATATTCCTCAAACTACGGTAGCGTGTTTCCAATAAGAATACGCCAACTACCGTAACCCGACCTACCGTACGCACCGGAAGTGTCCATCGACTCGTCGAACTGCATCGATTTGTAGACGGACGACAGCGAGGGAATGGACGAAACGGAGTGACGCGAGGCCTCGAATGAGGGAATACTAGATACAGATACATAAAAGATATATAAAATATACATACATACATAGAGATACATAATACATAGAGATAAATATACATAGAGATACATAAAAGATTGCGACGGGCGACGTGGCGCATAATTGAAAGGAACGTCCGCAGGAGACGTTCCTTTCAATTCATCAATGGTTGTTACTGGTCTAAGTCGAAAAGTAGAAACTAGCAAGAAAATATTCATCAGGTTCTAGTCAAGTACGAAAAAAGGAGAGTACCGTAACCGAGTTGAGAGCAGCATTCGAAGACTCAGAGTCCAATGGGAGAACCGGGGCTTTCGGAGTTGATGTCATGAACCTGCGTATGAGAACATACTTTTGCACTCCATGCGGTAAAGAACACCCTTAAAAACTTTAATAGATACTGAGCATACGTGGGCACCGACCGCAAGTATGGGTGGTAGGCCCAAGTATTTTCGAAATTTTACTTTGGTACGCTCATATTTTTTTAGGAAATTTCAATAGGTAGGCTTGATAATTTATGATTTCGTACTTTGTAAGGGCCGTTTCTGAAAATATTGGTGGGAAATTCGTCGACGTATGATACTGAGTGAGTATATGGAGAGAGGCTAATCTTCCTGGCCTCCCAAATGATAATAACACGAGCGTTTAAATGAGCCCAGACCAGACATTTAAATTGCATTAGACACGGAACATGGCCAAATTTCAGTTCGTGATACTTTTCGCTTCGAGAGTTCTGATATTCAAACAAATTCGGCGGCGACGCGCACGCGACGCTCGTCGCCGCTCTAGGCGTGCGTGCTCCCGCAACGAAAAGTGCGAAAAGTAACAGGCGGTAATTTAAAATTCCGTTACAGTATACCTGGCGCATGTTCCGTTTTTAAATGTCTGGCGGGATCATACGTGAATAATGATGATAATGATAATGATAATGATAATGATATAAATGATAATGATATGAGATACGATAAGCAATGATATAAAAGCCGGTCAACTGACTGTTTCCTGCCATTGGCGGGCGTCCTGAAGGGATCGGCGTAGGACGTTTGGCGTTCGAGGAGCGAGAGGGACTTGGACGAGGAAAGGGATTGGGAGGACGCGACCTGGCGCAGATCACACAGGGAACCGCCCAGGACTGAGGAGGAGGAGGAGGAGGAGGAGCAGGGTTGGGACGACTTGTGGGCCTGCATGGATCAACGGGAAACTAAGGGCATTGTCATCGTTCATTTACCCCCCCCCCCCAATGATAATATCAGTACATATACTGTGGCTAGACACTGCCATTATATATCGTCAAAGGTTTCACAAGTTGAGACGGACACTTTTGAAGATATAGATTTAGAGCAACTGTTGAAAACGTGACCGAAATACAGAGGGGGGGGGACGATACAGGGGATAAATGCTCATACATGAAATTGTTTTTGCGGTAGGGGTAATTTTCCAGATGCGGTAGGGTAGCCATGTAAATTGAGAATTTAGTACAGCGATGGGGGTAATTTCGCACTGCGGTAAGGGTAATTTCATAGTAAACGGCGACCTGCGGGCGGGAGGGGTCCTACCCCGTAAATTACAATCAATTACTGTATTTTTCCCATGAAAAGATACCTCCTGGACCTTTCGCTTGAGCTGCTCCAGCTGCTTCTGCTGTTCTTGAAGCTTCCTGCAAATGATCATTATTTATTCTATTCTAAGTGCATTTTTGCAGACCTAGCCCCCAATAAAATGCTTAAGAAGTGGCGCAAAACGATTAGCAAAGAGTACATACATAAAAAAGTGCGAGAAGATTGAGAAATAATTTATTGAAATAATATATTTCAAATAAACATCGAGGTGACCCCCTACTTGTTCAGGTCGTGCAGCTTGCCATTCATGTGCTTCGTCAGTTCCTGATTATACTTGACCAGCCGAGATCGCTGATGGTTCTGCAGCAATGGAAATCCACATCCTACTTTTGCCTTTGACTATGCTAACAGGCGAAACATACTGTACTTGATTATATTTTTTCGGGGTGCGACCCCTCCCTCCCGCCGCAAATCGTATTTCACTACATAATGACCCATACCGCAGCGAAAAATCACCCACGCCGCATATCTAAATTCGCGATTTACATGGCTACTCTACCGCAACTGACAAATTACCCCCCCCCCCCCCGCCCGCAAAATAAGTTTCAAATATGAGTATTTATCCCCTGTATGCTAATTGTAAGCTGCAGTATCTCAGCAGACTCATACTTTTTGGCAGGCTTGATATAATTCACGGTTGTGCACAATCACATGCCCCTGTTACGAAAATTAAGAAAAAAATGTTGCCCACGTAGGAACAGACTCGAACATAGTGACATGCAATATTGAAGAACCATACAATGAGAATCAAAAGAAATCTGAATACCTGGAAAGCGACGATCCGAAGGAGCTTCTTGTTGAATTCGGCACTGTATGCCGCAGGGCATTTGAAGAGCTGCTGGAGCTGAATGGATGCAGTTACACCAAAAAAGTGTACGGCACTAAAGCTTGGCAATCGTTTTAAACATATTCCAATGCAGTCCTCTACAAATATACAATATGAAAAACGGGGAAAATACATAGAATAAAATCGTACCTGAGGTGACAGATTGCGATTGATCTCCACAAACTGTGGTCGGGGTACTTTGCAGCGACGACACAACTCCGTGAGGTAGCCTGTATGCATAATAATTGATAATCGCAGATAAAGGGAGGAACCGGATGAACTATAAATTTCACGACGTTTCGCCAGTCCGAGTTATCGAAATTGCCACTGCCAAATTGCCGCTGTCTCTGCGTTTTTCCTATTTCCATTCTTTCTTGCCTCCAGTGGAGGCCCTCCACTCTCTTAATTTGCAAAGGAATTTATCTTATGGAGCAGAACGTAGTGCAACTTTAAAAAATAAAAAAAAACCTTTGCTGACGCAATCCGCGCAGAAGACGTGGCCACAGTTGCTGATCTTGAACTTGCGCTCTGTCGAGGGATGCGCCCCGCACAGGTTGCAGTGCACCCACTTGGCCATCGGCCGAATCCAGAAGCAACGATTATGAAGACACTTGGGGGGGAGCTGAAATGAGCAAATCACGCAAAGTAGGAGCAAAGCGGGCGGATGTCATTTGAGTTGTTTTATTGGTTTCAGAGCAGTAAGAAAGCATGTCAAGTAAGTAAATGACAAGGCAAGGAGATACTTCAAAAAGTAAACAGAAAAAGAAAAAATTTAAAAAACTTGATGCACGAAACGTCGATAATTCAAAAACTAGCGCTACCGTAGTCTTTTTCAAAAATTTCTACAGTAGCTATTTTATTATTAGAAATGCTTTGTCCGGTATTGAACGTCACTTTATAAATGTAACATTCCTTATTTCATCTAATTATTGTCAGTTCTTCTCGTATTCCCTGTTGACCAATCGACCAATGAGCATTCGGCGAATCTTAGCGAATAGTCTTCAATAATCCCCTTTTTCCGACGTTCACGCAATCAAACGCAACGCTACGTCCCCTTTCTTTTTTCACGCAATTTCAACCAATTATCAGAAAGAATAATCCTCCCCTCTGAAGACTTGACGTACGAGGGGAGTACGCGCCAATCGAGGATCAGGAGGCAACTCAAGGTTCATCGTCACCTCGGACTGAGTGAGTTTTCGAAGAAGATTTGAAGTCTCTGGCCGGTCCTATCTATATCAAAGCCCCCTCCTTTAGACCGAAATCTACTGATAGTCCAGATAAAGGTGTAAAACTGGCCATCCCCTTTTTTCAATTTTTTTTGGTTTAAAAAAGGATTCTTTGCCTCGCTGGTTCCCGCTCCAATTTCGTACAACTTGGCCTCTCGCACCGTTGGGTAGTCATCGATGTATCCGCTTCCGCCTCAAAGTCACAATGTTCTGCGTACAGTATAACCGGTAAAAAGCATCCAAAAGAGAATTCTACCTCAAGCTATTATTATCGAATGCTCTATCAACGATTCGGTCTAGGGGTTTTTTCTCAGTTATGTTTCAGACTTCTATAAATACCGGGATATGCCTACCGCGCACGATAACTGAAACGTAACCGTGGAAAAGCGTGAAAAAGAGAGCCCTAATTCGGTCTCACCCACAAAGCGCGGTGCTTGAAGGGCCACTTGCGTCGCGCGCTAATGAGCTGCAGCTATTACGAACAGAATGACCGAGGCGGCATTCTGTAACTTTTATCTGACAATGAGTGTGTTGCGTTTTGCTATCAGAATTAAATATGGTTCAGGAAAGCGCTTGCCGTTATTCCTATTCCTATTCCTATTCGGGAGAATGAAGATGTATGAAATGAGTGCAGATGTATTGTGAACGAGATTATTAACGAAAGCGCTTCCTCAACAATTCCTGCCAACATGCCAATTGTGTTATGTCTATTTCCGCCTTCCGACCTGGAAAGTGCCTATCTTCCCATCTAAGGCCTCACTCTCTTGCACAATGCTGAACGACGCGATTTGAACGGTTCGGGGTCCCGACTGGAAAAGCTACCGTCCTCCAGGGAGGCTGCGGCCGCGATGATCCGCTCGTAGTCAAGGCCGGACATGAGCACGTCCACGCCCCCATTCACTGTGCCAAGGACGTTCTCCTCTGAAAACTCATCCTCTGAGATAATTGAAATCTAGAAAAAAGCTTCGCAATACTACATGACGCCCCGCTCTTTGGGAAACCACCATTTTATCAAATCCGTCGTTTTTGTCAGCGCGAGTTGTACGTAGATCTAAGTTGTTGAAATGACCGATTTGATGAAATGGTGGTTTCTCATAATAAGAGATATTACCGGGAACTTCGCAGTCCTCAAACACAATGTTCTGACAACAGCCAAAATGTTAAGCGAACGAGAAGCCGAAAAATAACCCTGATTTCGGTAGGAACTCTCGCACGGAAAACACCGTATTCTAAGCATTTTGGCTCGTTCGCTTAACATTTAGAACACTGTGCAAAGACCAGTTCGCTTGTATTGGATCCTCGCATTCTCAGTAATAGAAAGAAATAAAACCTGTCCAGATAGGAAGAGGAGTAAGGCAAGGATGTTTATCTGGATTTATACGAAATCAGCAAATCGGTCATCCATGATCCGCGTCTCTTCTCGGCCGCTCTGGACGAGGCCTTCAAGACTCTCCATTGGTCGAGGAAGGGCATCAACATCAATGGTCGATACCTGAGCCACCTGCTCTTTGCAGATGATGCTGTGCTCATTAGCCATGACAGCAGGCAAATCCAATGTAGTATGGTGGACGAACTGACTGTCGCTCTGGGTAAAGTTGGTCTGTCACTCAACTCATCAAAGACCGTTGCCATAACCAACAATCCCAGAGGAAGTCACAATACGAGGTCAGAGGGTTAGGCTCGTGGATAGGTGCGTGTACTTGGGCCAAGAGGTTTCTTTCGATGAAAGTCGGTTCTGGATTGAAATCGGAAGGAGAATCCGAGCTGCAAATTTCACATTCAATAAGTACCGCTCTATTCTTACGAGTCGCAAGGTGCCTATGCCCATCAAAAAGCGTCTTTTCGAAGGCGCTATCATTCCTGCTCTAATCTATGCCTCGGAGACCTGGATACTCAGTCATAGACTCGAAAATAGGCTCGCTGTGGCCCAGCGTAGATGGGAGAGGTCCATGCTGGGTGTCAGTCTGCTCGAAAGAAAGGCGAACGACTGGGTAAGTCGTAAAACCAATCTGATGAGCGTAGTGGATTACTGTAGACGGAAAAGATGGCAGTGGGCTGGCAGGATCGCAGGGTTGGATGATTCGAGATGGTGCCGGGCTATCCTAGAGTGGCACCCTCGAGGGCCCAAGCGAAAGCAAGGCCGTCCGGTTGCAAGATGGAGGGACCAGTTTGTGGAGGTTGCGGGACCCCGATTCCTGACGAAGGCAGAAGACAAGGCGGAGTGGGAAAGGCTTACGAAGTTGGCGCTACAGTGACCCGTGACCCAAGACCCTCACGTACTTGTCCTGATAAAGCGTGTGATACTGATACTGAAAAAAAACCGCCCGGTTTATTTCGTCTCCCATTGCAACATCACTCTTTACTGAGGTAGGGTCGGTTTTTTCCGGTTTTTTCAATCGTGTCCATTTTCATTCCCACAGCATTCCGCCCGGTGAAGAATGTGTCTAATAGCGAATCGACCACTATTTTTGAATTTTCTCAAGAGTGGCTGAACCAATCTGCACAAAAATTTCAGAGCCTATGGAATTCATAGTAACGAACTTAAGTTTTTAAATTCATGATTTTCGGTTAACGTATTCGCCTGCAGGATCAAATCCTATGCGCGGAAACCGCTATTCGCTATTAGAACGCTTGGAATGCTGTGTTCCGCTCATTCATTCCTCTCTCGGTTTTATTCCGGGAAGCTCTCTAATGAGAGTGGTCATTCCGGATCGAAAGTGGACACGGATCGGTACCGATTCAGGAGGTCTAATCTTTGCATTCCTTCCCTGTCTCGTAGCACCGATCATTTCCTTTAGTGACCCTAGTTTATGCATAACCTTCTCCACAATAAACGTCGTGATTCTATGCTGGTGCTGATCAGTCTTCGCGTAAACCACATAAACGTCCGCATCCGGTATTTACCGGAGGCCTCCAAGTCCCTCTTCCCTCTACTTTGACTAATCTCTTTCATTATGTAAAGCTCTCCCCAGTCCCATGATTCACTCGGCCCAACGCCAACGCTCACAAAAAGCACCAACTGACAACGCCTATTTCATCAATGATTAGTGTGCGTTGCTCAAAAGAATGAGCCTGTAGTTGAGACTACACACCACATCGGAGATTTATGTAGGGACTCAATTGCATGTGAAGAAATTGTAATCGAGTAAACTAATGGTTGAAATAACCATATATAGTAAATAGAGGATATGTAGCACATAATATATTTATCAAATTATCACATTCAGCATAATACAGGTAGATGACGACATTGTTTAGCGGGGGGGGGGGGAGGAAAGGGGTGTGGGGGGAGTTAGGCCAGAGACTCTTTGAGAGGTTGGAGGGCGATACGACGGGAGTCGGAGGGGGGAAGACGCTTGAAGCTGAAAGAGACAACCTAGTTGGTAAGGACGAAACATTCGATTTTTTTCCCTTCCCCACCCCGGATTCAAGAACAGCTCATAGCAATGATCAATCCGCTCCAACATATTCCGAAGCTTTACTCACTGTTCGCAGGCTTTCCACAGGTAGAAATCGATATTGCGAAAAACTTCTTCAGCCCTCTCTCCTGGCACAACATTACTCATGTAACGTATTATCTGCAACCATACAGTATCCTACCGTACCCTATTCCCCTTCTTAACGTATCCTTTCCCCCGCCTACTCACAGCATTCCGCGCGATGAAGAATGTGTTTAATAGCGAATTGACCATCCTTTTTGAATTATCTCAGGAATGAATGAACGAATCTGTACCAAATTTTCAGCGCTTCTTGAGATTATAAGGTTGAACTTAAGTTTGTAAATTCATAAATTTTTGTTCATTGGTTCGCTTACAGGATTGGATCCTATGCGCAGAAACCGCTATTCGCTATTAGAACGCTTGGAATGCTGTGTACTGTACCCCCTCTTCCCCTTTCCTACCTTGAGTGATGTCGTGGCGATCACTTTATGCTTGTGATGGGCGTGAAGAATGTGCGATGACAGTTTGACGATATCGACTTCGAAGTGATTCACTTCTTGGCGAACCGAAGGGGAGGAACACTAAATAACAAAGTTATATAGCATTGTGACAGTTACCTGACATTAAGGCATAATAAATATTTTCCTTCAAGAAACTGTGTTTCTCTAGCAAAATATACAAAGGTAGGAGAAAGGCTGTTAATCATTCCATAGAGGTATCCTCACTCTTTTTAGTGCCTTTATTCCTCCGATCTCTAAGCCAATTTCTTCTATCTCCGATGAAACTAGGATTCTGCACGATTCAAATGTCTCTCTTTCACCTTTTCGCGTCGACTTTCCGTAGTTTTGTATCATTGAAATGGTTTAGGTTCGCGCTGTCGCTCCGCAAGGGCTACTACATGCGGCAGTTCTCGCTGGTGAGTTTATCCATTTTCTTGTCCTATGATTAATCGCTGGGTAATGTTGGGCTGTAATCATGAACCATGTTATAGTCGAAAAAATCGGAACGTATAAATCGCGATTCCGCCGCTACGGTGTTTAGCGAATTTTTCACGCTTTGAAGCGACACCATTCCATTTCTAAACAAGATATCAGGAACATCCAAAGCTTTTTGAAATCATTATCAAATTGAGTTTCCCTTAGTACATGAAAGAAGTTGAGTAGATCAATTTGAAAGGCACCGGAATCCGCGCTACACACGGAACGATTATATCTTACTTTTTTCTCTACTATAGCTAGCCTTTCATAACCTTTCCTCTACACCATATTCTGGAATTTTCTAGAATTTCCCCTCAGCTGGGTTTCGGTAGTTGAGCATTACGTCGTAGAAACTATCCCTCGAAATTCTTCAAAATTTCTAATCTTTCGCAGTGCAAGACCCCTCCACTCCATATAAAGCACCTCCCAGAGCGTTTTGCTCTACGGCCTGTGAATCTGGTGTCTCGACTTTTCCTGTGATTAAAATCTGGGGGGGGGGGCACATGCATTACGACTGTCTGAAGGGCAAGGGTCAGGGGGGATGGGGGTGGAAATTGAAGAAGGATAGAATAATGAGAGGAAATATGAAAGGGTTCAACATTACTGTAGGTTTAACACATCAACAAAATGATCAATACTTAAATAAACAGGAGGATACCGTATACGGGTTATGAAATAAGAAGATATCGTATACCGGTAATAAGCAGGTGGGTGCCGTATGCCCGACCAATTAATCGTACCATAATTTACAGTGCCGCAAGCCAGGGACATGGAGGAAAAGTGAGTGGTAATGAAAGCGTGGAGAGGAGTTTGAAGGGGGTTACTTAGGATTTAAGTGCACCGTAACGACAACGGTCGACATTTGAATGAGCAGGAGTCTACCGTATACCGGCTCCTTTAATCGTACCGTAATCTAGCCTTTTTAAAGAGCTGAGTTTTAATTGAAGTTTTCTACCGTAGGCGCGAACTTACGCGAACTCTACAGTAATAAAGATTTTTCTGCTCTTACCATTGTGCACTTTTATATCACACAATTTTACCGTAGTCGAGCTTCCTTTGCTCAATATCGCACAAATATTTTGAGCCTCAAGCGTGGGAACAAGTTCCTCACCACGGTGTTCTGACAACAGTTAAAATGTTAAGCGAACGAGATGACGAAAAATGACCCTGATTTCGGTAGAAATTCTCACACGGAAAACACCGTATCCTAAGCATTTTGACTCGTTCGCTTAACATTTAGAACACTGTGTCACTGATTCTACCGTAATAAGGCACTTCAACCGTCATTATCCGTAATTCTTACTCGTTATGCACACATGATAAACCAATTTCTGCAATGAACTGTTGTGACAGGAAAAACGCAATGACACGATAAGCAGAACATGTCCATGTGAGGAATGAAAGGAATGAAAGATCGTTGAAATCTGAGTCTTAATGATAAACCAATTTCTGCAATGAACTGTTGTGACAGGAAAAACGCAATGACACGATAAGCAGAACATGTCCATGTGAGGAATGAAAGATCGTTGAAATCTGAGTCTTTCAGTCGGACAAGTCATGAGCGTGACACATTCCTCGACGATCTCGAACATTTGGAATTGTTCACGCCAAAAAGGAGGCGCAATCGGTAGCGAGTCGGCGGGGTGATCGATCTCTCGTGGGTTCGAGCACCGCACTGTTCCTTTTGCCCATAAAAACGGCCTCTGTCAACCAGATGAATGTCATGTGATATTTTTGTCAATTTCACACCATTGAACATCGCAAAACCCTTTAAAATGTGAATTGAATGTCCTTTTAGGCTGTGCGCGCACCGTATTTTCGCTGGTAGACCGTTTTCTACGGTATGCAAATTTTCAATTTAGATAGATCTCATCGAGTAGATTCCAAAAAGTCCAGCCAGAGCGCTCTCGGACCACTATAAGCCGAGTTACGGCACATGCTTCAAATGTTTCAAATTTTTTCAAATGTTTCAAAATTGGGCCCATGTTTACTCGCTTGACGGTAGTAGCCCTTGCGGAGCGACAGCACGAACCTCAACCATTTCAATGATACAAAACTACGGAAAGTCGACGCGAAAAGGTGAAAGAGAGACATTTGAATCGTGCAGAATCCTAGCTTCATCGGAGATAGAAGAAATTGGCTTAGAGATGGGAGGAATAAAGGCACTAAAAAGAGTGAGGATACCTCTATGGAATGATTAACAGAGTATGATCTACTATAGTAGTATACTAGTATACTATTGTAAAGCATATCATACAAACTAAGAGTAAGGGAAGCAAAGAGTGGGATGAGGGTAGTGGAGAAAGAGAGAGAAAGAGGGGAGAGGTGGGAGATAGGGAGATGGGGAGAGGGCGATAGAGAGAAAGGGGGAGGAGGAGGCCAAGAGAGAAATAAAGAGGATGGGAGGGAAGGGGCAGGGAAGGGGATGCGAGGAAACACAGTGTTCTGATAACAGTGAAAATGTTAAGCGAACGGGATGCCGAAAAATAACCCTGATTTCGGTAGGAACTTTCGCACGGAAAGCACCATATCCTAAGGATTTTGGCTCGTTCGCTTAACATTTAGAAGACTGTGGAAAGAGCAGAAGGATATATAACCGCACCAAACTTATCGCTGTATAGCCGTGCATGAAAATGACGAAGGTATACTGCAACTTATCGACCGTTTTTGGCAAGACTTACGCTGTTTAGAGGATTCCCCCTTTTATTATTGTTACTGTACATAAAAAAATAAGAAGACTGCGCGCACAAAACAATTTGAACGCAATCCAGTCGCATTGATCTGTCATTGGCTTTCCCTTCGCTAGCTATACATTAAATGCATTTACCATTAACTTCTCATAGCTGAACCTTTTTCATGGCAATAAGTCCTTCTCTCATCTCTTTGCCCTCTATTTCACTATTTTAATATGTATTATCAAGAGTTGCCTTGATTCAATCCTTACTCGATCATTCTCCACTATTCAATTAAACGCGCAAATCAAAGACAATAGACAGCGATCCTACTTCATCCCCTGTAAATTTAAATGCCCTTGACAAGAGTTCGGCAGATGACCAATGACTTGGTCATGAAAGTGCAAGAATGGACCGAGACAGGAGGTAAGAATGAAGAGACGCAGACAAGGAATGCACTTTCATGACTTGGTCATGAGTCATCTGCCGAACTCTACCCTTGACTCACCGAAATGCTTCATTTCCTTTCTTCACTTCTTCTGTAGTTTATGTGAAGCATATTAAGTATGTGAAGCAACTGAGCATAAGCACCTCGTCGTAATAGGTGCAGTGCGTTGTTTTGCGGATTCGCAATCGTCGGTACCTATTCCCGTTCAACCCATTTCCCTTCCACATCTCATCTGAGCACTATTTATGTCACAAGGAGTGCCTTTCACAGGTGTCTTCTCTTCTCCTGATTCTCCTCTTCTACAGTTGATTCATCAAATGAAGATGCCTCTTCTTTCTTCTTCGACTTGCGACTTTCTTCGCCGTGCAACTCGCAGAGGTTCCTCCACTTTGGTCGCCTCCATCCTGAGATCAGTAGGTCAGTAATTGAAAGTAAAAATCAAAGATCAAGTCCTTTTTCCATACCTTCTTGGCGTTTTCATAAAGGGTGCTTCCGTCATTACACCTATTAATCATCGATGGCAATAGCATGCTTCGTTCCAGCTTCGATTCGATCATTTTACTTGTACATCCTTCTCCGAAAGTCTTAAAATAAAATTTAATTAATTATTAAAAAAGTAATAATTAAGGAGGATTCAGAAGGAGGTTTATATATTTCCTCGTAAATAATGTAAACGCTCCCGACTCGTTCTGAAATGAAAATGTGAAATACCTTGAGACTGCAACAAACCAATCCAACGAAATTAAATTCCAACCTTTGCAGCAGGTTCGACGGCGGCTTCACGATTTTTCAACCCTCCCGACTCGTTCTGAAATGAAAATGTGAACCACCTTGAGACTGCAACAAACCAATCCAACGAAATTAAATTCCAACCTTTGCAGCAGGTTCGACGACGGCTTCACGATTCTTCAACCCTCCCGACTCGTTCTGAAATGAAAATGTGAACTTTATATATAATGTCTCTATCAATTCCCCCTCCTTGAATCCAATGATTATCCCAATAAACCCGACCCTCCCAACCAGTTCAACCTTTCCAGGTTGCTTCAGTCCCGTCGCCCCTTCCAAACCCAGAATAACATCCGCCATTTTCATACGATCGTCAGCCTTGAACTCCAGACAGTTTTCCTGAACAGCGTGATCCTTGATTTGAGCGGATGATCTTTGATCTTTGAAAATATTCTTACCTCGATGATCTTGCAGAATTCGGCATTGGTGCACTTCTCGCTGATAGTGAGATGCTTGCCTGCCTTCACGAAATGAATTACCTTCAACAATATTATTTGGCTTTAGGTTATTATAATTGCATAATTAGGACTATATTTGGATGATTAGGACTATGTTATAGCAATCATGCCTATTGCCTATTGCATACCTCGACGTTGGTCAGGTTTGGATACGGTTCGATTCCGTTGTTGAATATCTCCCATGCAAGAATACCTGATGAAAATCTCTTTTCCATTGTATAACCATAATGATACAGTACTCATCAATCTGACCTACCGTATGACCAAACATCAGTCTTCTGCGAGTAGCGGGCTGTGTTGAGAGTCTCTGGAGCCAACCATCGAATAGGACCCTGTGATGGGGATTACGGTAACTCTGATAATTGACCGTCACTGAGTCTCTAACACTCTGTAGCGTGGGCCTCTCGTTTCTTTACTGTATTCACCTTATTCTTCGGGTTCATCTGATAAGTCTCTCCGATTCGAGACAGACCGAAATCCGAGATTTTGACCTGAATATTAGCTCTTCTGGTATGGAAACGGATTTTACTAAATCATTTCCCCAGCACCTTTCCCCCAAAAATCCTGATTATTAGCTGTATTTCTTCTCAATTCCTCACCTGACCCCCTCCATAGAGACAATTACGAGATGCGATGTCCCTGTGAAGACAATTCTTCTTGTGGAGATACTCGATGCCCCAGCCGGCCTTCAAAGATCAAAGATCGAAGATCAAGCGCCTAAGATCAAAGATCAAAGATCAGACGAACCTGAACCGTCATCTCTATACGTTTCTCTTGTGAGAGATCTTCATGTCGAGCGAGATAAGAGTCAAGTGCACCGCGAGACGCCTCAAATATATAAATATTTGAATCTAAAAAATGGCGGAAATGGAAATTCACGAGTTCCATAACGATCATCAGAGGTTCTTGTCCAGCAGCGACTCCATACAGTCTAACGATGTTTATGTGGTCGAAATGTCGCATGAGACGAGCCTCAAACAAACGCCATTTGGGTCCCGAGACGATTGTTCGATTACGGTATCCCTCACCTCTCGCATCAAATCCTTGATCTGGTCTTTGTCATTCCGTCCAACTTGGCCTGTAACAATGTATCTACAGTAACCCCAGGATCCAATGTGATATTTATTATTGACAGTACTTTCCACTCTGATCGAGCGTCCTCCTAAATTCCAAAACGATGCATAACGTATATCTATCAACTCATTCAGTATTTCTCTTCAGTTCCATTTATCCCATGCCGTATGCCATACATTTATCCCACCCTACCGTATACCTGTTTAATCGCCACATCGATTTTCTTCTCTCGTCCATCCGACCTTCTTCTTTTCAGGATCCCCTTCGATACTTCTCCAAATGCACCTTCTCCCAACTTCTTCGTAATCTCTAAAAACGAATATTTGGTATACAGTATCCCCTGCCTCACATACTCTCTCGTCTTGTACCCTATCCATTTTCCTTATTCTCTCACGATCTATCAAACTAACCAATGTCATCGTGATCCAATTCCCATTTCCTTCGAGTTATTGGTCTCTTCAATTCGACTGGCTGTAAAATCTTTTCATTTCATAGAAATATTTGATATTAATTTGAATGTGAAATTGAAACTCACAGGAGTAGTGAGAATGACTCCTTCCTTCATGTAGTGTTTGACCAATTCGAGAATGGAATCAAAGGTCAAATTGCCGAGAACAGCAAACTTATCGCCCTTGCGAGACACGATGTAGTGGCGAATCTGAAGAAGATGTCACGGGTCAGAGATCAAGGATCAAAGATCAAAGATTCTTATAGTGTAGTCTCACATTGTTCTTCTCGACATCCGTCTGCACAGAGATAACAAACTCCCTTCTACCGGGCTCCGTCGGTTCAGTCATTCTCAGTAGCCAATCTCCGTTTGTTGTCAACATCTCCTGAACGGAATTCCTGAGATTGCGATAGCATTGCAAGATGTTATTGATATCTGCTTAGAGAGAAAATGTTTATTCGATTCTGGGTGAAGTCCTAATTTCAGATTTATTATGCAGTATCAGATACCTTCATATCCTCACGAGGTAAAAGTCCATGGTAGAAATCAGATTTAGCCAGCTCTCGGTCTATCATTCTGAACGATTATGGTATACTGTAGGTCTATGGTATACTGTACTTTATAACTGTGGTACTTCAGACACGATAGACGTCTGCAACATGGGCATGCAAGAGAGTAGTTTCGATTACTGTACTTGAGGGGAGTGCTGTAGTTTCAGGGTATATCAACGGTAGGTTTAGATAGCTAACCTCGATCAGTGAAGAGAGAAAGAAAAGGCGACCGTCTACGAGGATGGTAAGGGATAGTAAAGAGGGGAAGGGGGATAGGAGACATCAGGTTAACACGATTATATATCTACAAGGAGAGTCGAGCAAGATTGTATAATAGTTTGATCCATGCAAAAGGAGTGAAAATGTTCCTGGATCTTGCGAAAAGGAGACAAAAGGATTGTATAATCAATTCTGTTTTATCCAAATCAGACTAGGTTGCACTTGGTGCATGTTTTAGTGAAGTTCAGTGAAAACTGCTCACTCATCTTCCGAAATAGAAACTATACACTGTAGTCTGTAAAGTGATATAATACTTCTTCGCTGCCAATAACCATGCAACCTTTTATCTAGGTCATAGTCAAAGGATTCAATCAATCACATTCAAGGAATCAACGCACTTGAAGGCTGAAATTTGGTGGGGACGAAACGAAACGGAGCTAATATACTGCAATCATGTAATGGCGAAGCCATCATCTATCTCCATGGCAAACTACTACAATCATTAGCGATATACTCTATCGTAAATTACTGTAGCACGGGGTCGACAAAACGGTAACCCTTAGTTGTGTTGCTGAAAACGTTGGGGAATACTCATAAATTCCTATTATTTAGAGGCAGAAACACGTCGGATCATGGAAATCGCTAGGAGATGCGCATGGACCAGGTGCGAAGGGCCTAATCTCCCCTAATCTAGGCCCCTAACCTCGGGGCCTAATTCGAGTACTCCTTGTTGAGCGATCGGCCGATGATCAGGCGGCGAACCTGCGAGAAGTTATCAATTTTAGAACCAACTACGATGAACCAGAACCAAGCACGAATTGCCACGAAACATCCACAACAACTTTTCCGGGTTACGTCATTGCGAATAGTGGGCGCGACAGATATACACCTGTGCAGCACGATTAGAATCTATACCGGTCAGGCGTTCTCGGAAAAGCATTTTGGTCTCGGACACACGGTCCAACGGAAAAAAAATTATTGAAAAAATAACGTAAAATGCATTTTTTTGAGGTGAGGGGAAGCACAACCGCTGGACAGCATAGCTACGTCAGAGATATTCTTTTTGATTGTATTGAAGAGTCGAATCACTGTTATCGCTATTCATTGTTATATTTGCAAACGAACTATGCATAGATGGGCACGATTGCAGCAGGGTAGCTTACTGCAGAATTTTGGCAAGTATTGGGTGCAGACTACTGCACAAGAAAATCAAGACAATTTGTTTTCGGTAGTTTTGTATGGGTGGGCCACTGCAGTAATCTACCCAGCAAACCCTGCCCATCTATGGAACTATGCATGAAAAAGTCGATACAACTATCGACAAGGTGGAAACGGATGATGAGGATGGTGTGATGAGATTAGTAAACGAACTCAGATATGAGAAGCTATTATCACATAATTAGTACTAAAAGAGAAGAAATGTAAAAGAAGAACTGAGAAAAAAAGTATATTCTGTTCCCAGTTACGGCGAAAGCGCGAAAGCGACGAATGTTTGGAGTACCGTAATCGACTTATTTGAATTTCCCCCTTCTCTGCCCTTGACTGCGACTATCGAATGGGTTAATGCGATCAGGCACGCCGAGAGAGCGGAGAATAACGAAGAGAATGAGATATGGAGAGAATGTCAATGCATTCGATAGTCGCACTATACTCCCCCCACCCCTTACCTCGCTGGTTCCCGCTCCAATCTCGTACAACTTGGCATCGCGCACAATACGTCCCGCTGGGTAGTCATTGATGTACCCGTTTCCACCTCAATACCGACAATATTATAGAGTATTCATTTTTTTCCCAAATGAACTCCCATCTACGGAAAGAATGAACGGCAATGGAAAAAGCAATAGAAAACAACAGGATAAGGCTGCAGGAAAGTTGGTTGAGCAAAATGCGAACTAACTAATCGAGAGCCTAGGCTTAGTGATATTATGTCAATTAATAATACACAGCCGGTGAAAACAACAGGAGAGCTCCGATTATTGTCTTGAACGGAAAACAAATTTTGCTGGATACTGTACCATTTTTGGCTTATTTTTACCGTAAATTTAAAATTCGGCAAATTGCCAAGTCAAACGTCCATTCCAAGCATCCGGCTGTGTACTAGTTTACAATCAATCGACACTAACCAAGAATCTGAACGGCATCCAGTGCAACTTGTGTAGCCTTCTCAGCCAGATACAGGATAACTCCCGCGCAATCCTGAAGCCAAAACTTGTGGTATACGGTAGATTTCATAATGGCATTGCCCTTTAATATGCAGTCCAACAATATGCAGATGAGCTCTCCGCTAGAACGACAGTGGAACAAGCAGAATACCGTATAACCAGGCCTACAGTATACCTTATTCGTGACGTGCCCTGCATCAGTGGCCTTCGCTACCGTATAGAGGTAGGATCGGCAGGCGTTGAGGGTCGTATACATATCAGCCATCTTGCCTTGCATCAACTGCAAATATCGATCGACTGCACAATGGTCTTTAAAAGGATCACACCGTGCCCTTTATCACGCACGCCATAGTTCAAATGTTCAAATGTGAACATCGTTCTATTGTCACGAAAATAGTGAAATAGAAAAAGCATGGGGAAAATGTCTAGGAGGCAACTCTGGCATATTCCCCCCCCCCCTCCCCTAACCTGGAAAGTTCCAATCTTCTGTCCAAAGGCCTCCCTCTGATGGGCGTAGTCAAAGGCAATATCGCACGCAGCTTGCATTAGCCTGAAAGCAAATATTTGCTCATTATATTTTACCCCTGCACGATAAATACTTCAACGGTACTCCAGTCCCATAATTCCTACACTAACAATAAGCTGCTACAATTGGCGTGCTCGATTGCAGAGACTACATTCAATCGGCAAGCTACAAAGACGCTCAATAGCAGGAATCGCAGCTAACAGGCTAAGAAAGATTCCCCTATGCAGGCAGCAACCCCGCATCTCTAGTCTCCGCTTGGACAACGCCGCCCAAACCTACCGTACCCAAGGGGTCCGCCCGACAGGACCAGTCGTTCGTAGTCCAATCCGGTCATGAGTACGTACACTCCCTTGCCCACTCCACCCATCACATTCTCCGCTGCAAAGCAGAATAAATATATACATACTTGAAGCATCGGACAATATCATGGCCTGCCTACTTGCAGTGACCAAAACGATAGTGCAGCGAACGTATTAATATCTTACAAGCTATTATTGACGAATAAGTAATCGCGTACTTTTGATGGTTATGTTTCGCCCATCCGAAGATAACAAGACATATTATAGGAATTATGAAATGATGCGTGAAACATAACCGTCAAAAGTACGCGATTCGTATCCTTTACCCCGCTTCGCTCACCCGGCACTTCGCAGTTGTCGAAGACGAGCTCGCACGTGTTCGACCCCCGCATGCCAAACTTGTCCAGCTTCGGCGATTGCGTGAAGCCCGCGAAGCTCTGCAGAGAAGTTACTTTCTAGCTTTTAGCAACAGCTCTTATCGATATATCTGACGTTTATTATTCCTATACGCGCATTCGATAAATAAATAAATAGCTAAACAATATAATGCGTGGACAGCAGTCGATTTGGCGTAAAAATGACGACAGCCGACTCTACCGCGCAGCCTAATTATCCGCAATCATCATCATACAGGATAATAAACTACAACAAGATGAGCCCCCCCCCTCCTCCTCCTCGACTAACCCTTTCTACGAGGAAGCACGTGATTCCATGCTGGTGCTTCTTGGGATCAGTCTTCGCGTAGACGACGTACACGTCCGCGTCGGGTCCGTTCGTTATCCAGAACTTGGTCCCGTTCAGCACGTACCTGTGCGCACATCAGCAATTTATGGCAATCCCCTTATTTTTTCTTTGCAATCTCATTCCTGTCTCGTCGCCCCGATAATAGCAAACGAAAATAAGAAAGTAAGTAAGTAAGTAAGTAAAGAAAGCCAAAAATGCAATGAAAAAATGGCCAAAAGGCAGGCCATAGTGCTTACTAGGGTATGGAAAGGAAGCAGTAAACGTCATCTTCCTTTCATTCCTCATCTACACCGTGTGCACAGGATGGTCAAAATGAAAGGAAGATGACGTTTATTTTATTTATTTATTTATTTATCGTTTGCACGATACTGTGCGCGGCAGGAGGGTCACCGTAGGTTGGCACGGTTGCAGGTACCGTGGTTGTGGTTGGGGGGTAACTTACTGCATGATGTTTGGCAAGTATTGGGTAGACTACTGCAGAGGGAAGTGTATGACTACATTTGTCGATAGTTACTTATGGGAGGGCCACTGCAGTAAGCGACCAGTAAACCCTGCCATCTACATATGAGGGTTACGGTAGGAAAATGGAGAGATCTTAGAGGGGGGATGCATATCTTCGCTTGAAAAAAAAGAAGCAATCTTCGCGATGGTGGATGGGTGCTTCGTTTCCCCAACCCGCAGTACTTACTTGTCGCCCTTGAGGTCCGCGCGCAGCTTCATCGACACGACGTCCGACCCCGCACCCGCCTCGCTCATCGCCAACGCACCGATGTGCTCGCCCGAGATCAGCTAGAAATGACCTTGCTTAATTTAATAATGTTATTATAATTAATTACTATGTAGCACCATTTAACCTAGTAAATCGAACAACGCATAAAAAAAAGCTATCAAGGATCAAGGAACAAAGCCGACAAATTGAGCATTCCATTCGGGTCTTTTTGACCGAGATACGTTTCGCGGCTTTTGGTGACGAGATGAATGATGATGTACGAAACATAGGCGGCAAAACGACCCGAATGGAATGCTCTACCGACAAAGAGGGGCAAAGATAATGAGGGGGGATGATTTAGGCGTACCTTCGGTAGGTACTTGGTCCGCTGCGCTTCGTTGCCGTTCCGCACGATCTGGTTGATGCACAGGTTCGAGTGGGCGCCGTACGAGAGCGCGATGCTGCCTGCGCATCATACGTAGCGCATTCCATTCGGGACCGTTTTCTTCATGCCTACGTTTCATGCATCATTCGCGACCGCGACCCGTCTCGTCACCAAAAGCAGCGAAACATAACAATTGGTCAAGAAGACGCCCGAATGGAGTGCACTAATCACAAGAAGAAGCGCTCACGCATCGGCTCTTTTTCTTAAGCTCAGCGAAGGAATATACATCGTATTCAAAAAAAATTACTTCGTGGCAGCAAGCTAACGAATACACTCTTGTTGGAGACTTTCGCAGTAAGCCACCCTTATGAAGGGGATCAATCTCTCTTATTGTTAGCATACTATTCCCGTCGGTAGAACGACCATCAATATGTATAATGAAAGGGTACGGTGGCCGGCTATGAGCTGTGCGTGCACGATACCGTAACCCGACAAAGAGAAGCGCATACCGGAGGCTCGCGACAGCTCCTCCATGGCGAGTACGTGCGAGAAGTAGGAGAGGCCCGATCCACCGTATTTCGCTGGAGCGCACGACATATTATTGGCGAAACAGATCTATCCATTTATCTTTCTACGGTCTCTACCATTTCCTAGTACTACTTAGGCTGTCCTACTGGATACTAACAGGGGAAAAATACCGTATTTGATTATATTTTTCGGGGTGAGAGCCCTCCCGCCCGCAAACCGTAAATTACCCCTACCGCAAAATAGATTTCAAATACGAGTGTTCGATAGTCGTACTACCCTAGCCCTGATATGAGGATGGTGGAGCGTACCGGGTGCGGTAATGCCCAGCAGGCCATTGTCGCCGAGCAACCTCCAGAACTCCTGCAACGAGCCCAGATAGGAACGGGTTACGGTAGCCTACGATTACGGTAGCACGCTGACCAAGCAACTATGCAGTGCACATCTTGAATTTCCTTGATTCTCTTACGAGTATACTGATCGGCCCGAAGTCCGGCATAATTGTTACACAAGGACAACTAAGAATGTTTGCCTTTTCAAAAAAAGATCTTTGAGCTTTGCAGCATATCTGACCCTATCAAGGTTTTATTCCAATATTCACGGGTCCGCTAGCCAAAGTACGGGCCCACATCATTATACATCGTATTGCGTAAAGATGACGGTTACCGTACCCTGAGCTTGGAGAAGTCGTTGTCCCGGTCAATTTGCTGTGCGTACGGGGCCAGCTCCTTGTCGGCTAGTTCGCGGACCGCACGACGCAGCTGAACAGAGCACAGTTCTACGATTTAAAGTTTTTTCAAAAATAGTTTTTCAAAATAGTTTTTTTAAATAGTTTTTTAAAAAAAACAGGGGAAATGCAGGTCTCTCTCGCCTCAACTCTCTTAATTTGCATACACTACTCTACGCAGCATGACGTTGTGCAACCGACGGAACACTTTCCTCAACCACACTTCGCAGCATAGATCAAATACCGCCAGATTGTCCCAAGGAGTGCCTTCGTACTCGCGTAGAGTTACTTTTAACGGAGGGCGAAACCAACTCACGGCGATCTCGTCATCGTTGAGGCCGAAGACGTGGTCTTCGATGGGGTACGCGGCCATTCCACGACGGGAGGAGATACAGGACGACGATGACGACGCCTGTAACACGAATAATACAATGATGGCGACCCGGATGGAGGGGTGCTTCAAACGGTTACAAGGCCTTAGTAGGATTGTACGATCGCAAGAGATGGCGCATAAACTTTGTAAGTGAGTGGGGCTGCTCACAAATCGAGATTGTCAAAATGGTTTAGCGAGCTTGATCTCGAACGGGAATTTTTTTTTAAAATTACCGGGCTATGAATTATTTTCACTCTCTTGAAATGCTAAACGCACCGATCCGGCGAGAAGCCTCATGCTGGGAACGAGCGAGCGAAGGGATGCCGCCATCCTCACCCTTAATATCGGGAGCCTAAAGACCGAAAAAGATCAAAACACGATTGCGAGAAACGAGAGTGCGATAGGACGACTACATAGGGATCCACGCCAACAATACTTTATCAATGAAACTCCAACTCACATGGGGAAGAAATGACACAAGCAAGACAAAACATACGAGAAGACGAGAAGAGGAAATGAATGTTCCTACATGCTTTCTCTACTAGACAGTTTCTTTCTGTTCTCCTGGTCTCTCCAGGACATAAATAAGTCTAACCAGGAATAGTATGAGGAAAGTATTTAATAGAATTGGCCAAAAATAGGGCGGCCTAAACTAGATTATGAGAGTCGAAGCAGTAATAAGTCTGGCAAAAGGGCTCACGAATGTTCAGGGGGGGAAGGAGTATGGGGGAGAAAGGAGAGGAGATGGGAAGACTACTGACGTGCTAGCACGCAAAGAACGAGTAAGACAGAAGGAGAAAGAATGAACACCACGATACGGCAGGCTTTGAAACACCACGAATCTAGACTTTACTTATGGTTTGCAATTTGAAATAATAAAAGTATCCCTATATTTTTCAAAAAAATAGCGCAGTTCGAAGGGAAAAAAGCTATAGACGATGTGCTTCTGTGTGTGTGTGTGTGTGTGTGTGTGTAAGAGGGCAGAGGGTGAGAGATTGAGAAGAGAGAGATAAGGGGAGGGGGAGAGAGTGCCCGAGAAGCAGAGTAACTAAGGGAGTAGTTGAAGAATGTACACAGCCACGTGCTTCGCAAGACTGGCACTTTGCGTTTTTGCCCGGATCTCTAGGCACTACATTATACTAGTCCGAATTACGCCCAATTGCGACTGTGTCTGCGTCTCTCTAATTCCCATACTTTCTCACCTCCCCTCTCTCCTTTTGCGGGCATGATCTACCCTTTGGAACAGAACGTAGTGCTAGGTCTCTCAAGATGCAAAAAAACCCTAATCACGAGTATCGAGCGCGAAAGGCGCCACTAAAAGTGAGGCGTCTACAATTAGCTCATAGAAGGATACGCATAATATTTGCGAAATTTCAATGAATGAAGCTTGAAAGCTTAGATAAAAATAGTTGTGGCGAGATCCTAGAGTGTAGTTATGAGTAGGAATGGGAGAGAGACGACCGCAAGGACGACAACCGCGGCGAGGAATAAAGAAGAGGGAGGGAGGTTGCGACGTGCAATACAGCAATGCTAATCACGTACGTTCATGGCCACGTACAACTAAAATAATATTTTTGAAAATAATTCCGAGGTTTACGCAGTAATGGCGGACTGTCATACAGTAATGTTCAACTATCGTAATCAAACAAATAATTTGAAAACTCGAAAGTTAGTTTTTTTTCTTTTAACAATTAAAATTATAGATGTTTTACAATTTAATATTTTGATTAGGCGAAAGATTCAAGTTTGTAACAATCATTGGTGCACAATGTGATGCACTGTGGCTAGACAAATAATAACTCTTACGATGGACTTTGACCCTCTCAACCGGTGTTGTTTAGCATAGGAGCAACTAGATTTGTTATGCCAACTATCATAAGCAAGAATATGCTAGAGAAAGAGAAATCTCGCGGTACGGCTGAGATCATAGATACCTATTTATCTTCACCAATTGGGTGTAGAGCATTTCCATTGTGGTAGCTCAGAGCGAATTATTCCCTGGGGACGTGTCATCTGACGCTCAGCGAGAGGCTTAGAAAGACTAATTGCAAGAGGTTATTCCAACCCCTCTATTGTTGAAAAGAACTGGTAGACACCTACAATCACTTTCAACACTTCTACATTTCACGCCCCCATCACTCATAAAAATACGTCAGATGAGAATCCATTAATTTCCGAGTCATCTTGAGGAAGACTGTTTGAAGCAGAACAATGATCAGTAATATAAATTCATCTAAAATGCGAAACCGCAACTTCATAAGTGACGTTCAAAAGCTACCGTATATTATCCCTTGGCCGATAATTGTGTCGCAGACACAACCCCGTTATTATGTACATTTATCGGCAGCATAGTAATAATGCTCGAAACGGGAATGACCATAGGACAATGGTAAGGCAGCTTGGGACTAGCACGATAAGAGGCACTCAAACTATCAAATCACGTAGATAGGAGAGGATATGATAGCTATCTGATTATAGTTTTTTCTCCGTCATATTATGTTAATTTGAGTTTCCAATAATAAATCAGTTTGGAGGCTTGTCCGGGACCGGTTGCTGCTTGATCTGCAATAAAGTGTGATTCATATCTGTGATTGACGAACAAGTTCGGGCAGGACTGACCGAACATTTTCCTCATCCATTGATGGGAGGGATAATGACTATTTAAGTTGTGATAAGATGTAAGAGATTTCCTAGAACCAAACGAACCATCTGCGCCGTGTGATACTTTTCCCGCGCTATCTGCCGCTGCAGAGCGCCAAGGCGCTCCGTTACCGCCTCCAGCCTCGTGGACACGCTCGAGGCTCTGCGAAAGCCAAAGATCAAAGATCAACCTAATAAGATCAGAGATCAACTAGAGAACATCAAAGATCAAAGTGCAGCCTACCGTCGCTGGCAGTCCGTCAACCTCCTCACGACTGCTCCGATATCGTAGGGTTCGGGCCGGTTGTTGAGTTCGTGTAGGAACTAGTAGAAGCTGTTTACATTGATTGAAACAGCAGTAAAAATAATGGTAGTAGCAAATGACATAACTAGTCGTTTTACTCATTGTACATGGCATTAGCGGGGTCACAACGTTATGCTGCGTATAGTGGATTAAAAAGATCCGTCGGAAACTCATTCCGAATATAAGGCAAGAGAGAGTGTGCAAAGGTGAGAGAATTAGACTCATTTTGGAACGAAAGAAACTGACGGATTGCCGTTTATTCCACTATAGAATAGATTCGTATGCAAATTAAGAGAGAGGAGGTGAGAGCGCGTGGAAATTGGAGAGACCCAGAGACATTCGGAACTTCGGAACGCGGACTGATAAAACGTCGTGGGTGTATTCTGCAGTATCCCTACCACATCCCTTCTTCTCCATATTATTTGCCTATCGCATCCCCCCTACAGTACCCCTCCCCTCTACCGTATGCTTCCCTACCGACAGTGCCCCCCCACCTCAGCCAGAGTCTCGATCGTCTCCTGCAGTTCCCTCTGACTGTCCCTGGTGGCGGTCGCCTGTCTATCGAGAGCCGCGATGGACGACGACAGCGAGAGAAGGGTCAGATCCCCGCCCTCGAGGACGGTCGCCATCTGATGGCACAACTTCATTGATTATTCATTTCAAACCACCACAAAAGTATTAAATAGTCCCTTCGACGGTGTGGCCAGACGGCAACCATAGAACACAGTTGGCTCTAATTGTAGGAGCATTGAAGGTTGTGAATACACGTGTCTATTCTACAACAAAACCACGTTGCATATTGAGGTTCACGTTGAGAATCACCAATCACGACACAACGATAATCGTACGGAATGGGTATACCGTATCCCCAGAGAGAGCGGACTCAACGGCATACTGTATCTTTATCTCATTCGGGGTAAGTGCGGTAAAGCTTACGTTAACAAGAACAACGTAAATGCGGGGGGGGGGCAATTTATGCATATATCGATCACAGATCTGCTCTAGTGAATGCTATCGAAGACGGAGGAATACATGTGACAGCGAATGACAAGATGTATGAGAGAGCAAGGCACGTTTGAACCTGGTTTGTGGACGATTATATAGTTAGAGATTATAGGCGACAAGTTCCGTCAGTAAACGCATTCCTACTTTGCCTGCACTATCTTTATTTATTTGTATGAAGCGAAGCGTTTTCGTCAACAACAATACGCATTCCTAGATACTACCTACGCTAAGACTTTCTTGGCACAATTCCAGCAATAAGCTAACGGCCGGTTCCGGCCTTCATCAGACAATATTATCCTGCTTGGCAGCATTTCGCCTTGCCACGACGACTCCCCTCAGGACAGCCTTCAGGACACCCTTGAGGACGAGGAGGGCCATCCACGCACCGACGAAGGCGTAGGAGAACAGGGCCGGGTAGCGACCGGGAAGCCAGAGGACCGCGTAGCTTAAAGGAGCCGTACCACGAGTTTCTGGCTATATTGGCTCTTTACATTTTTTCAGTAGATCTAATCATCCTGATCGGGTATTCCGAGTTTTATGCGATTTTATTCACTCTCCGCGGAGTAGTGAAGGTGCAAAGAGCAACGCGCTTTTCACAAAATCGGATAAATTAGCAGGTCCTTTAATAGGGAAGATTATTATCATATTTATTTAAAATGCTATAAATTGCGGAAATTGTTATAGGTAACTAGAGAAGTTGGTTGATAAGGAGGAAAGGACTGGTTGTAGAGGTGCAGAAAATGGTAGGTTAGCGTGGTAGGTACAGTATACCTACCGTATCCTGGCCTCCATTTCTCCTCCCACGCTCTGCTCCGGATGAATGGTCAGCAGACCGTAGCCCATGGAGGGGACGCCCATCCTGAAACGTAATAAATTTTAGGAAATCGAATCTATTTTGCTTCCCAAAGTATGGATTGAATAGATAGATAGTTGCAGGAGATTATTGTCAAGAGTTGCGCTGCCCTCGTAGCAAAACCCCCGATTGATCCTAGGATCAATCCCGGGATCGATCCTGGGATTGATCCCGAGTTTTACATTGTAAACAATGGGACTGATCCGCGGATCGATCGGGGGTTTGCTATAGTGGTGAAAGTCGGAACGTATGATTCGATTTTAGTTGCGCTGTTTAGCAGATTTTTCGCACTTTGAAGCAATACCATACCAACCCAGAAACAGCTAGATCAGAGAGTGACCACTTTTTGAGATCACCATAACCAAGACTTTGACATGAGATATATTTGGAGCTGGTATGATGATGCTAGAGAGACCGGAATCTGAGATACGCCCGGAACGATTATATCTTCCCTTTTTCTCTACTATACCAAGGCTGAAGCTGAGCGAGATCCCCTTACCTGTAGCTGCAGGTGGGTGACTGTATCTCGACCACTGCCTGCCGCTTTCCAATCAGGGCCGACGTCGTCTCTGAAGATATATATATATATATATATATATATATATATATATATATATATATATATATATATATATATATATATATATATATATATATATATATATATATATATATATATATATATATATATATATATATATATATATATATATATAATTAACCAACCTCGATCCTCGATAGACATTCTGTCAAACGACGATGCGGAACTCCCCGTTCTGGGCCGCACATACACCTCGGCCTGCAATTCAGTTCGTATTCGCCGGGGTCCCACAGCGAAAAGCGAAGATCCGGGCCTACCGTATGATCGTGTGCGCTCAGGATGAGATCGGCGCCCTTCTCCACCGCCAACTTCGCGCTCATTCCGAAGGACCGGACTACCGGAGCGTGGCTGAAGAGGGGTACTGTAGTTCGGGAGGAGTACGGTAGGATAAATGGAAGTGGAATATTGCGTAAAAACGCAGTTTGTGAAAAGAAAAAATCAGTTTTCCGAAAAAAAATCACGCCCACCTGAGCATAATCATCAACTGATCGATCGCTCCATCCCTCCGCTTTGTAATGTTGCGCATTTCGCCGTTGAAGACGTTTATCTGACGGCAATCTTTCGGAGCGTTCAATGCCGAAGGTGGGTCAAAAATTTTTGCGAGGCAGTTCCTGGCGAATATTATAATTGCTTAGGGGAAGATGTATTTACATTACCTCTGACATGCCGATGCCCTCGAGCCCTAGCGCAACCATGCTGACGGCGTCGGGAAACCTAAAAAATAACAAATATTGAGGTTGTCTTTGTTGCGAGTCATCTAAATAATGATAGAAATATGTACTAATGACGTTCCGTCAGCATTTTTCTACTTCGTCTCTCGTCATACCACTTGGCTGTCGTCGGAAATAGGAATGAGACGA
The DNA here is from genome assembly GCA_900490955.1 of Micoletzkya japonica. NCBI lineage: Eukaryota > Metazoa > Nematoda > Chromadorea > Rhabditida > Diplogasteridae > Micoletzkya > Micoletzkya japonica. The sequence continues at coordinate 243,898 of LS908586.1, forward strand.
CGGACGGATCACTTTCGCCTAATGGTCAATCAATAGACATAGTAGAATAAAAAGTTCCGTCGGAAAATCATTTCGAATATATGGCGAGAGAGTGTGCAAAATTGAGAGAATTAGACTCATTTTGGAACGGAAGAAACTGACGGATCGGTTTATTCCACTATAGCATAGATTATCAGTCTCGAAAGAGTAGTTCATTCCGCATATGCTAGTAACGCGTTGTCTTCCCTCTCAACCACACCTCATCCTGAACCGTTCAGCGTGTCCCTGCAGTACGCGCTCTCCCTCTCCACCGATGTCGTTGTCTCCCGGAATGTAGACGCGCTGCAAGAGGAGCTTACGCATCTTGTCGAATGGCTTGTTAGTGCTGTTTTGGACCATAGATCTATAGATTCGTGCCCAAACTTCACGGCTTCATCCCTACTATCACTGCCTCCGTCTCGAAAGTCACGGAGATGACGAAAAAGTTCCGTTGTCTCCACGGTATTCTGCCCCGATGCAAAACCTTTGGAAAGCGATAAATCATTCTGTCATTTCCTAATACGGTAGATCGGTGTGCACGAATGTATTGTCATGAAGGAAAAAGGGAGGGCATGGTGATAGGCACGAAAGCTAACTTCGATCAACCACCTAGAGCTACTTAGAACTCTGTAAAGATGACATCCTTATGATTTTCGCTTTACAAAGGTCTAGAACATTGTGTCTCATTCCTACTCATTTCTCAGTCTCATTGAGAGAGAGTGGAACCTGTATGCTCTTTTGCGACCGGAATATCTTCTCGAACCGCGAAATAGTCCACTCGAATTCCTCTTCATTCTCCTGTAATATTACTACGATTATAAAGTGCAGGTCATCATCAATGTTTTGCGGATGGAACAGCGCTAATATAGAATCCATGAAGCATAACTGTGCTCAACAAAATTTGCCTAGCCCACTATGGATTACCATGGTGCACGCTACCACCGCGAAAATTCCCTAAGAATTGAGCATCCCTTGGGGGTTTAGGGAATCATTCTCTAGCCGGCTAAAGAACTTTCGCTCTTTTTGTGGTCTGACCTCGACACCCTCATCGAACAGATCTCCCAGAAACACGATCAAATCGGGCTGGCCGTGCAGCAGAGCGTAGTAGAAGCCACGATGGAGGTACCTGCGCATCACATATGGTCGAGGAAGACGTCAGTTGCTTTCCGATTTATGCCGAAGGAATGTGATACATCTCTTTTACACTGTGCGAAATATACCAGACATAAATTGGTCAGCGAGATATGCTTGGCCAAGCAGACGTAAAACGCGTCCTCCCATCATTTGCGATTTCTAGGTACTCGTGATAACTCGTATCATGTTCCGTTTGCTGTATTTTAGCTTGTTTTCATTGTAGGCAGTTCATTGTATTAGTTGATTTGTGTTGAAGAGTACTATACAACTTTATTCATTGTATTGTCATTGTAGGGCAACACTGGTATATTTTTATACCAATAGGGTATATTATTTGCAGGGTGTGCTTCACGGTATATTTATATGCCAAAATGCTGGTATATTTTCGCTCTGTGTGCTAGACCTCATCGTTTCACGTTCAATAAAGCCAAGAGTTCAATCGGGTCACTCAACCGGTCAGCATCCCACCGCGCGATCGGCCCGACAAAGGGAGGCTCGTTACGGTAGCCGATCAGTTGCGGATCTGCCACGAGGAGAACCCTGTATTACGGTATATGTTCGGAATATGTAGAACTGCGTAAAAAGTAAACTTGAGTAGAGGCATACTTCTGACGGATGCGTATAAATGTGACGATATTCGGGATAATAAATATTGAGGTTTTTAGAAAAAAGTCATTGTCACACCGGGTCGCCCGCTGCTCGCCCTTCCTAATGCTTCCATCGTGGAGCACATTCCAGAAGGCAGACGTGAGGAAGAGATCTGAAATTGAAGGCGAGGCTACCCATGAATAATATTCTTCTTCGTAGGTTTCGCGTTGTCCGATTCGCATCATAGCGTTAATTGTGTTTCAGGCAGTATATATAAAACAGTTGACCATTTGTTTATGGTGATACGGTGAAATGAAACAGATCGAATCGCGTGCTGCTACTTATGGTGCATTAGCGATTCACGAGAATGTAATACGATTACGAAAAAGGAGAATTCGATTCACTATTGATGGTTGTGCTCTGCACTATAGCTATGGATGATGAACCGACGTATAAGGATCAAGATAATGTGCTAAAGCACAGATGCTAGCGATACTCACTGAAAGCCTCGTTCCACAGCAGAAGAATGAGAGCAATGGCGAGGACGAAGCTCTTATTGGTCAGCTGTCGAAGGGGCCGGAGGCGAGCCATCGGAGGAAGCGAAGCTATCCGATAGATGAACTACTCATTCCTGGAATTAGACAACTTGCCCTTTCCTGAATCTTCATGGAAGCATGAATCAACTTGTGACAATTTTCAGGGAAGAAGAAAAACGAGCAAAAAACTACGCTGTATCCGGTGATTCACGAAGCGTGCTGCGGCCGCCCTGCTTATGCGGTCACAGCACAGGGCTCCCACAGCACGCTTCACGGATCTCCTAAGCTTTTGTGTTAGGAGGGGGGTGCTCTCCATACACCTCAACTACATTAGTAGTTTATCTTTTTCTCGTCATATGCAATGTTTCCGGAGGCTCAATGCATACATATGAGAGGATCGGGGAAGAGAGGACCAGCCGCACGACGCGAGAAAGCGGAGTCGAATGAACACAATACTTTGAATGAAGTAGGCCGCAATGCGTGCTATTTATGAAAGGCCATGAGCGGAACCCGAGAGAAGCGAACTGCCTGCTGAATAAGGGTCTTGTAAGGACTTTTTTATATTCGCAATTCTAAAGGAGATAATTGACCTACGGACAAACAGACGCACACACACACACACTCACACACAGACGGCCAAAATTTTCAGTGATTTGCTGGTAAGAAGTAGGTAAATACAAAAGAATGATACAAAATTGGAAGAAAACGGACTACGATATGGTGAAGAGAAGTGAATTAAAAGCCGTTCGATCGGAAACGCATCTTTGGCGATATAGCATACCAAATGAGTCATTCCGATTGGCATTTCGATTGTTTCAGTGTGGAAATTGGAAAGTTCCAACTGGACTGACATGCGTAATATCGGAGAACTCTAGAGTAACTTTAGTAAAATGTAAAGCGACGTTGGTGCTCGCAATCCTCAGGGGAGTGTGACACACAGAGCATTCAAAAGCCATGCGCTGCGAGAGTGACTAGTTGCTAAACAGCGTAAGTCCGAGCAGCGCACTCCTATCTCAACATTATCCCCACGAGTAGGACACAGATAAGATAAGCACTGTGACAGCTATCATAGATGCACTCATAATGAGGCAAACCTCGCATGGAAAAAGTACACTCAGCGAAATTTCACCACCATAGAGCACCTAGTGAATCATTCACCACGCAAATTTCACCAGCCCGCTGGTGAATTCTGCGCCATTCACCAGCGGGCTGGTGAAATTTGTGTGGTGAATGATTCACTAGGTGCTGTAAGGTGGTGAAATTTCGCTCAGTGTAAATAATGGGATAGGAAGAGGAAAAATGAGGCATGTCATAAACGGGCTCGGGGGTAACCATGGCAATGTGATTACGCTTGTGTAGTCCGGGGTAGCCTTGCTCCTTCTCACCGGATACTTTCTACGAGTCGACCATGTCCTATCGTGAACTGAGAAGTGAGTTGACTTCTGTTTGTATTGCACACGAGTTGTGGTGGCTAATTAGGCCCAATAGGTATACCTAGGCATGCCGAACAATGTGAAAAATTGATAGAGTATGGTCGAGAAAAACGGAACGTATAATTCTGTTTTACGAGTTGCGCTATTTAGCAGATTTTTCGCACTTTGAGAGAGCGTCATTCGGCTCTAAATCAAGATATCAAAGAGGGTGAATGCTTTTTGAGATCACTACCACCAAGACTTTCATATAGAGCTTATTAGAATTAGATAGTATGACGCTAGAGGGCCCGGAATCGGAGCTACGCCCGGAACGATTATATCTTTTTTCTCTACTATATCACTACCTCAATCTTATGAATAGTAGCTGAGACATGTAAACTCCTTGTGGAAAAGTCCTCGTGCCTGGGAACGACTCGCGCATAGATCAATCCGCTTTTATTGCTGAAAGAGCACACTTTCCTCACTTACAAGAATGAATACGTGAGATACGTAATGCCGAATGATGTGAAATAGTGATGTAAAGTATGGCTAATGAAAATGTTCCGTCAATTGCCTCATTCCTATTTCGGACGAGAAAGAGCTCTCAGCAGTATGCAGACAGTCCGGTGGGAATGAGGTTATTGGCGGAACCTGTTCGTCGCCAATAAATGTATTTATTTTATTTACTTAATTATAATTTTATTTCACTAATAAATAAGTCCCTCTCGCAGACCTAGCGGAGATGTGCCGTGCGCTGGCCTACCCTCGCATTCTGTCCATCGAGAACTTCCGAACGCCCAATTTTGCCCTGGTTGCGGAGATGCTCGAGTGGATCGTCAAGAGGTACGGACTACACGAATCTTAAAGGGTCCCATCCATCCATCTCATTCATTTCGAGAGATAACCAATTAAGAGCGGTTGATTGTGAGAGACAAGAGAGGAATGAAGAGACGCAGACCGCGAGAGAAATCTTTGCACAGCTTTTTCTCAGCAACGGCCAAGTTTCAACAAAAAAAGGAGAGAGTATGAGACTCAGGACATTGAGAGCTATCCAATGATGTAAAAAATGTATATGATAGATATTGCCAGGAGGGGTCCTTTAAATTAGAATCCCGAGGTATATAACATATATTTTATATCTTACATATACCCATGTCAAGTTATTTGAAGAATTGATCGTTGCTGTAAACTAGAAAAATTTCTCATTATCACACAACAACCGTCTTGTTCACCTACATCACCTCAATGTTAGTATCTGATCGTTTTCCGGATCGTTTTTGGGCATGTAGATAAATTATTATTATAATTACTAAAAACACGGTCGTGAGATTGTTCCAGATTCGAGCCCAACGCCCTGGTCACGGCAGATTGCGCCGACGAGAACGAGCGGGTGGTCTTCATCAAGGCATGCGTGACCCTCCTGCTGCAGAATGCGAGACTTAAGCTCAATCCGAAGAAGCTCTATCAGGTGGATAGATACACTGGGCGCAAGCAAATTCCTAACCCAAAAGAGCGCCTTCACAATGTTCAAAATGTTTAGCGTACGAGCCAAAATGTGTGCAACAAAATGTTCTTCCCGTGAGAGTTCCTGCGGGAATTCAAGGATATTTTGCGGCATCTCGAGATTTTGCACTGCTGTCAGAACACATTGTGCCTTGCGAAATATTGACCACAGAAATTTCACCAGCGCGATGGTGGATTTGTCGCCATTGGTAAGTTATTCACCACGCAGCTGGTGAAAATGACTTGTGAAAAGCATCACAAAGTACGCATGGAAAGATGACATAATTTTCACCTTCTTTCTACCTCTTACGTGGGCAGAGTTTGGTACAATTAGATAAATATTCAAAATAAATATGACTATATAAATACAGGCGGACGGACGTGCGGTCCAAGAACTCCTCATTCCCATCAACATTCTCTACTCGGCCACTAAAGACCGACCAACAGAGGAGCTCAATTCGCAGTGGAACGCCATGAAGACCACTCTCAATGCCAAGGTAAACAACCCCAGATAATCCTCCCAAAACGGCAAAAGAGACTAGGGGGCACCCGGAGTTGAACCGGGGACCTCTCGATCTGCAGTCGAATGCTCTGCCACTGAGCTATACCCCCGCACACATGAAAGACGCTCTCTCGCGGCTAGAGGAAGCAATGGACGGGAGGGAAGGGAGGGGAGGGGGGGGGATGGAATTACAGTACGGTTCTCTCTTGAGTCGTTTTCCCGATTATTTTTCACGCTTTTATGATTACCACGACAGGCTAATAGAAGATCTCACTGTAGAGCATGAATCCTGAAACATATAAGTGAAAAGCCTCAAAAGAGAACAAATATACCTACCGTAACTTACAGATGCAAGAGGTGAACATAGCACGGCAATTGGCGACGCAACTTCCCCAGACGGGCGCACTTCTGAACGATCTACTGCAGAAGGACATCTACGTGAGGGTGAGTAGCATTACTCTTTAGACGCTCAAGAAATAGGGAAACCAGCACGGTATTCTGCCCCAATGCAAAACCTTTGGAAAGCGAAGAATCATTCTGCCATTTCCTAATACGGTATAGTAGAGAAAAAAGAAAGACATAATCGTTCCGGGCGTAGCTCCGATTCCGGGCCTCTAGCGTCATACTATCTAATTCTAATAAGCTCTATATGAAAGTCTTGGTGGTAGTGATCTCAAAAAGCATTCACCCTCTTTGATATCTTGATTTAGAGCCGAATGACGCTCTCTCAAAGTGCGAAAAATCTGCTAAATAGCGCAACTCGTAAAACAGAATTATACGTTCCGTTTTTCTCGACTATCGATCGGTGTGCCGCGCACCACGAATACATTGTCATGAAGAAGAAAGGAAGGGCATTGCGATAGACATCAAGGCTAACATCTATCAACCACCAAGAGCCTCCTAGAACTCTGAAAAGATGGCATCCTTGTGATTTTTTGATTGATTGTGAGGGACAATAGAGGACTGAAGAGACGCAGACAGCGAGAGAAATCTTCGCACAGCTTTTTCTCAACAATGGCGAAGTTTCAACTGAAAAGGAGAGAGCATGAGACTCAGGACAATGAGACCTATCCAATGATGTCAAAAAATTCATATGGTAGATATTGCATGGAGGGGCCCTTTAAAGGGACATGGAAGCGGGAAATTTTGTGAAACCGAACATGACCATACTTCTAGAATATGTTTCTGAGACGATAATAAAGATAATAGTGTTTGAAAAATATTTTTAAAAAATGTCTGCGGCGAGAGATATTTATTTGTTCCGGGAATACGTCGATGCCGTTTACTTTGTTCCTATGCGCTAAACGCCGTAGGACTGCGCCTTGGCTGGGAAACGATTTTTAGGATATCTCGCGAAGTAGACATTTTTGTGCATTCTGGTTTTGGTTTTTATATTATTTAGGCGATAAACTTTCATATGAAAGCCAATCTTTTTTGGCTTCCATGTCCCTTTAATCAACCTTGATTAGCATCATCCGTGTAGGTAAATAGCTGAGGTGACCGATTTGATAAATTGGATATTTCCGAAGAAATACGGCGTGTGGTGACTGGGCACGCGTCTTTTCACACGTTTTTCTCTAATTTTAAAACAATTGAGTAATACTCGATTACTACGGACATGCGCCGATAAATTAAAATAAACGATAGATATAATATGAATATTGGCAGAAGGAACGGGCCCGGGCCGCCTCAAGGAGCGTGGCCATACCTGAGGCTGAAAGAGGAATAAAGCTGGCGATTCAGGCACTGGAGAACGAGAAGAAGGAGATGGATGTGGGCATTTATTCCACTATATTTATGAAATAGATACTAGCAACGGTTACTGAGATATTCTCGTAGAGAGATGTTGTGGACAATAAGATTACCGGGAAATTTGAAAATACGGCAAATCGGAACCGTCCTCAAATAGCTGCATTTTTAAAATTAAAAAAGCCGTATCTTTATGCATCTTTGAAGGAGAAGCTGGCGAACATCGCTTCGGACGAGGCAGCCCTCGATGAGAAGATCGAGCGGCGCAAGCGGGAGTTTGAACAGATGCAGAAGAGGTCCTTACATACAGTAACCCGTCCTACCGTAACCGTCCTCCTGATGTCGTACAAACGATGCATAAATACAAATTGAAGGTACGCCAAGCTGCAGAGTTTCCGCCCGGCACACATGGATGAATACGAGATGTACGAGGCGAAGCTCAAGGTCGTGTATCAGGTCAGGAGATGTTAGATATAGTGGCGAAAGGCGGAACGTATAATTCTATTCTACGAGTTGCGCTGTTTACACAGTGTTCTGACAACAGTGAAAATGTTAAAGGGCCCCTCTGAGGACTTTCTAACCCTTTGGTTTCTTTGTTTCATCTGAAAGAGCGCTGTCGAAAACCTACAATCCTACATTTGCATCTTTTTCCCGCCAATCCTCGCTGTTTAAATGAGGAGAACAGTTGTATGCAAAGTTACATTGCTCTTCAGGGACCGCGCGAATACGAATGTCATTTTGCGAATACTATAGCGCGCGAGCGGTCTGATTCGTAGGGATCGCTTATAGTAGAGAAAAAAGGAAGATATAATCGGTCCAGGGATCCCCCGATGCCAGGCCCTCTAGATAAAAAGCGGAAGTGTTTATGCGCGGAACGATATATTCTTCCCGGGAATTTAGCGAAACTGTTGAAGCGGTTATAGCGGTCTCTTGTTGTAATTTCGTGTCATTTTGTGTTTTCTTTTTTTCAATTTGAATATTTCTTCATAATATCACACTCATGAACGAAATAGACCACATTTGATGCATTATTTTGTCTGATCGCAGCTCGGTTTTTAGATGCAAGATCATAATCTCAATAATGAGCAAAAGTGAAAAAGAAAACATAAAAGAAGCTGTAAGAACGCACGCAGCACCCAAACGTACAGAATAAATCGATAGCAGTAAAATCGACAATAAATCGTTCCGAAGATGACGTATAAATTCCACTTCTCGCTAAGGCCAGTAACTTTTACCAGACCGTATTTTCGAATTATACGTTCCGCTTTTCTCTACTATATTGAAAGAATGAAGACATTTGGGTTCTGCTAAAAATAAAAATGTATGAATGTTCAAAATGTGCTCTTGAGGGCTGGCAATGTCCTCAGAGGGGTCCTTTAAGCGAACGAGATGGCGAAAAATAACCCTGATATCGATAGTAACTCTCGCATGGAAAACACCGTACCCTAAGCATTTTGGCTCGTTCGCTTAACATTTAGAACACTGTGTTTAGCAGATTTTTCGCACTTTGAAGCAATGTCACGCTAACCGAGAATCAGCTGTATCAGAGAGTGAACACTGAGCACTTTATGAGATCACCATAAACAAGACTTTGACATGAGACATATTTCGAGCTGGTATGATGCTGGAGGCATGCTAGAGGCACCGGAATCTGAGATACGCCCGGAACGATTATATCTTTCCTTTTTCTCTACTATATTAGGTTGAGCATGACGTTCTTTCCTACCTTTGACGACAAAGCGGAGCGGTATGAAGATATTCTAGAAAAAAAGTAGGAAGGAGGTTACTGACGGAACGTTTTCGTCAATACTACCTATATAGAAAGAAGCTTCATGCCGATGGTTTCCCTTGAGGACTACGTGGTCAAGTTCCGCAATCTCGCTTACCTGAAGCAGCTGCAATCGGAACTGGAACGGATGGACCAGCAGAGGAGTGCCGAGGCCGAGAGGAATATGCGGACGGCCGTGGAGAAGCTGAGATTGGAACAGGAGGCCGAGAAGTGGGAAGAGTGCCACAGCATTTCTAGCGTTCTAATAGCGAATAGCGGTTTCCGCGCATAGGATTTGACCCTGCAGGCGAATATGATAACCCAAAATTATGAATTTAAAAACTTAAAGGAACTATCCCACGAAAAAAAAATCGTTGTTGAGTTATTCATTGGGAACAATGTAAAATGGGCTAGACAACAAGATGAGCAAAAATCCCGATTCGAAACTGCTCTCTAGGCCTCCGTACGGCCATCTGAATGTGCGAGATACGGTAAATAAATCTTGTGGGGTAGTTTGTAGTCTAGACTGTTTATCTGAGGCCTAGAGAGGCGTTTCGAATCGGGATTTTTGCACATCTTGTTGTCTAGACCATACTGCTATGTTTCCAACGACTGACTCAATAACGATTTTCTTCGTGGGACATTTCCTTTAAGTTCGTTACTATGAATTCCATAGGGTCTGAAATTTTTGTGCACATTGGTTCAGCCATTCTTGAGAAAATTCAAAAATAGTGGTCAATTCACTATTAGACACATTCTTCACTGGACGGAATGCTGTGGGGGTATATAGTAGAGAAAAAAGGAAGATATAATCGTTCCGGGCGTAATTCAGATTCCGGGGCCTCTAGCGGGGGCGAATAAGGGGTGAGGGGAGGGGAGGGTACACTAATTGTGAGGTGAAAAAAGTTCGGTTTGATACTTACCCAGGAAGAGATTGCAGGCAGAACAGAAATGATGATTACCGACGGAGACTTTTCCGTCAAGTGCACAATGCTTTGCAGGACCGCGATCGAGGATGAGCTGGAGATGGCAATGCCGGCCTACGAGGACGATCCGTCCAAGGGTTGGGAAGCTATTATGATAGCCGCAACACTAAGTAGTAGAGAATCTATCGTTTATGCAAATTTAGGCATTATTATCATTGTGTAAGGGAAGGTAATGGATGTATTATAGGCCAGAAGGTGTTCGGTAACATGCTCGGAGCGGGACTGTCGGATGAAGAGGACGAGGAGGAGGAGGATGACAGACCGGGGATTGACGACGATGAAGAGGTCATCGAGAGGTTCAACCAACCGACGGGTCATGCCAAGGTGGGAATTCATAGATCCATAGATATTCCTCCGGAACTAGATATAGTGGATGAAAACGATCCGTCGGGAAGATCATTCCGAATATAAGGCGAGAGAGTGTGCAAAGGTGAGAGAATTTGACCGATTTTGGAACGAAAGCAACTAACGGATCGGTGTATCGCACTATACATGGATATTCCTCCGCAACTAGGTAGATATATAATATATGCGACACAAAAATGAAGATACACGCTGAGCGAAATTTCACCATACAGCACCTAGTGAATCATTCACCAGACAAATTTCACCAGCCCGCTGGTGAATGGAGCACAATTCACCAGCGGGCTGGTGAAATTTGTGTGGTGAATGATTCACTAGATGCTGTATGGTGGTGAAATTTCGCTGAGTGCATTCGGAGAAGAGGGCACGTCGTTTTCTAACTTTTTCATAGATATCTAGAATGTTGATCGAATTTTCATGCTAATTACGGAATAGCAATTCAGGAAGACGACGACGATGAGAAGCAGGCAATGAGCAGTGGAGACGAGTTTTGAGGAAGAGGCATTTGTATCGACGAGAGGAGAACATTTACCTATATTCACAGTGTTACTGACGAAAAAGTTCCGTGACCAAACTCATTCCTACTTCATCTGTACTCTCTTCATACCACTTCCTTCTCTCGACGGAAGTTGGACACAACATTCCGACAAAAACGGGAAATGTCTAATAGCGAATTGGCAACCTATTTTGAATTTACTCCACGTTGGCCGAATGAAGCTTCTCCAAATTTTGCCAGCACTTTGAATTGATGATAAGGAGTTCACATTTTCAAATTGGTGAATTTTCGTTTATTTTTATGACCTCGGCGGCGATAGATCACAGAACCGCTATTCACTAATCGAACGCTAGGAATCCGCCGCACGTTTAATCTGGGGAAAATCTGAGCTTAGATAATGTCGAGATAATCTCGAGATTATTTTTAATTTCGAGCTCGTTTTCTCAGTTTCGGGTACATATTCATGCAATTTTGTCACCGGAATCGGATTTTCAGGCCCTGATTACAATATAGAGGTAGAAAGAAGCATGAAATTTCATCAAGATTGACTAGAAAAAGGTAGCTCACCATTATCTCAACGAGATAATGAGGAGCTACCTCACCTCAGAAAATCTCGCCATTAATTCGGAGCTCGCCATTTTTGGCGAGAGAGCACGCGTTTTTGAGAGAGCAAAACTGAGCAATAGATCTGCGCTCTCCTTTGCTCTCTTCATTTTGCATACTCTCTCGTCGCTCTCTAGTTCCCAATTAATCTCGAGATAATTGCGAGACTCACTCTCCACTGATCTACCGGTCGACCGCAAAAGGGAGGACGGGGTAAATTAGAATAAGTTTCGCGGGCCCCGCTCATTGGAGCAGATGGGGTGATGGGTAAGGAAGGCGCGTGGCGAGCAGTTCCCTCGGTAGTATAGAGGTAAAGTAGTCGACTGGTGTTCGGCAGCCGTGGGTTCTAATCCCCATGGCTGCAAAAGGTTTGCTGGTGGTGATACCCAAAAATAGGTCGAGATTATTTGCAGCTTTTCTTATCACATAATGACGAGCTCCGTCTTGAACTGAGCAGATAATCTCGAGATAATTTCCCACATTAAACGTGCGGCCGATTTGGAATGAGACGACTGACGGAACTTTTTTTCAACTATGAAACTGAATTACTCGACCTTGTATTATGAAATCTTACCCCGACTGGATGGGGTAAATTGCATTATCTACCCACACCAACCTGTGGGGGTGAAATCTTTTAAAAGTTTCCCTCATGAAGCATTAGCTGGGCACTTTCTCTCAGTGTTGTCGATGAATCCTTGAATTCCAACGAAATCCCATTATCGGTTTTGTTCGGTACATGCATTTCATAAATATCATCATCTATATCTGCTACTCTGCTACACTCAGCGAAATTTCACCACCATACAGCACCTAGTGAATCATTCACCACACAAATTTCACCAGCCCGCTGGTGAATTGTGCTCCATTCACCAGCGGGCTGGTGAAATTTGTGTGGTGAATGATTCACTAGGTGCTGTATGGTGGTGAAATTTCGCTCAGTGTATATTACACTCTTCTCACCCTCTCCTAAATGTATCCATTTTTCAGATAAAGGTTGATTGTATTAAATGAATAGTTGTGCGTAGGTGTCCTTTCACTGATCAAATGATGAAACCACATGTGTGTAGATAGTAAAAAAAGTTACTTCCTGAGCGTATCTATGATACTAACATGTAAAAGACGGCGAACAATACGCGTTTTGCTTATTCCTTTTCATACCACAAGAGATACATATGAGCAGAGAATGTCCTAAGCCATACAATGAATAAGTCACTTCGCATGAAGCTGTATATAGATACATGTATGCCTTTTGATTTATTGTTAATGACTTTTATCACTGCGGCGCCTGGAATCGTCCAGCTAGTATCTAATTACCGTTAAAGGAGCTCCGTTCTTAACCGTAATCTACTAAAATTTCTGACGGCATCTTTACGGATTCGCTTAGTTAGTACTTTTACGCCCTTCCCTCTCTCGCTATGCAAATTAGCCTCCATTAACAGGGCTACGGTTCCGAATGCGTCCTCCTTTAAGTGCACATCTACCTTTCTTGATTGCCATCTCAATCCAGACATTCTGTCTGTTCCGTATTCAGACTCGCGTCTATTACACAAGAGTCCAATCGGGCCGTAAATTATAAAGTGTTTTTCGGAAAGTCGCGCCAATTCAGACACACAATATCACCTGTTTTCCAGATTTGTTCGGCAGGCGAGCTCGAGATATTGACTTGCCTGGGAACTTTTGCAAGTGCAAGTTTTTAAAGTGCTGCTTGTGTTTATTGTTTGACTGCGAAATTTGTGGGTGCATGAAATTCGCAAAAACAAGCAAATAGGTAGGAGTTGAGGAGATAAACAATGTCTAGTGTAGGAGATGTGCGATTTCATAACATCTTCTTATTTCAGTAGTTATTGTCTGCTTGTAATTATATGTATGTATTACCCTAGAATTCTGTAGGTATTTTATCTGCACTCTGCCGATCTGAAATGGCTGATAGAAAACATGGCTCTAGCTACCTACCTATGCGCTATGCTCCTATTATTCACCGTTCATTTCTTTGTTTCCTAGATATGGTCGATTGCAGTCGAGTACGCGTTCTTATCAGTTCGTAAAGCCGGATTACGGTAAGATTACGGTATTCCTCTCAAGATCACATGACCTATTACAACTGTAACTCAACGGTCGACGGAGTGAAGGAGCACTGCATGTAAGAACTGAAAAATTTAAAAAAAAATTAAATTCACGCGCGGCGAGCTCGATTCTCGTTTCGACCCTTTAATTTGTGCCAAAACCTGGAGAGAGGAATAACTTGTTTGAGGATGAAGATTTAAACAAGATCAGATAAGTGATCGATCGCCCTTCTCGAGATCTATCCGATACATTTTACAGATTCCAAAAATATTGATTTTGAACGGTTTTATGCGCATTTTAAGAAATTGCGGGAATTCAAATCCGTTCGTTTCGCGGGCGGCGGCGCCGCTCTCCCTACTGAATTGGTGCAGAAATTAAGGGAGGAAACGAGAAACGAGGGCGGCGCGCGGGATTTTAACGCGGCATGCATTATTCTCAACAAAGTGTAAATACATTTACCTCTTTTCAAAGTACATTTCCTTTTTGCACTAGCAAAGCTGACAACGGCTACGAAGTAAACTTTCAGTATGATAATGTTCCTGAGAAGTACGGTCAGCGAGAGTTGGGCCTGGACGGTTCAGTACCTGCTCAATGCCGTAGAACTCGTCTCCCTCGCTGTCCTCACCGTAGTCATCGTCCTGTTTATCCAGATACTCCTCCAGGTATTTTATCTATTTGGCACAGTGCTCTAAATGTTAAGCGAACGGGCCAAAATGCTTAGGATACGGTGTTTTCCGTGCGGGAGTTTCTACCGAAATCAGGCTTATTTTTCGGCATCTCGTTCGCTTAACATTTTCACTGTTGTCAGAACACTGTGTTGGGTACACCACAGATAATAAGCGTGCGACGTATCAATACTATTATATAATTCGCTAAATGTCCGTCTGTCCGTGGACATGACCAAAGAACACTCAAATAGACGCTTTCCAAATTTGCAAAAGCTCCTCCACCGTACGGCGTTCGAACCCCCACACTTCCGCTCTACAGTCGGCAAGCTTCCCAATTGGGCTAAACTAACACGTGCGACCAGCGTGCGGGGATTATAAATGAATGCAATTGACCGGGGCCTATTCGCGATTGTTTTTTTCACACTGATAAGAAAGCACATCGTTGAGGAAAGGGATATTGGTAGAATACACGTAGAGGAAATAGCTCAGGGATATGTTTTATAAGACGACGAGGGGTCTAGCAGTGCCAAGGGAAAGAGGCGAAATTTTGAAGAAGTTCGAGGGATACTTTCTAGTTGTAAGTCGTAAAGTTATTACTCAGCTGCGATAGCCGAACCCAGTAGGAGGAAATTCAAGAAAGTTAGAGATGGTATAGGTAGATGAAGAGTTATGAAAGGCTAGCTAAAGGGAAAGGAAGAATAAAACGTTTAGGGTATAGATAGCCAAACTTTTTTTCTAAAGTTTCTATTTCTATTTCATATTTTGCCCCAAATAGAGAGCCACAAAAGGAAACATAGAAAAGGGAAAAGGAAATACAAGAAAATTCCAGGGAAATAGTTAGGTAAGTGCACTGTGCGAAAACTCACTTATTGTAAGAGTAATTACGATGCGGCATTCGCTAAGGATATTGTTCTCAAAAGCAAAATTATCCTAGACGCCTAGTTTTGGTGCAAGATTCTTTACGATATAATACGAAATTCTTTTGAGAATCAATTCCCTAGCGGGCTTTGGTATTTTCGCTCAGTGTGTTTGTAGGTTTCGGCAGTACAAAGCAGAAAAGAAACAAAGACAACTACAACTTTTGGTCTGGATAAAGGGGTAATGAAAGTTTTTTAGAGTGCTTGACGGTGTTCGAAAGCATGGATAAAGGGAACTTCTATAAAATAAATTAAAGGAAATGTCCCACGAAAAAATTCGTTATTGAGTTATTCGTTGGAAACAGTGTAATATGGGCTAGACAACGAGATGATCAAAAATCCCGATTTGAATCGACGCTCTAGGCCTCAGTACGGCCATCTGAATGTACGGGATACGGTATATCTCGCGGGGTAGTTTGTAGTCTAGAAGGACTATCTAAATAACCCCTGGCAATGCCTCTTCGGTCTCGCTCTCCATGGGGCAGGAAGGGAAGAGCGGGGGATGTGGCGAAGGTGTGTAGGTAGATGTGAGAGCGATGGAGATCAGGCAATGCCACTGGGTATCTTTTGGGGAGGTGAGTGCTTGGTTGAAACTACAAACTACCCCGCGAGATTTACCGTATCTCGCACATTCAGATGGGCGCACTGAGGCCTAGAGAACAATTTCGGATCGGAATTCTCGCTCATCTCGTTGCTTAGCCCGTTCTACAATGTTTCCAACGTATAACTCAATAACGATTTTTTTCGTGGGACATTTCCTTTCGCTGGGTGAAGAGTAGATGAGTTTTGTTAATGCAAACTAGTACGTAAATTCAACATTTAGAATATTTTATGATGTAGTGAACCCTGTTCACAATGTTCTAGACCTTTGGAAAGCGAAAATCACAAGGATGTGTCATCTATTCAGAGTTCCATGAAGCTCTAGGTGGTTGATGGAAGTCAGCTTTCGTGCCTATCACCATCCCCTTCCCCTCTACTTCGTGACAGTATATTCGTCGTGCGCGGCACACCGATCTACCGTATTAGGATATGACAAAATGATTTTTCGCTTTCCAAAGGTTTTGCATTGGGGCAGAATACCGTGTGTAGTTAAACCAAAAAGCCTATGTAGACACTGTATGAAAAGATCCTGATGCAGTCAATCATCAGCACTTTAAAATATATAGAAAGCTAGACATGAATTTTTGGACACGCCAGTCGGGCGAAGCGCCGCGAAGCGGCGCGTAGCCCGGCTGGTAATTGAATAGTGGAGAAAATGTTCCGTCAGTCATCTCATGCCTACTTCCGAGGAGAGAGAGCGAAGCGGCATAAACAGGCTCCAGGCAAAGTACAAATGAGTTCACTAACGGAACTTTTTCCTCAATAATAATCAATCCTACCGTAACTCGCTACCGTTCCCTCCAAGCAGACCTCTTCGTTCCACGACAACCTACAGTTTCTGCTGCGAATGTGCTGCTACCACGTACTTTTATATATCCCCTCTCGCCTTGTTTTGTACGGCCTTCAAATCGACCTTATACGGCTGTCGAATGGTATTCAATTCCATCAGATTTTGCATCTCAAGCCACAATTTAGACAGTTCGCTCACAGCCGTGGACTACTTTTGCGTTGTCTCATCCTTCGCTAGGTCGTACCAAATACACACCTTTGACCTGTTTCTAGCCTCCTTTGTGAGATTTACAATGTAGTAGACTGTATTCCCAGGCAAGAATCTAGTTAGAAATGCATAGTTTAGATCATCGAACGTGCGATAGCCACAATATTAGTGTCCGACTACGAAAAGCGGAAGCGTCCTTGCATTCGCTTTGTTTTACTGCTACTCGTTATGAGCATTGGACTCTTTCGGGGATACGTTGCGACCTTTGGTAAGGTTTCGAAAATGATAATGATGAATAATAATGATATCACAGATCTGAGCCTCTCACAAAGCAACTTCATCGTCAGCATAGGATTCGTGCTAGCAGTAGTTTGCGGGATCGTAAGTAGAGGATACGAATCGTGTACTTTTCGACGATATGTTTCGTTGTTTTTGGTGCCCAGAAGCGTCGCGGTTATGAATGATGCGTGAAACATACCTAAGCATCAAAAGTACACGATTCGTATCCTCTAATCGTAAGCTTGTTTCCCTACTGCTGGGCATCGCCCCTTTTAGCTTCCCGTCGCTTTTTAACTTCGACAATTCTGACCCTAGTACAAAAAGATTCAATGGAACGTTTATCGTGTCGAGTTTCGTTATTTCAAAAATAGGGATGAATGAGAAATTTGAGATGTCAATTATCGTGTATCTGCTAAACCGACGTCGCCTTCAATTGATTTCCTATGGAATGGACGAGAAGAGACGATCTTCAGCGCACTACACGCTTGCCTCCAAGTATCAAATGCTGGAGAATCAGAGGGCCTTCAAGGTGCGATTTTTATCGGTTGATCATGCAAAGTCAGAGAAATCAAAGTATAGTAAAAAAAACTAAATGAAGTCTACATATGTTTGCGCTTTCGCATAGTGCCCTTCCGATAATAAGGATAATTTTATTATTTATACAACTGTCCGTGCTTGTTTCACGTTCATATCGAAAAACAGAAAACAATTAACGCGACCGTTCGGTATAATTGGCTGTGGTGGCAAGAATGTTTGAGGCCAATTCAGTGCTTGTTGATAGATAGAGACCACACAACTCCGATCTTTGAACGTTAACAGATCTGCACTTATCATAGTGTACCAAACCTCATAAGATTCCCGCAAATGCGATACGCGATTCAGTAGCCCCAAAATTATTGGTCTCCGATGTGAACAAAACAAGTTATCTCTTGATGAGTGCTGTGACGCAATAATTAGAGATTTTGTTCATGATATTCGGATTTTTCTTACCTTTTTGCAATATAATACGTGTAGCATAAATGGATAATATTAGATAAATAACTAAATAAATAACTAAAACCCATTATTTAGTTTCTGCTCATCATGAACCTTATCGGAGTGGGCCTTCTCGTAACGGGCTGTGGCATGATCACTGGAATGACTACCTTTGCCTTCGATGCAAATATATTTCCGCTCTTTATGTACGCATTCGAAGTGAACTGTGCAACGTGAGTGTTTCGGTTGAGGAAAATGTGGTCCGTTTACTACTTACTATCATGTGATAAGTCCTGCCTGTACGTATGTCTGTGTGTGTGTGTGTGTGTGTGTGTGTGTGTGTGTGTGTGTGTGTGTGTGTGTGTGTGTGTGTGTGTCCTTCCGCGAATTTTGTGACCGGCATAACTCATTGCTCGTTGAAGATATCGTAAAAAGTTCAAAAGTGACTACTATTATCTTTTGAATATCTCGAACACATTTTTGTCCGATTTTGAAAATATGCCCTCAGGGCTGAGATATATCGATTTAGAGAAAATTTTTAAAAACGCTCAAACTTTGCCACAACGCGTTTTAGAGCACGGGGATCATTTTTGGAAAAATTACCTAATAAAAAACTTAGAAAAATTTTGGCCTCTGGGCACCCCTCCCCCCTCCCATGCGCGCACAGAAGCGCTATGCCCCGGCCCTCCTAATACCGTCAAAACCGAAAATTCTGGGACAAATGCCGTATAATACGGCATTATACCGTATTTTACCGTATTTTTTGCCATTGTGCTGCGGCGAAATTGAAATGACATATGAAATGTTGCGTGCCTATTCTTTGGAGCTTTTGGAGCCATCCTAGCTTGAAAAGTTTGAAATTGATAGCCCATGCTTCATTGTGGAACGAGT
>LS908586.1:296124-308951 GCA_900490955.1 Micoletzkya japonica
CCAGCCCTGATTACCATATAGAGGCAGAAAGAAGCAAGAAATTTCATCAAGATTGACTAGAAAAAGGTAGCTCACCATTATCTCGACGAGATAATGAGGAGCTACCTCACCTCAGAAAATCTCGCCATTAATTCGGAGCTCGCCATTTTTGGCGAGAGAGCACGCGTTTTTGAGAGAGCAAAACTGAGCAGTAGATCTGCGCTCTCTTTTGCTCTCTTCATTTTGCATACTCTCTCGTCGCTCTCTAGCTCCCAATTAATCTCGAGATAATTGTGAGACTCACTCTCCACTGATCTACCGGTCGACCGCAAAAGGGAGGATGGGGTAAATTAGAATAAGTTTCGCGGGCCCCGCTCATTGGAGCAGATGGGGTGATGGGTAAGGAACGAGCAGGGTGAGCAGTTGCCTCGATAGTATAGAGGTAAGGTAGTTGACTGGTGTTCGGCAGCCGCGGGTTCTAATCCCCATGGCTGCAAAATGTTTGCTGGCGGTGATACTCAAAAATAGGTCGAGATTATTTGCAGCTTTTCTTATCACATAATGACGAGCTCTTGAAATGGGCAAATAATCTCGAGATAATTTCCCACATTAAACGTGCGGCTGTACTCTCTCCCGTCGAAGATGGCTTCAGAAGAGAGTAGATGCTTTCCACTGAGTCTGCAAATGAATTAGGATTATTTTTTGAATTAGTTATATCTGAAATATAGATATTATCAAAGAAAATGTTCCGTCAGTAAACTCATTCCTACTTTGTTTGAATCATTAGCGAAAAAGTTCCGTCAGTAAACTCATTCCTACTTTGTATGGACTCTCTTCTTACCGCTCCGCTCTCTCGTCGGAAGTAGGAATGAGACGACTGACGGAACGTTTTTGTCAATCATACTAGAGGTTTTAAATCGATTACTATTGATGCTTATGTTTCACACATTGTTCATAACCGCGACGCGTCTGGCCACCAAAAACAGCGAAACATATAGTCGAAAAGTAACCGATTTCAAACTTCTAGTCTGGACCCTTTTAACATAGTTTCGCTCTCTTGTCGGAAGTAGGAATGAGGCGATTGACGGAACGTTTTCTCAACTCTAGTTGCCTAGCTAGTCGCTTACCGGATTCAGAGAGTACTGCGTTCAATTCCACTTGGGACACTTCCTCTGAAGGTTGGACTGTTGAAGTCTCGTCCTCTTCGACCGCAGTGAAGTCTGAAGTGACGGCAAATTTAAAAAATGTACTAAATTTAACCTCAATAAATGTAAAATATAAAAGTGAATGCTTACTGAAGAACTCATTGACGTCTCCATCTTGCACTTCCTGAGCGGTACTCGAGGATACGGCAGATGGGTGGTACATCTCAAGGAGTTGATTGGTATTTACGGGGATGAAGGGATGAAGGGTGGAAGAACAGGATACATAACGCTCTGACTGCAGTGCAAATGTAAAGCCAACGAGATGCCGAAAAATAATGAGGATAGGAACTCTACCACTTAAAGGGAGGAAGCAGCCTCTAACCAAAAGTTTTAAAATTCGATGAAAATTCTTCTACGGTTTCAAAATGTGAGAAAAAACATAGTGACAATAAAAAAATTGAAGAAAAAACTCGAAAATCGCATGTTTTATTTTTTCGTTCCGGGCTTCCGTCGTTAAGAGGAATGTCGCTTTTGGCTTAATTCCTTTCGCTAAACACAGTAACGTCGTCGTTGGACGAAATTTCAAAAAATCATTTCTCTAATACTATTAATTTTTATTATTTTTCCTTTTGGTTTTATACTAATTACGACAAAATCTTTCATATAAGCTTCACTTGAAAATCACTTCCGTGTCCCTTTAAATCATTTTATTCTAACTTTTTGGCTCGTTCGCTTTGAACATTTGGATAGGGGTCACTATTAGAGCGGAAGACCGAGGGAATGAATGAGACTGACTCTGAATACTATCGCGTTCTCGCCGATTGTATGGGGGGGGGTTGTGTGAAGTGTGGGCACATCACAGTCGACGGAGGGTCTGCCTCGGGCGATATCTCGGTCCTTTGAAGGGAAGGTGTGGGGAGTGGCACCCTGATGAGAACGGCAGGAAGGTGGGGGAGACGGGTGTGAAGGGGGGGACTATAGAGATACGATCCACTGGGCCGTTTGAATTTGTTAGTAGATATCGAACTCATCGGTAATGCCGGAGGATATATTTAGGAAAGGTTATTGAAGGTGATTGGGAGTTCGAGAATCTGACTGACTGACAATGAAAATAGTAATTATCGGCACAGCATTCCGACCGAAAGGGGAAGTGTCTAATAGCGAATTTGTAACTAATTTTGAATTTACTCCGCTACGGCTAAATGAATCTTCACCAAATTTTGGCAGCTCTTTGGACTGATGGGGAGGATCTTCAGTTTTTAAATTGGTGAATTTTCGCTCATTGTTATGTCCGCACTGATGACAGATCTCAGCATTCGCTAATCGAACGCTAGGAATGATGTGTCAGGGCATCCGAGAGGAAAGGAATTCCAAAGCAGGGGAGTGAGGAGATCTTAGGAGATCTGAAAGAAACCTTACACAATGAGATCATACCGCATTTCGGAAACATTTTATTCAGAGGGGGTAGGCAAAATTCCGAGGTTGTATGGTGCGGTAGAGCAAGAATGATGACGATGATTTGCTGTTATTCAAGTAAATTCGAGACGAATTCAGGGAGAAATACGTATTAATTTTTCTTTTCGAAAAAGTTTCGTCAGTCACCTCCCACCTTCCCTGCCCATAAAGAAGCTTCTCGGCTAGGCTAGTATTTACTTCACCATTAGAGCATTTGATTCGCATACTTTTGATGCGTATGCATACTTTTGATGCGTTCAGTTGATAATGAACCTGCTTTCCTCTGATGGAAAGCAGGTAACGTGACCATCAAAAGTCCTCGAATCGTATCCTCTATTAAAGGGCCCCTCCAGGCAATCTACCATATGCATTTTTGACATCTCTCGCTGTTTTGCGTTCCATCAGAGGAAAGCGGGTAGGTTTATTGTCAATTGACCGTGAAACATCAGCCACGGTATTCTGCCCTAATGCAAAACCATTGGAAAGCGAACAATCATTCTTGTCTTTGTTAAAGTCACAACAGGCAATGCCATGGTCATTTTCGCTTTCCAAAGGTCTAGAATGTTGTGAAGCACCAAAAGTATCCGAATCAAATGCTCTAATGGTGAAGTAAATACTAGCCTAGCGGAGGAGCTTCTTTAGGGGGAGGGGAAGCACAGTGATCCGACCAATGCAACAGCTCCGGTCTCCTGGCGGAACACCGGTCGCAACATCTCCGGAACACCGTACGTAACACGCCCGGTGTTCCAACCATGTTCCGTCCGGTGTTCCGACGTGCACCGTCGGTGTTCCGAAATACGCCTGTGGTGCTCCGCTCCTTTTTCCTCACCTATGCCCTCAGAATTTGAATCAGGGTGCATGCACACTGGGTTGTGGGTGTACCGACCGGTCGATACACCCACTTGTAAAAATAAGTGCAGAGACTCTTGTGAAGTACACACAGAGTATCCGCATCGCTCTTTCGTTGAAGGAGTGAGGCTAAGTTCGTTTTTCAGTCGCTTATAATCTCTGAGAAATAAGGTTTTTACGTCTTGAGCAGGGTCAACATGCACCTTTTCACTGATATTTTGCTTAGATCTTTTGAATATAAGAAACTTTCCATAATATACAACAAATAAAGGCAAAAAACCGGAAGAAAAATGATAAATTGGTGCGCGAGCACCAACATTTCCTTTAGAGAGTAGGCCGTGGTGTGCCTGTGAGTGCACGGCGCGGACGACGTTTTCGAAACGTCATAATGCCGCACTCCCTTTAGGGTCGAATCACTGTGGGAAGGTGAGAGGTGACTGACGAAACTTTTTCGAAAAGAAAAATTAATACGTATTTCTCTTCATTCCTCTCTTGTCTCTCATAATCAAGCAACCGCTCTTAATTGGTTATCTCTCGAAATGAATGAGATCGTTGGAGGAACCCAATAACGATCCTTCCTCCAGTTATCTTTCCGCTGACGATGCTCATTCAGAATAATCTAAAGGATTTCCTCGACAAATTGTGAGATAAATAGATGCTGAATGTTTCAAGGAATTCTCGGAAAGTACGAATTAGACAGATGCAGTGATAAACTCCCTCACAGGCCACACTCGAGTTGTTCGTGTGTTCTACGCTACAACCTCATTTCCGCCTTGGGCAGTTGAGTGATTCCCGCATGGAAAACGGAAACGAGAGAACATTTCTGATGAATCTTGTGAGTGGGAGGTGGATGACGCTCGGTCTTGTGGACATTTGGATAGAGCACTCCAATTCGGGTCTTTGAGATGGTTATGTTTCATGATCTATTGATAATGTTCCGTGATCTATTGATAGTGCTATATATAATATTCCGAAGGTTTTGCACAGCTCTTAGGACAAGCTATATATCCAGAATGTATAATATTTGCAATGCTCTTGCGAATTGTCGTCTCATGCAGTGCTTAGTGAAAGGAGTTTATGCGACGTATAGTCCAGCTGAGATCGGGTGCACGTAATGAGAGAAGAGGATGAGGGTTGAGAGGGGGGAGACGAGGATTGAGGGATTACGGTAGGATACGGTAGACGGCCTAGCGCATCGCCATAGCAAACACTCTGCGAATAGTTACTCATCTGACAGGATGCACTAAATGCTCCTATAAACAGTACACAACAATCGGCTCTCCCTCAATCCTTGAATAATATTAGCCGGTGTTGGCCACAAACGTAACTATGTATAGCAATTAAGTTAGAGGTATCTCGGGCCAACACAGACGTAGGTTAACAATGAGGATGATATCGGGAGACTAACAATTAGAGATTGAGAGGGGAGTCAGGATACGAAAAGGATGTAAAAATAACAAGGGAGCTGCGCCTACGGGTCATACTTGATTGTGCTTCACACAGGGATTTACAATTAGTGATTGTGAAAAACGGGGAACTGCAGGAATTCAGTGAAACACATTATAGTCACCGGTAGGGCAAGCTCACGATTCGCTATAAGATGCAATCTTGTCACAATATATATATATTATATATCTCTCTCTCTCTGGATAGCTCATCATCATCGTATTATGCGCAAAAACCCGTGGTGTTCTAGTATAACGCGGACTCTGTCCACTGGATAATGTTTTTTGTAACGAGAGCGAGAGGGGATATATAAGGTTGAGGAAAATGTTCCGTCATTTGCCATCATTCCAATTTCTGACGAGGGTATATGAAGAAGGTGCTTACAAAGTAGGAATGGGCGTTTACTGACGGAAAGTTTTCGACGGTAATAAGAGGAAAGCGGGGAAGACTAGAGTCTAGGGACCAAATGCTAAACCGGACACCGATGAATACTACCGAGTGAAGGACGCGAATAGGAAGAGAATCTAGCGGAGTGATGGGATGGAGGGCATGGGGAATGTACATCGGGTAGAGAGGGGTGGGGAGTACGGCAAGGAGGATAGGTGGGATTGAGAACTGAACGACATTTGAGGAGGAGAGTGGGTGCGACCGGGTTTTAGTAGTGAGTGAGGCGATAGTACGGTAGCCGCCGATTAGTAATTCTCGACCAGCCCCGAGTGGTAGTCGGATATGTGACCGGAATCGCCCGTGTCCAGCTCGTCGCCTTTCGCCTGCAAATGGTCCGTTCGCGGTTATCGATTTAAAAGTCACCAAAACGCCATAATAACAGAAAGGAAGCGAAAAATAGGTCCCACCCGGAAAGCTACCGTACCTTCATCCGCAACGCGTCCTCTATCCGCGGCGGTTGCTGGAGGCTGTCCCGACGGTCCATGCTCTCGTCTTCTTCCGATGACTGCAAATATATTATGTAATAACTACGAAAACCCTGAATAATATGAAAAATTTGATAATAGGTGTATGAATGAGGAATGAATATATATATTATGGGCGACAAAGTTGTTCCGTCAGTAAGCTCAGTCTTAATTTGTCTGCACTCTCCTCATTTGCTCTCCCATCGGATATAGGAATGAGACGAATGACGGAACTTTTTTACTAAACCATAATGTTTATTATTTAATAATATCACTACCTCCTCATCTTTGCCGCTATCGAACGAATTGCTCTCCTCTTCCCGACTTCGCAAATTCAAATTCGTCATGGGAATCTGCTCGCGGGACGACGACGACGGGTCCTGCAACGACTCTTTGGCCTTGCCTACGGTAGATTCAAATATTTTATCGCTAACTGAGCTACAGTATGCCAACAAATCGTGCCGGGATCGCGCTCACCTCGATGGGATCGTCGTGTAGCATGCTACCCGAATGGTAGGCCGAGTCGCCGGCCTTGTTGGAGACATCTGAACCATATTATATTATGTCTTTAAAATATTGAGAAAAAATAGTAAATTTATTTATTAAATTCAAAATACAATAGTAAAATCGCGCACCTTCTCCCTTGACCTGTGCCTCCCGTCCAGAGGTAGTAGGTTCTTGCTGCTCAAATTCCTCCTCTTCCCCTACCGTATCCGCCTCGGCGGGGAGTACGGTAGCCTGTGGTACCGTAGTCTGCGAGGGTAGTACAGTATTGGGAAGGGGCGCGCCGTCGACGAACCGCGACGCTTCAGCGACGCGTGCCTCATCGAGCAGACCTTCCTCATCGTCCCGTGGCACGGACTGCAATAATATCGATCGGTATTTAAAATAATAATATCGATCAGTTTGGTTTTAGGATTTTATACCTTTGATGCGATTGCTTGAAAATGGCACTGCTGGTTGCGAATGGCTTTGGTTATATATTCTATGTGAAACATAATCCTTATACGTGTGAGACGCCTTGATTCTGACAATGACTTACAAATGCTTCAGGATTAAATTCATTGCTAGTTCATCTGCATTTGTCCCGCTAAATGAGGAAACAGAGGGAAGGTAGTTCCGAGATTCTTGATTTCTGACTCTTGGGAAACGCGTCAGAAAGGGGAAGCCTACTCCTACACAGAGAAAAATATGTGCTCTTTTTCGCCCCTGGGGCATATAATGTGCCCCACGGAGCACCCAATGTGCCCAATCGAGCACATTATGTGCTCCATGGGGCCCATACCTATATGTCCAGGGGCGAAAACGAGCACATCAAGGTGCCAAATAGAGCACATATTTTTCTGTGTGTAGCCATGCAATGAAGCGACCGAATTAGAGTGCGACGACTACGGAACAAATTGAGATTCTCTCAATATCTCGCTCTCTTCGTTCTTTTCCGCTCTCTTTTCGGCGTATGTATCTCATTGGACAGTCTTGACTGAACGGCGTACCTCGATGCGAACCGGGTCCATCGCAGGAATCGAGGGCGGCACCACCCGGTCCACCGGACGACGCGTCATCGGCACACGGCGGTGCGACTGCTCGAACCTGAACCAAGGTTGATCTTTGATCTTTGATCTTTGGTCTTTGATCTTCGATCTCCGGTCACTGACCAGTCGGGCTCGGCGTCGATGAGGTTCTGCTTGCGCGTGATGCAGGCCCGCAGGCGGTCCATGGCCGGATCGTAGCCGCTCGCTCCACCCACCATTAGCCTGTGATAATTGGAATATAATTAATTATAATAAAATCAGCTTATAATATTTATAGTAATAATAAAGCCTGCCAGCCCGTAGCTTCATTGTTCTATTTATTATTGACGAAATAGTTCCGTCAGCAAACTTGACGAAATAGTTCCGTCAGCAAACTCGTTCCCACTTTCCCCGCACTCTCTCGCCAGGAACATGAATGACCTTTTTGGAAAGAATCTTTTTGGCAATAAAATTTAGAGCATGTTAAGTAACACAAGATCCATCAATCAACATAAACACATTGCAGTTCTTATAAGCCAGCTGTAAAACGTATTTCGGCTTGTTTCTAAATGACTTAGAGAATGCTTACCTCGGATCAGTCCGGGCACTATTCTCGGTGAGCGCTGCCAGGAGCAGGGGCAGGTTCTCGGGGATGGAGTACTGTAGGAGGGGCGAGAGGGACAGGAGCGTCGCCGAGGCCGGCGTGTACGAGAAGCGACACGAGATGACGCGCGCGTGCCTGCATGATCTTTGATCCTTGGTCTTTGATCTTTGGTCTTTGATCTTTGATCTCTGAACTTACTGCAGGGCCATGTCGATGAGCGGCTCGAAGAGGTGGTCGAGGGGCTGGGCATTGGACCGCTCGAGGAGCTCGTTGCGGGCCCGGGCCGACAGGCGACAGTAGGCGCCGACCGAATTGATGATAAGGATCTTAAGGGAGGATTAGGGCAGGGACTAAGGATGACCTTAAGATAAGGTAAGTTAAGGCCGTAGCTACCTTATCCGCCCGCAGCACGGAACTGTTCAGGTAGTCGTGCATGTTCGCCTCGATCTCGTCCACGTCCCACTGGTCCAGCTGCAACGGGGGGAGACTGTTTACTGTCTGCCATTAAGCCGGCGAATGTAGGTAGGTATATACGTATTAGATAGATTGATACATCGTTCATGCAGCAAACCAGCAACTCCGAATAAGAACATAGATAAAATGGAGATGAGAATATGACGCTTGTGCTCTATACAGGAAAGAATGGAAGTTGGAGTGGGCGGCTAGAGGTTTGTCTGCTATCTGGTATCTGGAAAATGACGAATTCTTAGCGTACGTGGACGTTCATGTTGAAGGAGTCGCGGAGGAACTCGGCGAGGGCGAGGACCGCCGATTCGTGCGCCGGACTGTCGTGCGAATACACCAGAAGGACCGACCACGAGGCTGCAAAATTAAAGCTTGAGCTCCGTTCGGAACCCCGTAACCTATTCAAATTCTTGACGGCATCCTGACGGCTTCGAGTAGCTTCTCCTCTATCCCCTTTTTCATTGAATTCTATGGTATACATCAATGTTGTAAGGTGTTTTTTATCGCTTTCAATGCATTCCATGTTATACATATTTTTCTGAGTGTACCTATGTTGGAGGCGCGCGACTGATGGATTTATGATTCCCTTAGGAGGCGGAGCGTTCGAAAAGCTATAGATAGATTGATGATAAATGTGCGGAGAGCAGCTGTAAATAGAGAGTGGGATGTTTATCGCTACTCTTGGCATTCTCACTTTGAGCAGGCTGCCTCAGACATACAACACACGCACAATTACATGTAACTAGTGAGTGGGCTTTACTGCCGTCAAGCTATAATTTCGAGAATTAGCGTATTTATGATGTTTGCAGCTGAGAACCGATATGATGAGGAGAACTTACAGCACGAGAGCGTGGGATGACGCGGGTCGATGAGAAGTTGCGTTTGAGACGGTCCATCGGGGATGAATCGAGTACGGACCAGCTGGAACAGAGAAACGACTAGGCTATGATAAAAAGGAAAAGCACATTTCATCAAATCAGCACTAAATAATTGTATGTAGATCACGGTTGATGAAATGACCGATTTGATCAAATGGTGGTTCCCCTGATAAAAACTTTAAAATGACCTTATTGGTTTGTGTCTTTTATTTATCAAATATATATATATATATATATATATATATATATATATATATATATATATATCTGTGGAGTAAGTACATCGCTTGAAAATGCATAGACCCTATAAACCCACTCTATAAACTGCTCGTGAAATATAGCTATCTGGCAGAGGCGAAACAGCATTAGTTTTTTTAGAACCTACAGAACAATGAGTCATTTCTTCCATTCTAATACCTTTCCGCGACTTCGGTACTTCTTCATGAGCCGGTACAGAATGTAGAAGAAGGCGAAGAAGATGAACAGAATGAGCAGGAGCAGGAAGACGGTGACGACCGGCCACGGCAGACTTCGCTCCGCCTGAATAATTTATTGGTTTTTGAATTTCCCGCCCAAATTGTGAAAATATTCCAAAAATAGCGTACATCAACGTGGGCGGGAGCGGCGGTGGTGGGCGGTGGAGTGGGCACGGGGACCGCTGAAATTAATTGAATATATTTTAGAACATGCAATTTCTCAAATGAATAATTTATTTTCAGTATACGAAATTTCCGAGCATATGTGACAGAGCGTAAATGTGTGGCCAATAGGAAGACGTGCGATCTCACCGCACGTTATTCCGAAACTTTAGAATGACGTCTTTAGGAATGATGAACATTTAAGAAATAAAATAAAATAAAAATAAATAAATAAATAAAATAAACTGACGCGTGAGCCGTACGCGCTTCCAGTCGGCGGCTATGCACGAGCAAACGACGTGCCGGTCGGTCGGATCGGACGAGACCGGGCACAGGCATCTAGAAATAAGTGTATATTATGTTATTACTATTATTTCATTATTATTACAATTATTATTATGCTTTAATTTTATTTAATTTTTAAAATATAAAAAAGCCAACCGTCCGTCCGTCGCCCGCTCCACAGGCATCACCGACGGAATGTAGTCGACGTCGACCTGAAATGAACAGTTTATTGTATTATTTTCTTACTAATATTTTTTTCTTGTTTTCTGAAAGTCTTGACGCTTAGTCCCCGTGACTTTTAGGCCAATGTATTTTGGCGCGCTCCGTGAATAGGGGATGTGGAAAATGAGGGATGAAGAGAATGTATAGTGGAATAAACCGATCCGTCTGTTTCTTTCGTTACAAAATGAGTCATTCTCTCACTTTTGCACACTCTCTCACCTTATATTCGGAATGATTTTCCGACGGATCTTTTTAATGCACTATACGAGAGTCCACGTTCGCATGCGTGAACGAGACAACTAAAGCTCAAGAGATCGTCGACAGACGACCGAGTTTTTTTATTAGTCCAGAGGCTGCGCGGAAGCCAGAGATTTAGAGACGACAAACGGAAAGCGAGGTACCGAGCAGTAATCCTATTTTTTTACATTCCGCTACCTTATCCACCAACCGTGGCCCGTATCTCTCACAGTGTTCTGACAACGGTGAAAATGTTAAGCGAACTAGATGCCCGAAAAATAACCCTGATTTCGATTTCGGGAAATCTCGCACGGAGAATACCGTATTCTAAGCATCTTAGCTCGTTCGTTTAACATTTAGAACACTGTGCTCTTTTATATGTGTAGCTCACCTCCAGATCGGTAAAGTTGTGCTCCCCGAGGTAGACGACCTGTCCGTTCTCGTGGGATTCCCTCAGATCCGCTGCATCGACGACATGAGAATGAAGCAGCTCCAGACCATGCTCATCCAGAAGCCGCACCTGCAATTACCATTTATTATTGACGACACCTCGAAACGTGCTTTCCGGCGGCACATAAATGTGTTCGATCATTTGGCATACTTAATGTGCAGTACATTTCCTATCTGTATTATGCTATTACTCCGGGTAGAGATTGAGTGGCTTTATGCCTCGCGCGAAACCTATTTCACCCTGGCCCGCTCAATCCGCGCTACTCGAGCTTCTGCCTTCTATGCGCTTTTGGTACCGGCCTTTGCTCGTCCAACCCCCCCCCCCCCTTCCCACGCTACACTCTAGTGCCCCTCGTCTATTGTAATTTTGTGCCCCATGCCTCATCGCCCCAGATACTCCCCCCCCCTCTTCCCACCTTTCTCCCATCGTCTCTTCTGATCTCTTCAGAATGACTAATGTCCTCGCCCCTCGCCCTCACTCCCCTCTACACTCGTCCCTACACTCATCTACTCTCCATTTCACTTCGTCACATAATGTTTGGTCGCAGGATATATTTCATTCTCGGGTGGGAGTGACGTCACGCGCCGCACCTCTTCTTTCGTCCATTCAACTGGAAAGCCTTCACACCCTGAGGCAGACCTCCTCATAGCAGAGCCGATTACTACAGGCTTATAACGATATCGTACGGTACCTTTATTTGGAGAACAACCGCGTACAAATCGCACTGTGCACGATACCAACGGGAGCCGCCCTATGACGTGCTTCCAAAGAGCCACAATGTTCTAAATGTTAAGCGAACGAGCCAAAATGCTTAGGATACGGTGTTTTCCGTGCGAGAGCTCCTACCGAAATCAGGGTTATTTTTCGGCATCTCGTTCACTTAACATTTTGACTGTTGTCAGAACACTGTGGAGCGTTATCGACTAGAGCATTCCATTCGGGTCTTTTTGATCAACACGTGTTTCGTTGTTTTGGGGCGGTAAGGCGCGTCGCGGCTATGAATGATGTGCGAAACATCATTCAACAGTAACCGCATTTTAAAGGGCCCCTCTGAGCAGTTTTTGACCCCTAGGTTTCTTCCTCTCATCTGAAAGAGCAATGTCGAAAACCTACAATCCTAAATTTTCATCTTTTTCCCGCCACTCTCCGCTGTTCAAATGAGGCAAGAAGTTTTATGCAAAGTTACATTGCTCTTCAGGGACCGCGCGAATACGAATGTCATTTTGCGAATACTGTAGCGCGCGAGCGGTCTGATTCGTAGGCATCGCTTAGCGAAAGAATGAAGACATTTGTGTTCTGATACAGATAAAAATAAATGAATGTTCAAAATGTGCTCTTGAGGACTGGTAATGTCCTCAGAGGGGCCCTTTAAACCTCTATTTTAAACCTCTATTACTTCAGCTTTCTCCAGAAATGGTTGTCTGCGCAGGGCAGGCTCTTGCAAAGCCTAACGATAAGACCGTCCTGATACACAGAAAGAAATGTATAGCCTCCTATACATTTAATCCGTTAATCGTGCATTTAATGCATTATACATTGTTTTTCTGTGTGTGACAATGCATGTTAGGCGAACGAGTCAATATGTTTGGGTTACAATGTTTTCAGTGCGAGAGTTCCTACCGAGATCAGGGGTTACTCTTTACGCTCTGCTGCTTTCAGAACATTGTGGATATACCTATAATAGTATATTGATCCTTATCCCAGTCCCTACTGGATACGGTAGCCATGTCTCGTGTTCCCCCCCCCCATGC
>LS908586.1:310062-324336 GCA_900490955.1 Micoletzkya japonica
CTCCCCCCATACCCCATCGACGCCCCTCCAGACTACATTCTCTAATGCGAGCGAGTCTCTCCTTTCCCGGCGAAAGCCCAAAGGCACAGATGGATGAAACTTGGGGACAGACTGTGTGCAGGCAAATTGCATCTGGATGCATCTCCGGTTGGATCTCTGGATTACTGGAAGTGCGCGAGACGCTGACGGAAAACGAATTAGAGTGGGAGGAAGACGGACGAAGATCGCTCAGTGATAGGAACAGCTAAGATTGGCGTAAGCCACAACGTTCTAAATGTTAAGCGAACGTGCCAAAGTATTTAGGGTACTGTGTTTTCCGTGCGAGAGTTGTAACCGAAATCAGGGTTATTTTTCGGCATCTCGTTCGCTTAACATTTGCACTGTTGTCAGAACATTGTGAAACAGAAGCGAGATAAGCTTCACGTATAGGCAGGTGCTCCTATTAACTCTAACATTCATGTAAAGTGAGTCATTTATATCTTTCACGTAAAACGCGTAAGTCTGGGACGTTGGGAAAGCGCTATTCCCCACTACCCATTCCCGGGGAAATAAGCAGATAAGCAGAGAGTACGTGAGAGAGTCCGGAAAAAGGGTAAGTGATAGGGAACGGAGAAATAGCGAGCATTCTGCGAATTCTCGGGCAACTAGGCAAGAGACAACTGATTGCCGCATGGGGAAGTCACGTTCTGCTTCATGGATAGCAAAATACGCAAATTGTATATTTAAGAGAGTGCAGGAGAAAGAGCGCAGGCATTGCAGCGACCGAGAGATGGTCGCAGTTGGCATATATTCGAGAAAAAAGGAAACTGCGCTAAGGCCGCGGGGTGGTAGAAGTATTCTGAGGCTACCCAGTGTTCGGCAAATGAACCGAACAATTCGTGAAAGCGCAAGAATGTACCGAGACGGGAGAGGAGGAGAAGGACGAGGCGCGGATATGAAAGCATTCGTGAACCGCACACCACCCTAGTCCCACGGCCCATTCCTACCGTACACTGAGCGAAAATTCACCACAAATATCGCCACGAAAGGCACTTGGGGAATAAATTCCCCCAGCCCGCTAGGGAATAATTCCTCAAAAAGTCGAATTTTCCCCAGTCAGAAATTTCTAGGGAAATATCCCCAGAAATTTCTCTGAGTGTACCCAGCACAACGATTCCTACGCAATACAGTTCTGCACAACGCGCCGAATCTTCATGATCTATATCTTCGTTATCTTCATTATCTATGGTATTTTTTAGCAGTAGATGCATACATCCGTTCCCTCAACGCCCAGCCAAGTCGCCAGTACTTCTCACCTCATAAGCCTCGAAGCAGATCGAGGGCGGGGCAGCCACGAACTGAATCTGGATGGTGCGCGCAATGGAGTGCAGGAAGATCTTCCGGAAGCCGGCCGTCCATTTGGCGGCTGCCGGATTGGCTGCAATTATCGACAGATTATCGATTGACCAAAGCTTCGATGACAAAAAATGTTAAACGAACGAGATGCAGAAAAAAGCCTGATTTCGGTAGTAACTCTTGCACGGAAAACATATTTCCCTAAACACTTTGTCTCGTTCGCTTAAAGGGTTCCTCCACCCATCTCATTCATTCCAAGAGATAACCCATTAAGAGCGGTTGATTGATTGTGAGAGACAAGAGAGGAATGAAGAGACGCAGACAGCGAGAGAAATCTTTGCACAGCTTTTTCTCGGCAACGGTGAAGTTTCAACTAAAAAGGAGAGAGGATGAGATTCAGAGCATTGTGGGCTATCCAATGATGTCAAAAATGCATATGGTAGATATCGCCTGGAGGGGCCCTTTAACATTTAGAACATTGTGCATCCCCAGCAAGAGCGTGTGTTTCACTCGATTTACATAAAACGAGAAGCATACTGCGTACGATCTGGTAATCAAAAAGTGGTGAAGTAAATACAAAAAACAACAAGTCAAGGTAGCATACCAGCTGCCTTGCAGGCCTCCGTTGTATTGGGTCCACCGTGGTGCGAACCTGAAAAGGCGGAACTGCAATAGAAGTAGCCAAATTATTCCCCACCCCACCCCCAAATTTCCCCACCCCACCCCCCCCCCAAATTCATTGTCCTTGTATACTTCCTTGAATGCTGTCAAGTATCATCTGCTATCTACTTGCATCAGATTATCGTGGATTATAAAGATCCGTCAGAAAATCATTTCGACGAATATAAGGCGAGAGAGAGTGTGCAAAAGGGTGCAAAACCAAAAGGTGAGAGACTCATTTTGGAGCGGAACAGACTGACGGATCGGTTTATTTCACTATATGAGCTATTGAGCTGTGAACGAGCTGATCTTTCATCTTCGAAAAGCTGGTATAGTGAAATTAGGCAAGTTTCCTCTCCAAACTCTTTTGGCGTAACTTTCTATTCTAAAATATTATCTCGTCCCCCTCGACTCGCCGTGCCATCAGTAAGCATTTGTGTGTAGCGTGTTCCGCTCTTTCCCCCTTTCTCTTGTTCCCCTCTATGCCCATTGTGTCCCGAGAAGGAAGTCTTCTTCTCCTTCTCTTTCGCTCTTTCCCTCAACACCTGCCTTTTCTCCACCCCCCCTCTCCCTCGTAACTGTCTGTCCCTCTCTCGTACCTCCCTCACTCCCTCCCTAACTACCCGCTCGGTCTTTTGTTTGTGTTTCTCGTCAAAACGAAGCGTCGAAGAGGCGCTCCGCAAGAAGGCTCGTGTGTTCTGTGTGTCTCCCTACATGGCATAGATGCCGCCTGCATACATCCTATTGACAGGTCTACTACATTTCCTGCTCCTCTTCCATGCTCTCCCATTGAAAGGCTTATATTCTTGTAGAATTGGAAATGTCTATTACAGAACAATTAACGTTCTTATGCTAACTTCGCATTCCCGGCGCAATATTCTACACTAACTCCATCTTCTGCCCACCTACAAGCCACAGCTAATCGAATGCCATCTGAAGGCGCACTAACAATAACAAGAGCTAACGTAGATTGCGCTCAATGCGCGATCACTGAGCTTCCCTGTTTGGCTACGTTTCACAATAAATGCAAAGCTGTGCTAACAGCCGGTCCCGGTCCCGGCACGGGCCCTCACACACTTTGATCGTGAGTTTGCAGACGGAATACCCCCACGTGAAGCTGTACATATTCTTTGGCTGATAAAACGTGTGAAGAGTAAGGTCATGTTGAGGAAAATGCTCCGTCAGTATATAGCTGCATTCCTATTTCCACCGAGAGAACGAACGCACGTATGAGGAGAGCCCCGGGCAAAGTAGGCATGAGCATTCACTGAACTGCCAGAGGCTACATAAATATAGTCGAGGAATGCGATAGTACTGTAGATGCCGCATAAGTTGAAGACGATGGACAAGACGAACCGGGATTCTGGTTCATGGTGACGCGCTTCGTGGCGAGGGGCTGGTGGTCTCTCGATCGGGGCAGGGACCGCACCCGAATGGAGTAGTCGGCACCGAAGTCGAAAAGCGAATCGGACGAGAAGTGGAAGCGCGGCTGAAAGCACGCAATATTTATGGCATTTTATGCAATTTCTCGCACATGTTGCGTTGTTGCCAAAGTATTTTGCACTACGTTTACAGATATACCCAAAGAATGTTATAGTTGCGTAAATTGTCTAGATAGTTGTGGAAAAGGTTCCGTCAGACGTTTCAGTCCTGCTTTCGAAGAGAGTGAGAGCGAAGGGGTAGATATGAAGAGAATCCAGATAATGTAGGAATGAGTTTACTGGCGGAAGCTTTTCGTCATTATGTTATCTGCTTCTCGCTCCAGTCCTGCGCTTTGAAGCGTAAGGTGCCCTATTCTGTGACCTGCGGTCCTTGACGCATTGTTCTCGTTGGCAAAGGCGTTGAACTTGCTTCACCTCCTCCTCTTCCCCTTGTTCTCTCCCCCCGTGGGTACACCGGGTCCATTCTCTTCCGATTCACTTATTAGCTTCCAACTCGTTTCCCACTAATATAATACCGCTAACAGCATCACGATAACAGCCTGGCCAATGCACGCTTTGCGCACGTAGATAACAATAAGGCAAAAATAGCCTTAAGCAATTTTAAAAGCGTTGCTTGTTGGTCCCCTTTACCTTTTACTAGGGTATCTTGGTTCAAACTAGAGCGAGATTAACTGGAGATGAGCTACCCCCACCGGAGAGATTCTATGTTGCTCCAATATTTGCATTATCGACGAAAAAAGTTCCGTCAGAAACCCCATTCCTGCTTTGTCTGCGCTCTCTGCATAGTCAGAAATAGGAATGAAACGACGGACGGAACGCTTTCCTCAACTAAAGTTCGGCAGATGACCAATGACCTGGTCATGAAAGTGCAAGAGTGGACCGAGACAGGGGGAGACGAATGCAGAAACGCAGACAAAGAATGCACTGCCATCACTTGGTCATGAGTCATCTGCCGAACTCTAGGCGTACATCCTAGGACAGCTTTTTCATAAGGAGCGCAAGAGCTTTCAATGCGCACCGTAATCATTCTAAAGAGGCTAAAAAAAAAAAAAAAAACGAAACTTCGCGCTTCCATTCTTCCCTGTAAAGCATGCGTCATGATTCTTATCTTCATTTTAGCACTGTTCTTTTTCGCATTTCCTTGCGCTCTGCATAAACGATTCGATTCTATAGTGCATTAAAAAGATCCCCGTCGGAAAATCATTCCGAATATAAAGCGAGAGAGTGTGTGCGAAAGAGAGAGAATTAGACTCATTTTGGAACGGAAGAAACTGACGGATCGCCGTTTATTCCAGTATACAAACGTGTAAGAGTCTCTGACCGAGGACGAGTTGCCCCTCCACGAGAAGTCGGAGACGTTGAAGAGGAAGCACTGGGCCGGCTGGTCGTCGTGGTCCGGCACCACCTCCAGCAGGAAGGCCCGCAGCCGGTACGACTCGTCTGCAAGATGGACGGCTTCCCGCCAATTTCGAATTTGAATTATATTTCGCCTCCGGACTACTACGGTAATTGGCGCGGCAAACTGACTGTTCGGAGGCATCTGCCAGGAGATGTCGACGTGCAGGTGGTGCGTGGCCTCCTGCAATTGGGAGAGTTACCGTAACCCGCGGACTACCGTACTCCCACCACGAAAGGTACTTGCGCATCTACTGCCTCTAGACTACGGTAGTGTCGCACAAACTGGCTACCGTAACCCACGGAGTCCTACAGCGAAAGCTAGGCTTTAGGCAGGCTCCCGGCACGAAAGAAGGAGCTACCGTATCCCCCGTAAATAGGTACCTTGGCCGTCATCTTAGTGTACGAGTCGACGCGCAGGTCGTGCGCCTCGGGCGGCTCGTCGCCCTCGTCGACCTGCGGCACGAAGTGCGCCCCGTCGCACTCCGCTGCAAGAGGGATTACGGTAGAATGGGGAGTAATGGGATTACGGTAGCTCTAAGGATAGATAGGTGGTAACATCTCACGCTATTTGAGTCTTACCTGAACACTATGCGTCGGAAAACGATCAGTTTATTGAAGTCGGGTTTTGCGCGCGGCTTACGTTCGATCGTTGAAACATAGCCCTGGATACAAGGCCCGTCGGCCGCAGTGTTTGCCTTTAGGGTAGCGTATAATATATTCCCACGCTTTTTGCTACTCTCAGACAATATATGCAGTATTGCGCTCCCTTGATCTCTTGTTCCCCTATACTGTCCGGATACTTACAAGTGCCCCTAAGATAATATGTTTTCTCAAGATTTCGCAAGATAACTTTACACACTGCGTCCTGCTGCGTAGAATACATTTGTATGCAAATTAAGAGAGTGAAGTCGAGAGAACATGGAAATTGGAGAGATGCAGAGACATTCGCAATTTCGGAACGCGGACTGGTAAAACGTAGTGCTTTACACGCCTCCAAGTGCGATGATGCCTTGAACTCTCAATGTTTCGTTGCTCTTCGAAATGTGCTACTCATCCTATCGTGATGGCGCGCTAAAGGGTCAGCAAGGGGAGGCTTTTCTTTAGCGAAAAAAAAGAGAGAAAGGGAGGGAGATGAGGTGCTCGTGATAAATAGCCCAGGCACGGATCGTAATTGAATCTACCTCTCTCGGCACATCTCTCAGACAGCGCTCACTCTCTCCCTCCGCCACCCCTCTAGAGACCCGCTATGAGCATCAAAACACGTTAGCTATCTATCGTTCAGCGGTTCGCATCTCGTTCCCTTTCGGCCAAGGGTTACATAGTAGGCTTCGCCTCCGTATCATATCCGCCAGAATCCCCTGACTATAGTCGCCCGTCTAATATCCGGAACCGCTTCCGTCAAATAGCCGCCGGCTCCGGCCGAGACTAATCTCTGGACGCGGATTAGCGACGACCCCTCAGGGGCCGTCGCTAATCTCTTCTCAACGCCGTCACAACGCCCGCATTTAGACGTGAGGGAAAACATAGGTAGATAGAGCAGCTAATCTAGGGAAGGGTGACAACTCTCCTCAAAGGTTTCCGCCTGGAATAGGCTTCGTTAGTGAATTCAGGGACCGATGAAGAATTTCATTCGGGTCCGTTTGGTGGCAATTCACGGAATAACCAAACCATAGATTCGCCATTAATTGATCGTGATATATAATCATCGAAAAGGAATACTGGAATGGCGAGTGTGCGTGCATGCCGTTGGCTAGTTTACACGCCTCGGGGCAGAGTGTATACATAATGAATCTAGGCTAGACTCTCTCCCTTTCTTTACCCATTAGGCACAGTGTTCTAAAAGTTAAGCGAACGAGCCAAAATGCTTAGGATACGGTGTTTTCCGTGCGAAAGTTCCTACCGAAATCAGGGTTATTTTTCGGCATCTCGTTCGCTTAACATTTTGACTGTTGTCAGAACACTGTGTAGGAGGGGATGGTCTGGCAGGGGGCAGGGCCTACTGCAGATAGATAGCTTTGAGGAATCCACCCACTCTCTATCTCCATTCCAAATGTTTCAGAGATCCAACACTATGTCCGAGACGGGGAGAAGAAGAGAAAAGACCGGGGAAGGGAAGGCGAAGGAGAGAGAGTTCCGGCTTTCAGAATACGCATAAGAAGGAGAAGAAGGGAGAAAGGGGAGTGACGAGAAGAGGGACATGCTTTATGTCAGAGTCAATACAAACAACCAGTAGATATTTTCGGTTTAGCTTTCATTATATTTACCAAACTCATAAGAGAATCGTCAGAACACCCCCCCCCGGGAGCTTAAACATTTGAGCTATACATTAACAATAAGCATCGTATATTAGGACCCGAACTACCTTTTCATTATCTGTTAAACAACCTCGAACATATAGTAGCAGCGCGAGGAGAAGGGCGACCAATTCATAACAGCCGTGAAACATATCTCAACCGGGCAAAATCATCGCGACCAACCTTGGTGAACGGTGCACTTGACGTGCGTGTCGTGCGGGTCGGCACAGTCATGCCCGAACTCAGTTGGCGATAGCAGACTCGGTGTGGGCAGTACGGTAGTCGTCGGTCGGGTTAGTACGGTAGGCGGAGAGACGCGCGCCACAGCCCCGCCCCAGAGCAGCAGGCAGAGTGGAAGGAGACGCATGGCTGGCTCACCAGGGCATTCTGAGATTTGGGATATAGCCGAAAGCGGCACACCACGGAACGAAGGGCGAAAGGGCAAGGAAAGCATGACACGGGATTGACGGAAGGCATTGGAAGCAGGAAGGAGATGAGACATAGAGAGAGTTGGAGAGATAGACGATGGAAGTGTCTAGCCAAGTTGCTTGTAAAGAGAGGAAATAGAGGGGGGAAACTACATCTACAAGTTTACAAGGGCTAATTGCACCGTCGGCAGTACGATCTATAGTCGGCTATTTACAAGAGGTTTATACGGTAAGGCATGCATGCAACTACAGGAATTACTGGCGGAACGATAAAATAAAATTTTTAAAATCTGAACATTCGCGCTTCGTAAGCCTTTTTGCTGTGAGTGGACGGGATGGCTAGAGAGCTAG
The DNA here is from genome assembly GCA_900490955.1 of Micoletzkya japonica. NCBI lineage: Eukaryota > Metazoa > Nematoda > Chromadorea > Rhabditida > Diplogasteridae > Micoletzkya > Micoletzkya japonica. Next base: position 317,971 of record LS908586.1, read on the forward strand.
AGAGCTAGAAACATGGGGTGGATGAAAGAGAATGGAAAAGGAGTGAGATGGGGGTATAGAGAGAACGAGAGAGACACGGGGGGCAAAGGGAATAGGAAAAAAGAGGGGACGGAGGGAGAGAGAGAAATCGATGATATGTGGGAACTCGGGGATGGCTTGAGTTTCACGAATGAAATATGACCGATGACGGAGGACAGAAACGAAGGTCTATGGAAGATGAGATCAGGGGAGGAATACGGTAGGCGGGTACGGTAGGGGAACGACAAAGCATGTACAAGAGTAAGGCGGAGAAGTCGTGAGAAATTCAACGATCTATGGTTGACGGGCATGTTCCGCCAGTTGTTGTCGTCATTCCTATGAGCAGAGACAAAGTGGGAATGTGCTCGCTGACGCAACCTTTCCTCAATAATAGGACTTGAGAGTGGATTGATGCGCTTTTGTCAAAGGGCAAGATTAAAAGAAAAGGTGTGCAGAATGCCCTCAGGCGGATAAACTATGCAGCGAAAGGCGGAAACCGACGAAGAAGGAACAAGAGGGGTGGAGAGGAGAGGAAAGGCGGGAGAGAAAGAGGGATAGAGAGAAGGACATACTTGGTGGGAGGGACCAAACCTTAAAGGAGCCCGGACCACGAGTTTCTGACATTATTGGCTCTTTACGTCATTCAGTAGATAGATCTAATCATCCTGATCGGGCATTCCGAGCTTTATGCGATATCATTCACTCTCCGCGGAGTAGTGAAGGTGCAAAGAGCAAAGCGCTTTTCACAAAATTGGATATACTAGCTGACTGCTGTGGAATACAGCTCCGATTCATTGCCAGATCGATTTTTCACGTTATTCCGATCACTTTCACAAAAAGAACTGTGAGAAAAGATGAGCGGAAAGGCCTAAGTTGCATATCAGGGTAGCCCGCGAATTCAAAATGCTACCGTACTCGTGGGCCAGCTCCTTTAAGGTACGAGGGGGGGGGGGAGACTAGAGTTTAGGGTCCTTACCCCCCCCCCCCCTAGGCACTTTAGCCCCCGACGGCCAATGTTCAACGCTGCGTACACGTGTGAGCGAGGAAAAAGGATTGGAGGAGGGAAAAGCTCGGAGGGAGGAAGCGAACAATCGAATATACATGGTGCAGAGGACTGCGATCTTGAGATTTGCTCAATGGGAATTTCATGGAAATTGAGATGAGGAAGATCTCTGAGAATAGCATAATATGATGTGAATCGACTGAGTCAGCCAATCTAACATCAGCAGCAATAAAGGTTTCTCGAGTGAGACACAGCATTCCGCCCGGTGAAGAATGTGTCTAATAGCGAAAGGACCACTATTTTTGAATTTTCTCAAGAGTAGCTAAACCAATCAACACCATATTTTCAGAACACGTTGAATTCATAGTGGCTAGCTTAAGTTTTTAAATTCCTATCTAGTTTTCCGTTCACTGGTTCGCCTACAGGATCGGATCCTATGCGCGAAAACCGCTATTCGCTATTATGACACTTGGAATGCTGTGGGGATGAGGCGAGAAGCAGAAGCGAGGCATTCGGTTGATCACGGTGGAATATAACAGATCCTATTCCAATATATTCAAAATGTTCTCAAAAGTGACATTTGCATTCGACTATACTAAGCGCGGTGGCATTTATAAGCCGAGAATCGCACGAAGGCGGAGCAAAACGCGTGCAGAAGATACTACTGAGCGCTCCGTGCTCGCCATGCCCCCCGGCTATTCGCAAACAGCTGCTAGAGAGAGAGAAAGAATGGAGAGCGACTCGGATCGATCCTAGTCAGTCTACTCCGTCCGACTCTACTCTCATCTCTGGTTCGCTATTTAACCGCCCCTCCTACCCTCAAAGTTCCTGGCAGTCAGGTGTTGTTCTCATGTGTAGTGTGTGAGAGAGAGGGGGGATCACTCCGATCCTCTGACATGTCTGAGAATCTCTGCTTTGCTCGCTTTTTACGAGTGCCCGTTTTGCGGCGAAAGAAGCGGGCAAAGCGACGATCAGGTATAGGTAAAAGGTTTGCTATATTTTGCAAAATGTGGAAAGTTCGCTTGAAAGGATGTCACGAGGAGCGAACTCTAATGCAGACGAACTGTGCGGAAGAGGAGGGGAAAGTGGGGAGGAGGACAGAAGGGTCGCAGAGATCTCGAGTCGATCGAGGTGCGCACTTGGAAGGAGAAGGGGAGGAAATAAGGAGGGAATGAGGAGGGGGAGGAAAGTGGGGGGAAGGGGCTGATTGGGTACCTTAGACACGCTAAGAGGTGGTGGAAGAGCGAGACGGGCGGCGACAGTTCACAACTTGCGAAGGCGAATCGAGAGCAAGCTACATAAGTACCTATACGGAATGTGCTGTGCCCACTTTTGACATCTACAGTCGAATCAAAAATATATATCGGCCGATCATTCCGAGTATACTGTGTAAGAGGGTTCACAAATAAGCGAATTGGACTAGTTTCGGAACCAGGGAAACGCACGGACCGGTTTATTCTACCATACATTGCCTAGTGGGCTCAGGGAGTTTAGAGTGTGATTGAGAATACGTATTCAGCGGACAATAAAGACAAACTAATACGGCTCGGGATGATTGTCTAGACGCAACATTCCTCGGAATATAACTATCCTCCTTTGCCGTAGATTTTGCCGATCTTTAGACGAGATAGAATGCGATGAACGAAGTGCCGAAGTGCGAGAGAGAAGAGAAGAGGAAAGATCATGTTTTGTCGCACGAGATTAACGGAAAGGCGCATGTACTGTAGAGGAAATGGTGTGACCTATACACGGACGACAGTTCGGTGTTATTTTTGCTTGTGAAAATAATCATGAGGCAGACGGCATTTTCGTAGTACACGCAAGAATTCGCATTTGTGCACGAATAACGAGGTCACTGCGTCACTGCGTGGCCGTAGGTTTGGTAAGGCAAGGAGTCCGTTGACCTTCGTTTACCAAACCCTTATACTAATGAGTGAGGAGTGTGAAATGGAACATGTGCAAGGTTACTAGAAGAAAAGTTTCATTGATCTATAGGTAAGAAAGAGATAGCTTTTATAGAGCACGCTACACAGCATTCCAAGCGTTCTAATAGCGAATCGTGGTTTTCGCGCATACGATCCGATCCTGTAGGCGAACCAGTGAACGAAACATTATGAATTAAAAAAAACATAATTTCATCACTATGAACTCAAGAAGTGCTGAAAATTTGGAGCAGATTGCTTTACCCACTCTTGAGATAATTCAAAAATTTTCGCTATTAGACACATTCTTCACCGAGCGGAATGCTGTGGCTATGCATTGAAAATCTACAACTAATGCTAAGCGGTGCATAATGCTATTTTCATAAGCTTGCCTGTATAGACAACAGTCGTTCAGAAAGGGAGAAGAAACGTAGCCGAAAACTTGGTTCGTTTCCTACTAATGAGTAGGAAATTGCATAGCGATTTTTTAGGAAAAGCGTCGAGCATAGAAGAGAACCTAATCGATGCGATCAGGATCGCGCGGGAATTCCAACTGCTCGGAATCAAAAAAAAATTGAATGGAAGACTTCACCTCGAGCACCTTGTCAAGGACGAGGCAAGGGATGGAGCACAAGTCAATTGGGGAATAGAACGAACGAACGCATAAGGAGGGAGACACACATACACGCATGCCGCCCTCATCTCTTTAGAAGAGGGGAGGGGTGAGGGGAGACACGACAGAGAGAGAGTCTACGAGTCTTCTATAGAAGCGAATCGATAGAAGTGACTGAAAACACGAGACAGCCTCGAGAAGAGAGAGAGAGAGTCTAGGACAGAGAACATTCCAAGAATGGCTGGGCGGAGAGGAAGATAGTCTTTAAAGACGCCTCTCAAAGCTCTCGTGACTCCCCTACACGGCTTCTCACCAAAGACTACCAGCTTCTCCAAGCATCGCACCGAATACCTACGTCGGGATCTACTGACGTCTACTTCTGCTAAAAAAAGATAAATAAATAAATAAAAATCTCTTACAGTACCCCCGTCCACGTATTAGTCTAAGGGGGGGGGGGATTACGCGATACCAACGGGGATATTGTTATTGCAGTTGCACACAGGGAAATAATGCACACACACACACACACACACACACACACACACACACACACACACACACACACACACGTTATTCGGTCTTGCACAAATCTGCGCGCCTTTTTCCCCCGCCTTTCCGCCGTCATCTGCTAATGCGGCTGTATCTATCGTGAGAAAACAAGGCTGGAGACGATTCTGGAGACAACCTTGCATCCTTATTAGTGATTGAGATGCGACTATTTAACTTAGGCGCGGCTATCAATGATCGCTTCTAGGCAGGCTGATTCATGCGGGAAAAAATGCAAGTCGCCGGTTTCATTAATTGATGCGATCAGTCGCCGAACTCCGGTCGTTTCCGCAGAAGTGTAGTGGAGTCCCCTGAATATATCGAAAAGTGTGTGGAAGTGTATGGAGGGAGACGTGCAGCAGGTATTCAGCACGTCTCCATTCTAAAAGAGACGTGCTGAATACCTGCTGCATGTCTCCCTCCATACACTTCCACACACTTTTCGATATATTCAGGGGACTCCACTACACTTCTGCGGAAACGACCGGAGAATGGAGCAGGTTGAAGTTTATGCTTAAAAGGTGTGCACGGCTACGTAGACGACCCGGAACACCCAGGAGTCGACCAAGAAACAAGCCGTTATTGTAAAACGTTCCGTCAGTAAGCCCGTTCCTACTTCGTCTGCACTCTCTTCATTTCGCTTCGCTCTCAGTAGGAACGAAGACGACAGACGGAACGCTTTCCTTAACGAACGGAGCGTCGGTAGGGGAATGAGAAGGTGTCCAGAGGGGTGGGGGGATGGAGAGTTCATCCAAGTGTGAAGCGAGGAATGGGATGGATAAACAGCTCATTAGAGAACGTATGACGAAGCTTCGAGAACCGTGCTCATTTGTTGTGCACAGGGATAATACTGAAGGCGCGGACCTTACTCTTCTAAGAATGAGGGGGTGGAGCTTCGATAACTCACTGCAGGGTTTTGTGGTTCAGGAGATTGCACATTAACCATTATTATGAACGATAATAGCTGATGAAAGACCTCGCCATCTCCGCCGTTGCTGTTGTTCTACTGGCGAAGTGGATTACGATGAAGGGAGTGGAGAGGGGAGGAGGGGGGTGGGGAGAGAAGAGGAGTAAGTAGTGGGGGGAGGGGGAACAACGTGGAACAGACGTGGTGAGCCGTTGAGAGGGACGGGGCGACGATTACGCTCGGATTAGAGGGGAAACGAATAGCAACACAGACGACGACGACGACGACGACGACGACGACGACGACGACGACGACGACTCATTACGGGTGCATGATTAGCATATGGTTAAGGCGAAAATGTAGTCCGTCAATCGTCTTATTCCTATTTTCGAGAGTGCGGACAAATTTCAATAATAATAGAGCATTGTTGGGTTCAGACAAGTCGTCGCGAGTCATGTCAACTCTTTGCTCCCGGTCCTTAGTCTGCCCTTGGGGGCATTCCCCCGAGGGCTGGGTGAGTAGCATCGAAGGACGACGACGACAACGTCATCGGAAGGACCCAACGAGAGAGAGAGAGACGTGTTTGTCTATGTCCCCCCCCTTCTCGACCAGTCAAGACGAGAGACACACGGCAAGGGCCCCTCCGAAAAAAGAGGCCGAGAATGACGGGGCGAGACAACCTATGAAGATCGCATCTTCAGTAGGTAAAGCATACGATTCTCGTGTTGTACGTGGAAGTGGTTGCATTTCATGCTGTATATAAAGGGGTAGACTCTTCGGTTATACAGATTTGGTTGAAGCTTATTCATCAAGAAGACGCGAATCGTATGCACTAATCTTCAGTGGACAGCACCACCGCTTGATGCATATCAGGAGGGGGGGGGGGCTACTTTGAACCGTTTGAGAAGAACCAAATTGGCAAAGAAGGGTGTGGAGAGTGAGAGAGTTCGTAGAAGGACACATATTACCGGTTTAGGAGATGAAGGGGGAGAGGAGAGACGAAGAGGGGGCGAGAGAAATGGAGGGAGTGAAGAGAAGGGCTCGCATCGATCTGGACTATTCGTGAAAAACAGAGGGTGAGAGATCGAGATTGAGAGACGAAGAGATCGGGTTAGCCCCTTTTTTCAACACGCCCCTAGCACCCCCGCCTCTGATAGCCGAGATGGATGGCTGACGAAGCGAGAAGTACGAGGATGAGTGGATCCGGTGAATAGAGTGTACTGTACGCCGCACTCGCCACAGTACAATGAACCCCCCTGGGCTCACTATCAGTTCGTGGTAGAACATAGCCACGCAGAAGATGGCTATGCTCTACCTAGACATGAGATGATGTCGGGGCTCGATCGAACAGGGGGGG
>LS908586.1:344564-355734 GCA_900490955.1 Micoletzkya japonica
CCCCCCCCCTTCCCATCGTTCTCATCAGGCTGCGACTCCCCACACCTTCCCTTCAAAGGACCGAGATATCGCCCGAGGCAGACCCTCCGTCGACTGTGATGTGCCACACTTCACTCAACCCCCACATACAATCCGCGAGAACGCGATAGTATTCAGAGTCAGTCTCAGTCATTCCCTCGGTCTCCCGCTCTAATAGTGACCCCTATCCAAATGTTCAAAGCAAACGAGCCAAAAAGGTTAGAATAAAATGATTTAAGTGGTAGAGTTCCTATCCTCATTATTTTTCGGCATCTCGTTGGCTTTACATTTGCACTGCAGTCAGAGCGTTATGTATCCTGTTCTTCCACCCTTCATCCCTTCATCCCCGTAAATATCAATCAACTCCTTTGAGATGTACCACCCATCTGCCGTATCCTCGAGTACCGCTCAGGAAGTGCAAAATGGAGACGTCAATGAGTTCTTTAGTAAGCATTCACTTTTATATTTTACATTTATTGAAGTTAAATTTAGTACATTTTTAAGTTTGCCGTCACTTCAGACTTCAATACTGCGGCCGAAGAGGACGAGACTTCAACAGTCCAGCCTTCAGAGGACGTGTCCCAAGTGGAATTGAACGCAGTACTCTCTGAATCCGGTAAGCGACTAGCTAGGCAACTAGAGTTGAGAAAACGTTCCGTCAATCGCCTCATTCCTACTTCCGACAAGAGAGGGAAACGATGTTAAAAGGGTCCAGACTAGAAGTTTAAAATCGGCTACTTTTCGACTATATGTTTCGCTGTTTTTGGTGGCCAGACGCGTCGCGGTTATGAATAATGTGTGAAACATAAGCATCAATAGTAATCGATTTCAAACCTCTAGTACAGACAAAGTAGGAATGAGTTTACTGACGGAACATTTTCTTTGATAATATCTATATTTCAGATATAACTAATTTAACAAATAATCCTAATTCATTTGCAGACTCAGTGGAAAGCATCTACTCTCTTCTGAAGCCATCTTCGACGGGAGAGAGTACTGGTTAAGTTTTTTACAATTTTTTTCGTCACACATTAGGTGACATTGTGTCACATTAAGATTTGGTAGATTACTCTGAATTTGATAATTACCAATAATTATCAAATTATTGGTAATTATAAAATCTATGCAAATAACAAGGCTTGTTTCAGATTCAGCCCGTTCGGATGACAAGCAAGAAAATGAGGAGGATTATCTTGTCGATAATTTATTCGACACTCTGGGTGGGTTGCGTTTCAGAATATCTATATAATTTATATGTATTCGATTTCATAACTATTAGTATACTAGAGACCAAATTTGAAGCACAACTGTTTCAGAGGCGCTTGAGAAGGAAGAGGAGGAGAGCAAGAGGGTCGAGTCTCCGGCAGAGCCTGGACGACTCCAATCAGTGGCTCCTCGGCCATCGCAAGTTGCTCAGCCCCCTCAGCCCTTCCACCCTTCCCAACCCCGTCAACTCATCCAGCCGACCAACTACCTTCAACCACCAGCGATGGCATACGGTAAGAACGGCTATCGCAAACTGAGTCCACAGTGCATTCGCTGCAGTAGTCGCTAAGCCAACAAATCAAGGAATACGCGGTGACGAAAGTGCCTAATAGCGAGTTGACCACTGTTTTTGATTTTTCTCAAGAGTGGCAAAAGCAATCTATACCAAAATTTCAGAGCTTATGGAAATCACAGTATCGAACTTAAGTTTTTAAATTCATAATTGTTGATTCACTTATTCGCCTACAGGATCAAATTCTATGTGCGGAAACAGCTATTGGCTATTAGAACGCTTAGAATGCTGCGGGGTGATCGTATCGCGAAAGTGCGAGAGCGATCCAGGAGAGAAGGAATTCGAAGAGACGCAGACAGCGAATGTACTTTACACAGCGTGTCGATATCTCTGATTGATTTCACGGCATTTTGCCAAATTTTTTATACAAACGACCATTGATCTATGCAAAGTGGCCATGACAAGTGAGACTGCTTCATTAGCTTACGATTTTTGAATGTACAGTAAGAACAAACATGTTTACGGCTCTCACGCGCACCAGTCATCTCTAAGGTGCTTGGTGCTTGGACACGCTGTGCTGTAGATCATTAGTCGGACTTTAGACGGCATAGGGTATTAGTAATTATGAAATCTATGCAAATAACAGGGCTTGTTTCAGACTTACAATCAGCCCGCTCGGATGACAGGAGAGAAAATGATGAGGATTATCTTGTCGATAATTTATTCAACACTCTGGGTGGGTTGCGTTTCAGAATATATATATATATATATATATATATATATATATATATATATATATATATATATATATATATATATATATATATATATATATGTTTCGATTTCATAACTATATATTAGTATTCTAGAAACCAAATTTGAAGCACAACTGTTTCAGAGGAGCTTGAGAAGGAGGAGAGCAAGACGATCGAGTCTCCGGCAGAGCCTGAACAACACCAATCAGCGGCTCCTCAGCCATCGCAAGTTGCTCAGCCCCCTCAGCCCTTCCACCCTTCCCAACCCCGTCAACTCATCCAGCCGACCAACTACCTTCAACCACCAGCGATGGCATACGGTAAGAACGGTTATCGCAAACTGAGTCCACAGTGCATTCGCTGCAGTAGTCGCTAAGCCAACAAATCAAAGAATCCGCGGAACAGTTGTCTTCGCAGGTCCGAACCTCTTCCCCTCCTCCATCACTTTCGATCCCCGCCTCTTCACAGCCGTCCCCTCCCCTACCGTACCCACCCCATCTACCGAATCCCGGCCTCGCGCCCTCCTCTCTGCATTCTCCTTCACTGATACTCCCCCCATCACTCCTCCCATTCCCCTTCTCCCCAACTGTCCTGCTCAGGACAGAGCCATGCCCTTCAATCCCTACTACTCTCTTGCCCCCACCCCCTTCCCCCCGCCCTATTTCCCCCCTCAGCCTTGGGGTTACAATCCCAATTGCTACCGGCCTTACACCAACCTGCACCCCCGTTTCTCCCCTTATTGAACAGTTGCCCACTTATTTGTTGTGATCTAATTATTTATCCATTCAGTACTGTTATGGTGCTTTCATTGTCGGTTCAAAAAGGCCTAGGTCAAAATGGCCTACTCCAAAACGGCCTAGGCCATTTTGACCACCGCAAAAGAGTGAAGGTAACCGACAATGAAAGCACTATTATAATAGCATTGACTTTTTTTGGCTCTCATACCACGCAGGATTAACTTTAATTATTTTAGGTAGATTGTTTAGGTTATCCTAGAGATTATTTTAGCTTACCTTTCCACAATCCCAGTGCGCTTCCCTTACATGTGTATATTTCTTCGCCCTAATTCTAAGCTTCTGTTCAAATCTGTTCAATGTACATATATTAATCGATAAATAATCTACATATAATGGGACGCTCTGCACAAGAGTGGAGCTTTAGGGGGAGTTCACAACATAGCATTTTCACAATCTTTGAAATACCATAACACTCTAAAATTGTCCCGAGCTTATTGCTCGACACTTCTTCGCATTGCTTTTCCACATCTGTGAATCGAATGGAATAAATTTCGCGAAAGGATTCATAGGTCTCTTATTATGAGGAGAGTCTCTCACTATCCACAACATCCTATACCTTTTAAAGGACCCCTCCGACCACTTGTTGACCATATGCGTTTTCGACATCATTGCTCTCAGTGTCCTGAGTTTCCGCAAAAATGTAGAAAACATGAAACTTCGAAGTAGTTTAGAAAAAAGCTCTGCAAAGATTTCTCTCGTTGCCTGCGTCTCTTCATTCCTCTCTTGTCTCTCACAATCAATCAACCGCACGTTAATTGGTTGTACCTAGAAATGAATGAGATGATCAGAGGGGCCCTTTAAATCGAAAATGGTAAGAATATCATCTTTTTGAGCTTCTAGTAGATCCTAAGAGTGAGCATGATGTTGGCTTTAGTGCCTAAGCTGAAGCCCTTCCCTTCCTATTTCTAATCCTTCATTCGCACGGCGTTTTCTCAGTCCGCGTTCCGAAATTCCGAATGTCTCTGCGTCTCTCAAATTTCCATGCTCTCTCGCCTCCACTCTCTTAATTTGCATAGGAATCTATTCTACGCAGTCAGACGTTGTGCATTCGTGGTGTGCGGCACAGAATCAGAAAGTGTATTCCACTTATCTACAGTTCTATTAGTGATGAAATGCTTAGGAAAGTTGGTCCTGCACCTAGATCTAATAACCTTGAAAGAATTGGTACAAGAACTGCGAGTATTAGAGAATCTACATACAAACTTATCGAACGGTAGGTCTATCTCCCCATGAAGTGACTTATACAGTAACGAGAGTTGTTCTTATTTACAATACGGTTCATTTTGCGTGCCGCAATCTCTAACCGTGACGCTTTAGTTCTTTTTAGAACATCCTTTGCTACTTACGGATACTCGAACTATTTATTATTCCATAGCTATTTTATTTGGGTTATTTTATTGGCCTCATGCTTTCACACTATATAATTGTACCGTGCTGTAGTAGCTAAATATTTATACTAATTATTCCAATCTACTTATAAATTTTTTTCTCAAAATAGATTTTCTCATGCATTTTCAAAAAAAACACAACTGTCTATGATCAATCCCTCCGACGTCGTTTGCTAATCTATGTCATGGTCACACGTAAGGGGGTCAATTGGATGCCGTAATCGACGTAGTTTGTTCTTTCCGTCAAAAGTTCCGCATTTGTGAACTCTTCCATGCACCCTGTAATAGACGCATCGTCACCACTAACCGTGGGCGTAATGTCGACAGGAGGAAATGTAGGAGGACCTAGCAATTTGAGCCTCCACACTTGCCCCACCTATTTATCAAGCTATCTATGTCGGTCGTCGGGAGCTGCACTACTCGATGTTCCGTCTTTTACGCAGCGTTCCTGATTTATGGTTGAGGAAAATGTTCCGACAGTCGTCTCATTCCTATTTCCGACGAGAGAACGAAGCGGTGTGAAGAGAGTGCAGGAGAAATAGGAATGAGTTTATCGACGGAACTTTTTTTGTCAGTAATAAGATTCATTCGAATACTTATTTTATCTTATTTTGTATCGTGCTGTTTATGCAAGAAAAAATGCTTCTGGAATCACTGAAACGCGTAAAGGCAGGAAATGGAGTGTCAAACGAACCCGCTGAAAGACATGCTACTGGCGACGATGGCAATTCGATTGCTCGTCGGAATGCCGTCCCTCTTCCTCATCGTCGTGCTTCTTCGCGTATTCTACCTCAAGAGAAAGAATACGCACCTATCTTCGCAGTTCTACAAGTTCTTTCTCGTAGTAACGTTAGTGGTACGTACATGAGTTATTCCTCATTTGAAGCCAGTGAAAGTTAGGGTGAAAGTTCGCGCTGATTTTGGCTTGGGGATGGGTGGTTGCGAAGTAAGTGCCTATGTGAGGCTAGAGCATCTGCAGCGATTTAGCACCTTTAGCCCGTCAACACCTCGAGTGAGATAGTCAGTAGAGATGTGCAGACTGGTCGGTACAACAATCATGTTTCATGCATCATTCTTAACCGCGACGCGTCTCGTCGCCAAAAGCAATGAAACGTATTGGCCAAAATGACGAGTCAGCACGACTCTATTATTTAGTCACGTGCTCAGCCGTGCACTCAGCGAAATTTCACCACCATACAGCACCTTGTGAATCATTCACCACACAAATTTCACCAGCCCGCTGGTGAATGGAGCACAATTCACCAGCGGGCTGGTGAAATTTGTGTGGTGAATGATTCACTAGGTGCTGTATGGTGGTGAAATTTCGCTGAGTGTGATAGGTCGGTGAATGGCGCAAGGCGGAGGATACTTTCTTTCGAGGAAATGCATGTGCAATGCACTAGAGCCCAGAAGCGAAATATCCCCACCTTGGGAAACATTTCCCCCAGAATTCAGTAGTTGGGAGGACGAAATTTCCTCAACCGGCAGGGGAAATTTCGCTGACTGAGTGCCTTGCAGTCGGCATTCAACTTCATCTGCGTTGTCCCGATAACCTTCCTGGCAAACTTGCCCCTTTGCCCCTCTTACATCATTGGACGTCCGTCGCCGCTTCTCGCACTACTCGTAACACAACGTTCTTGACATTTGGAAAGCGAAAATCACAAGGATGTCATCTTTTCAGAGTTCTAGGATGTTCTATGTGTTAGATAGAAGTTAGCTTTAGTGTCTATCACCATGCCCTTCCTTTCTCCTTCATGACAATGTATTCGTGGTGCGCACCACACCGATCTACCGTATTAGGAAAAGACAGAATGATTTGTTGAGGAGTACGGGGAGAGAAGGGGACTTGTAGGAGTGGAAATGGACTTGTGAAGTAGGAGAAGAAAGGGGAGCAACTTTATCTCTCAGTCCGAACAGACAACTGAGTCAGCACTAGTGGGGCACTCTCTCCTCAAGATGTCAGGTGGTGCTAATTTATTATATGTCTGTGTCTATCAGAGAATAGCGGCATCCGCTACATGATTTTTCGCTTTCCAAAGGTTTTGCATTAGGGCAGAATACCGTGGGTAAGTGTAATTGAAGGGCCCCGATGACATTTAATGCCTACATAGTCAAAGCGAACATGCCACAGTGTTATAAATGTTAAGCGAACGAGTCAAAATGCTTAGGATACGGTTCCGTGCGAGAGTTCTTACCGAAATCAGGGGGGGGGGTTATTTTTCGGCATCTAACATTTTGACTGTTCTGTGATGCGCAGGCGTTGAAGCCAGGCAAGTGCTGAAGGAAAACTTCTCACCAGAGGGGCCCTTGAATTTGTCTTACAGCCCTTTTGAACTATCTAGTTATCTAAATATTAGGGTTTAAGAACCAAACCTTTTAATCGCATTACGAGACGGAGAGAGTGATGAGGAGGATGGAAGAAATGAAGAAATGAAGAGAGTCAGATGATAAACACGCAAATCGCGCTTGGTTTTCAAACACAACGTCCTGCTATCTATGTAGAATAGAATCGCATTCAAATTACGAGAGTAGAGGCGAGAGAGCATGAAAATTGGAGAGACGCAGAGACAATTTCGGAACGCGGACTGGCAAAACGTCGCGTTCAAACCCTACTAACTATCTCAGGTGATCGTGCGCAACACCGCTCTGCCGTACGCAACCGTACTTACCACGTACATGTCCGTTTACCGTCTCATTTCTGTTGTTAGGCCCTTTCAAGTTGAGCAGGTGAACAGTTGCACCTATCTATTATTGGGGCAACCGTTCCGGCGGTACGCTCATTCCACAGTGTTCTAAATATTAAGCGAACGATCCAAAATGCTCAGAATACGGTGCTTTCCGTGCGAGAGTTTCTACCGAAATCAGGATTATTTTTCGGCATCTCGTTCGCTTAACATTTTCACTGTTGTCAGAACACTGTGCTTCTTGCTTTGTTTACACTCTCTTCCTACCACTTCTCATCGAGAAATGAGACGATGGACGGAACGTTTTCCTTAACCATATTCATAGTTGGAGCGCCTCCAAGGGAAGCCATTGCAGCTCTTCCGTCCCGTGGCAACTCCGCTTGTCCTGATCGGCTTCTTTGTCGTTTTCGCAATGTTCGCACCAACTATAACGTTAGAGGGAGTCGTTGACTGGACCTATTCTGGATACACACTTCGAAACGTCTATGTCGCCCCAGTAAGCGTGAATGATATTCTCGCTATAATATTAGGGTTTTCAAAATCGAATAGTCCTCCACCTCGATCTTTCGAGGTGTTTTACATGCTTACTATTCGCGAAAACACTATTCGACCTCGAATAGTCGAAGAACTCGGAAAATCGTTCCGAATATAAGGCGAATAGTCGATTTTTTCGACTATTCGAGGTATAGTGTTGAGTCTTGTCATTCTGGTCTGAGAACGAGGAAAAGCGGTGAGGATTGTATCAGAAATAACGCAATTTACGAGGAAGATGACCTCTCTTCCTTTCCACCGCAGACAGGAATGATCGCTGTCTCGAGACTACTCGACTATTCGAGCCGTCCTCGAATAGTCGAGGTTATTTCCATACAGAAAGGGCACTATTCGAGGCAATTTTCCGCGAACGTTCCTTTCCTCACTATTCGATTTTGGTCACCCTACTCGCTATATATAGTTGATTAAAAAGATCCGTCGGAAAATCGTTCCGAATATAAGGCCAGAGAGTGTGCAAAAGTGAGAGAATTAGACTCATTTTGAACGGAAGAAACTGACGAATCGATTTATTCCACTACATCTACATAGAACGTACGAGAAGGATTAAAGGGACATGGAAGCGAGAAATTTTGTGAAACCGAACATGACCATACTTCTAGAATATGTTTCTGAGACGATAATAAAGATAATAGTGTTTGAAAAATATTTTTGAAAAATTTCTGCGGCGAGAGATATTTATTTGTTCCGGGAATACGTCGATGCCGTTTACCATGTTCCTGTGCGCTAAACGCCGTAAGAGTGCACCTTGGCTGGGAAACGATTTTTAGGATATCTCGCGAAGTAGACATTTTTGTGCACTCTGGTTTTGGTTTTTATATTATTTAGGCGATAAACTTTCATATGAAAGCCAATCTTTTTTGGCTTCCATGTCGCTTTAAAGCCAAAGTACTAGCAATAAGCAGAATTGCAATTGACGATGTCCATAGACGTTCTTCTCGAATGTCTGTTGGTATCCGTACTAGAGCCGTCGAATCGAGTATTTTTCGTAGTTATGTTTCATCCGTACTCCTCAGATCAGGGACGTGTCCTTCCAGTATCCCACAACGCAGCTGGCAGCCGGTGTCTACGGGGGAAACGCGCTTGCCATAGCGGTAATTACGCCGTGCACTGTGCACGCATACCAAACGCAGGTCTTCACTAGAATCAGGTATTTCAAACTATAGTGGAATAAACCGATCCGTCAGTTTCTTTCGTTCCAAAATGAGTCTAATTCTCTCATTTTTGCACACTCTCTCGTCTTATATTCGGAATGATTTTCCGACGGATCTTTTTAATCCACTATATATACCTCATGGAATACGTTTTCCCCCGAAGAATTGGGGTAGGGCGAATCATTACACTGAACGCCCGAGCCGCGGAACGAAACAAATTTCATGCTGATATTTTTGAGCTTTTTTTTACTAATTATTTGCATGTTTATATTATTTCTAAAGGAAAAACCAAAGGGAAAATTTCGCTATGATTTGATGCGAATTTTATTATCGCTTCTCAATCTCTCTAAGTTTCTCTACCGTTGAACGGCTATACGTTTGGAGATAATTGTTTTTTCCTTTCACTTTTTTCTCTTCCTTTCAATAAAATTCCTTTCACTGTTGAAACATTCAAAGATTAGGGAGCATCGATGTTCAAAGATCGGAGGCAAAATGATGTTCGAAAGAGAGCATACTCGCTTTCCCTTTTCTACAATGTTTGCAATTGTGAAGAGAGCTCATCAGATTGCGTCCAATGCGGCATTTGATAGTCATTGGCTTGATCCAGGCAGTTTCAATACTATTCAGTGCAGCGATTCAGGCAAGATTTTAGCCTTCGAAAAAAACTAGTCAAGGTTTATTCAGATATTTTCTCTCGTGGGATATTCTTGGATGCAGAGCGTCGATGTGATAATGTTTCTTACTCCATTAACAGGTTTTTATATGTTATATTTAAGAGCTAATTGAGTGGCATGCACCGTGAGGAACTCCTATAGGATACCCCTTATGAAGTCGACGAAAATGTGCACTGGGATTCATGGGGCCAAGTGCTAAGGATGCTCTGTCCAACCCTAATGCGCATAGTATTTTGAAAAATAGTTTTCCCTATACAAACAGCAATGTAAGCAGGCTTGAGATGATAATGCAGGGTTCTTCTTTGAACTGCAGTGCTTTATCAATGTCTGGGTTCTGGCCTTGAGTTCGAATGTTATACGACCCATGATCTATGAGATAATGATTACTACTTGGCGTCACATTGTAATGCGTAAGTACGTGTGAAAACCGATCTTTTTTCTTTTGGAAATGGTAGTTATCATTTTCTTTCTAAGGAGAAGTAAGTGCCCGTGCAAGAGGACTTCTCCATCTTTTAAACAGTAAAGCTCACTAAGCTAAATATAATAACCTTTACGGTTTGAGTCAAATAAGCAGAATAATTGTTTCAGGAGCCAACCAGTGAACTATTCAGGACAAACCGCGTTCATTGTCAAACCGCTGATCACTGCATATCTGTGAGGCAACGTCCCGTTTCAAGGAACAACTTCGTACTGGCCAATTTTTCTTACATAAGCTTTAGCACTAATCGAGCTGAATCGATTCATTTAGAAATTTGTTCACTTGATCATTTTGAATGCATTTATATCCAGAATACTGCCGCCAAAGTATTCGATATTCTGGTGAAATATAATAGAATAAAAGAAGTGAAGCATTTGAAATATCAAATGGTTGCCTACAAAAAATGTCTACGCATTCACCGGAATCTGTCACCTGAGCTTGCGAGATAAGGTATATCTACAATTAGTCTAGGCCGTCGTGTTAAATAGCTCCGGACTTAATATTTGGAGGATAGGATCGCTTGGTTAAAGGGACGCAGGACCGAAATAATTCGAGACAAATTTCTTTTTGAACCCGGGGCAATCTCCTGCAGCGCAAGTTAGTGGCAACCCGATCGAAATAATCGGTTACGGTACCCCTCCCGATCAGAGTTGACCACCGTGATCGGGAGTACGACCGTTCAAAAGAGACAGCCACAGGCGTCGAACCCCCGAGGCGTGATTCATAGGATGACTTATATACCACTACTCTACACCGATCCGGATGGCAGCGGGCTGCTTCTCGCCCAAGTATGGAGTGTAGCAGCGCGTGGCTTGTGCGAAGCAGCTCTCCTTTCGACGTTGTTGGATTAGTGAACTTTCTCGTCCTTCTCGCTCGGTACAAACCATTTATCAGCAACGAATACGGAAGCCTAAATACTGAAAGATGTAGTGAAAGTGTGAAAACAAAAATACCGAAAGAGTGAATAACAATTACCAAGAATAAAATAAGAATAAACGATAAGCGAGAGGGTTCTTCTCGTCCCGGCCGTCCAAGCGTCGTCCATACGCACGAGCATCCGACGACCTAGAATTGGATACTCTTACTATTATTGGAGGAAAATCAACGTTGAGAAATCTTTGCAGCGCACTTTCTATAAGCCAAACAAGCTTACAAAAGAATGAGTCTCCTCCAAT
>LS908586.1:377197-389047 GCA_900490955.1 Micoletzkya japonica
CTCCCGGAGATATCGCCACCCAACCCGGCACCAAGATCGTCTTCAACGCCCCCTACGATGACAAGCACACCTACCACATCAAGGTCCGTTGTGCTCATAGCTACAGTAATCTAACCTCCCAACGCAAGCAACCGTATTCTCACTATCTTCCCCTCTCAAGCACTCAATCTGCGGTAGTCAATCCTTCCCCCTTCAACTGGGATGGACGTTTTTATCTAATCTGCCTCTCCATTCCCTATTCACACTCTACCGTAACCCAACCCTACTACACAAAAGCATCTCCTAGCTACAGTATTCCTCTTCAGTAACCTTCCCTAACTCTTCCACTTCATAATGCACATCCTTGATCTTACCGTAATCCCTCCCTATCCACCGTAGCCCATTCTACAGTATCCATTAATCAGGTGACCAATTCGTCTGCTCGTCGTATCGGATGGGCCTTCAAGACCACCAACATGAAGCGTCTCGGAGTTGATCCCCCCAGTGGAGTTCTCGACCCCAAGGAGGCCGTCCTTGTTGCTGTTTCCTGTGATGCTTTCGCATACGGACAGGAGGTACGGTATTCTTGGATACTTTAGCTACTAATGAACTTTTGTAATGAACACTATGATACTCTAGGTATGGTTAACCCGCTTTCACTACTGTAGATCGCATGTAGTCCATACATTTGATACAGTAACCCTCTTTCCCTTCAGGACACCAACAACGACCGTGTCACGATCGAGTGGACCAACACTCCCGATGGAGCTGCCAAGCAATTCCGTCGCGAGTGGTTCCAGGGAGATGGAATGGTCCGAAGGAAGAACCTCCCCATTGAGTACAATCCTTGATTGCGGGGAACGAGGTGGCGGTTGAAAGAATAAATTTGATATGAAAGAAGATCTACGATACAGGTCATGATAGTGCCATGTTACATTGTCAGATTCAATATTGAGAGTCAGTTCACAGAGATTTTCTATCTTGCTTTGTGTAGCGATTTCCGTTAGGATCACCTATATAAGAAACATGTCTAGTAATCGTTGTCTCGTGGTTCGTGTATAGCCAGAGGGGATGGACGACTCAATGCTAGGCATCTTTACTCTTCTTGTGTCCTCCTAGGTCATTCGAGGCCGGCTATAAGCTGAAGTGCTGAAGAGAATGGCCGGAGACTTCTCAACCAGTCCCTCCTAGTCTTTCTTCACCTTATAATGAGCTGAGAGACCTGCGAAGTTATTCCTTTTTTTCTTGTTTCGTATAATGCCCTTACCATGAATAAAAAAAGCTCAGCGAAAGCTTCACAATAATATATTCGCATTGAAATATGGCTCAGAAATAAGCTCACACCGTTGACAGGCGGCATGCGAACCGTCAGCAAAGGCGCACCCCCCTCCCCGGGCGGTTTGGGCACCCCACAGGGTACCGTTTGGGCACCCTACATTTCGGAAACCCTCGGCCACCGCCAACTGCCAGTGGCGGTAGCCGAGGGTGCCCGAAATGTAGGGTGCCCAAACGGTACCCTGTGGGGTGCCCAAACTGTACCCTCGCGCGGGGTCAAGATGCACAAACTGTAGGGACCCGATTCGGCGAATCCCGAATCTAGTAATCTAACATTATAAGACATGACACGATTGTGGCATTTCACTTTCTCTTATCTGTCTTCACCTCAGGCATAAGGTTCGATTTATTACACGAGCGTTTAAATGAGCCCAGTCCAGACATTTAAATTGCATTAGACACGGAACATGACCAAATTTCAGTTCGTGATACTTTTCGCTTCGAGAGTTCTGATATTCAAAAAATTCGACACGCACGCGACGCTCGTCGCCGCTCTAGGCGTGCGTACTCCCGCAACGAAAAGTGCGAAAAGTAACAGGCGGTAATTTAAAATTCCGTTACAGTATACCTGGCCCATGTTCCGTTTTTAAATGTCTGGCGGGATCATACGTGTATTAGTATCCAACAGAAAAGCAGCAATCACAGGAAAAAGCGAAAACTAGAAAAGCCTTCACTCAAAAAAGAAATTAAAGCACAGGTAATGGAAATTCTTTGAAGCATGAAAATCAAGAAACAATTATTAGGATCCGTTTAGAAAGGATCGTTGAGAGTGGAGAAAGATTGGACGGAAATAGTTTAGATATGGAGAAGGAAAGTATATTAGCACGAAAAAAGCGATGTGATGCTACAGAAACGGATAACTATTTAACAGCAATGCTAAGCATATTAAAGCAAAAGAAAAAAATCTAAAAATACAGCTTAAATTGAAGTCAGGCAAAACGTAACAAATGTTTCAGATATGATAGATACCATGCTTTGTGATAATCCTTTAGGGCCCTTTGGCCTTGCATTCCAGCTCCACTTCCTTACCCATTTGCACTGATTTTGAATCCTCTGAAACGTTTTTCTGTTCTTATACTTATCACGACACAGCATTCCAAGCGTTCTAATAGCTAATAGCGGTTTCCGCACATAGGATTTGATCCTGTAGGCGATTAAGTGAACCAAAAATTATGAATTTAAAAACTTAAGTTCATTACTACGATTTCTAATAGCTCTGAAATTTTGGTGTAGAATGGTTCAGCCACTCTTGAGAAAATTCAAAATTAGTGGTCAATTCGGACACATTAGACACATTCTTCACCGCGCGGAATGCTGTGACGAGCATTTCAGATTACTTTGAAATCTAAAAATAATAGTTTAAATCTGGATTTAGCTATCCAACAAAAATAAAGTCAAGCAACCTTTATGAATCCTCACAAGCTCAAAACAGCACTGTACGGCTAAATGTAGATAGAACGATAACCGCCCAGAGGTCATCAATATCCGTAAAGTGCGCATAACAGACGTCAGTCATTTACATGCTCTCCATCTCTTCTTTTCATTCTTCTCCTCTAGTTCAATCGAGTCAGTGTATCCGCTAGCATAGTGGAATAAACCGATGATCCGTCCGCTTTCGTTCGTTCCAAAACGAGTCTAATGCTCTCACTTTTGCCCACTCTCCCGCCTTGTATTCGGAATGATTTTCCGATGCCTCTTCTTAATCCACTAGAGCTCTCTAGACAGCAACCAGAACTAGCCTGATCTCGAGGTGTGCGCAATGAAATGAGTTCTAGGCGTCGCGGCCAGCTCCCTTTGTGAGAAAGCCGACGTGCCCGCACGCGAAAGGCCGCTGAAAAGTGTGCGTTTTTAAAAAGTACAGGAAACCGCCATTTCATTAGGGCTTGAAAACCAAGCGCGATTTGCCTATTTATCGTCTGCGTCTCTGCATTCTTCCGTGCGCCTCATCACTCTCTCCGTCTCATATAATGCAACTAAAAGGCTTGGTTTTCAAACCGCTACATCTCATCAAACCGGTCACTTCGTCAACCGTCGCGCAATTAGTGCTGATGTGAGGAGACGACCGATTTGTGAAAAATGGTGGCCCCCCACTAGGAGTAGCCTACGGTCACCATCATCACAATATAACGTCTAATCAACTTCTTTTTTTTTCTTTATGCACAGCAAGGCTATTTATAAAGCCTTGCTGTGCAGAAAGAAAAAAAATATTATTATTATATACGCAAACCAAACCGATAGCTGAAACCTTGGCCATCTCTGGTCTTTCGCCTACCCGAATCCCCTCGTCTGGGCCAAACGCGGTACGATGGGCCTGTAGCGGACCACGCCCGGCTTGCTCTCCACTACCGTAACCTCCTCCATGTCACTGGCCGCGCTAAAATGACGACACCCTTACTTACCATAAAGACGGTTGAAGCAAGAGGCCAGCCATTTCACAGAATCACAACACTCTGGTAAACCCTAGTGACTCTTACAAAAAAGGAAGAAATATTATATGAAAATTTTAGGATTGCCCCATACCCAGAACAGCGACAACATTCATACATACATGGGCGCGATAATACGGATGGGTGCGTGCAACAGACTCATATTTTCGAACAAGCTTACAATTGGTTAGAATGGCTGCCTTTGATTTCTTCTTTTTATAAAGACGGTTGAAGCAAGAGGCCAGACATTTCAAAGAATCAGCTTGCAAAAAAAAAGAAAATATTGAGACAGTGCCAGCCCATGTATGATGAGAATATATGTCCGCTGAATTTGTCCATCTCAAATTTTATTACCTAAAAATTTTCTAAATATGTACGTACGACGGCTCTGCACGCTTCCTCTCCACGGTAGCCGTCTTCTCTTCGTCAATCTTCGGCACGGACGACGTGACAAACTGCAATCAGCCATTCATTACACGTTCCACGGGAGTTGTCCTCAAAAACGGAACGATTTAGTTCTACTTCTAGTTGAAATAACAAACTTTTTCCGCTGATTACACTGTCCAATTGACTCCAAACGTGTTGCTTTGGCAGAAGTTGATAGAATCGCAAGAAAATTGGAGCTGGAGAGGTAGATCAGCGAGCGTATTTGCATAGACAGTTCGCAATCGTTTGCGTACTTTTTGTCAACTTTCGTGGAGCTTGTAATATCTATTTCGCACTCTGCCTTATCCACACCAAACATCTTCCCATAATTCCTACCGGTCTAGCAACATGATAGCCAATATAATTGACGAAAAATTTCCGTCAGTTGCCTCATTCCTAGTTTGTCTGCTTCATACCGCTCCACTCTCTCGTAGGAATGAGATGACTGACGGAACATTTTCCTCAACTATACCTAACAACCTACAGTACTCTCTCCTACCTTTTGACCCGTTACCGTATCCCCCTACAGTACCCCTTCCCCCACCTCAGTCTTGATCATCTGCCTCGGTCGGTTGTGTATCGAGGGCGCCGGTATCAGAGGCTGCAGGTCCACCATTCTCTTCAGTACTGGGGCACGAGAGTCGAGTGGAGCCGGCCGTTTGAGAGCCCCGCTCTTCGGCGGTACGGTAGTTGGGTCCCGAACGGAACCAGATGAGACTGTAGCCTCTGCCGGCCTGGTCCTGACGCGATTCTTGCGGGTTACGGTAGGCTCGGGGAAGAGCAGGGGAACGAGCTTGAGTGGGGGAGGCTTGACGAGGGGAGGGAGAGAAGGGGTCGGGGCCTGCTGAGAGGCGGTGGGAGGGGCTTCGACGGGGACAGTGGGCGGAGTTACGACTATGATCGACGAGGACTGCGAGGTGACTGACGAGGGAGGCGAGGGCGGAGTAGCTTGGCTAGTAGGGGGCGGAGTCTGGTTGCGATTGGGCGGGACTTCGTAGATCAGAGGAGGGGTGTCGACATCATTGGGAGTAGGGCGGTGTACGGTGGGCGGAGCTTCTTCACCAGCAGGAGGTGGAGCTTCAGCTGCGGTGGGCGGGACTTCAGTCTTGGCCGGCAAGAGCTTGGGCCGAGAGAGCGGGGCTGCTTCGTGTGAGACCGTCTCTTGCTTGGGGAGGAGGGGGGTCGTGAAGGGAGGGGGCGGAGCTTGAGTAGTAGATGACGTTGAGGAAGGGACTTCATCAGAGGGAGGGACTTCGTCGACGGAGGCAGCTTCACCAGTAGGTGGAGCATCAAAGGTAGGCGGAGCTTCGTGAGTGGGCGGGACTTCGTCCATGGGCTGAGTTTCATCGATGGGCGGAGCTTCGTGAGTGGGCGGGACTTCGTCCATGGGCTGAGTTTCATCGATGGGCGGAGCTTCGTCTGTGGGCGGAGCATCAGAGATAGGCGAATCTCCCGAAGTGCCGGGACTATCCTCCAGTACGACTCCTAAACCAACCATATCATTGAGGCAGCAAAATAATCCCATGATAAAATGGATTTACATTCGTCAATTCGTAACACGTGCACTAATAGGCATACCGTAACTTTACGCCAAAAATTTAAGCAAAGATTCTCAAGAACCAGTTTATTTCATCCTATATTGACCAAACGACTATCGTTGCATTATTCTCGTCGTAATAAAAAAAACTGCACGATCAAACCTGCGCTCTCCAGCACCTCCCAGTAGTGCGTACCAATGGCCAACTCCAAATTCTGCAAGGCGAGAAAACCGTATACCCAAATCTTATCAACTAGATCTATTGTTCACCAGGAACATTACCATATCATCTTCTTTCCACGGGAGGGGCGCTTTCTTTCCAGTTCTCTTCCCAGGGCAACCATGGAAAAGCATAAAATAACCGAAAAGAAAAAAAGGGTTATACCGATGTCTCGGCCAGTCCCACAATGAGCGCGGCGTAGACCTGTCGTCGACCGGTCAAGGGGGAAGGGTAGACGAGGTAGGCGGTCGCGCCCACGCAAATCTCATGCCGGTACAACTGCGAGGGGGGGGGCGAATACTTTGCAAATATCCATTAAGCTTTAAGCTTTTCAAGCCAAATAATATTAGCAATATTTATGAAAAGTGCTTATCTAATGCTCATTTGCGAAGCGAAAGACCAAAGCTGAAGGAAGAGAGTGCAGTGGAAAGTAGGAATGATGCTTACTGGCGGGCATGTTTTCGCCGAGAATACAACGGTATCATTATTAGCAGGAGGTCATTTCCTAGCATACATGGGCAGACATACCGACAATTATTTCAGCCTAAATGTGTACATTGGTCATACATGGGCTAGTGTTGTTCGATTTGTTTTGCAGGCGCCCCCCCAACACATAACAAAAAAATCAAAGGCAGAAATCCTAATAATGCTTTTGCACTATGATTCTCAGGTGCACGCATCCATCCTAACGTCCGATTGGACAACCGCGCCCATGTATGGCAGAACCAATGCACACATTTAGGTTTGTATTAACATACCAGTGAGTTTTCTGGAATAATGTGGTACCTAGTGTAAGTTACGTTTCTGCCTCCGTGCCCTCGTATGCTTCCTAGATCTATTTCCACAGCTATTATAGCTCAACGTGCCCTATATTAGGACGAGAGCTGCGCCAAAGGGGCATACCGATTGGAGGAGTGCACTGATCGGCACAACGTCGTACTCCTTCGTCGCCTTGAAGTAGATGGCCGCGTAGTTCATGCCCTTAACGATAGTTATTATTTCAAAGTATTTTTGAGTGTTTTTTGAGAACACCAAAGCCTTTTCTTTTGGTCTAAAGGACAATAAATGCACCAGGGTCCGAACGCTTGCCTCTATGTGTCAAGGCTATTCATATCCCGACTATATCATCAACTTGCCACAGCAAGATGAATATTTCATGGAAAACTGACTATCTAGCGTTCTTCAGCGCATTTTTCTACCCTGGGAAGAATATTTCAACGATATTTAAAGTGTTTTTGGGGGGCCTCGAAAGGTGAGAAAGATTGATGTCAGATTTTCGCTTTTTGTAGCAGAAAGACAGAAGTAGAGAGCTACATATGTCACAGAAGGCAAATTCAAGATGTGCTGAAGGAGTTATGCTAAAGTTATAGGCGGACTCGTAAGTGCAATATTGTAGTCAGGTTATGTTGATTGTTAGTTTGTTAGTATATTTGTTAGTATGTTGATAGCCGTAGGGGTGCGGTTTTGCTCACATCTTAACATAGGAAGTAATACGTGTATGCAAATATAGGTGCTTCCGGGGGGGGGGGGTGCGATAGATTTTTAAATAGGGGGGTGTGACAGCCCTCAAGATTTGTGGGGGTCTCGGACATCACTGCCATCTGATTGCGGCAAAATAGTATGGCCAAACATGAAACCCGTCCATCGATAAGCCTACCGTCAAGCTAGTAAATTGTGGGCCGTGTTTGAAACACTTGAAACAAGGCCATATCTCGGCTGGGAAAGGTCGTACAGTGTTCTGTTTGGAATTTTTGGAATCCTCAGGACGAGATCGATTTGTGTATCAAGTTTGGTAACGATTCCTCAAGTTTCAAGACCTTTAAAACGTAAAAATGTGGCATTGGAGAGGTTCGAACAGAGATAGCGAGAATTTCATTCATTCAAGATATATAAAAGCCGTTTTAACCGGTTTAGAGTTGTCTAATCATCACCAAACTTGATACACAAGTAGATCTCGTTCTGAGGATTTCAAAAATTCCAACCAGAACTCTGTAGGCCCACAATTTACTAGCTGGACGGTACTAACAATAAGCGCAGTCGACAACAGGCAGGTTGCATTGGCTGGCGATTTGCCAATTTTTGCTAGAGTAGATTGAGCGATAGACCTCTGTGCTTAAAAAATAAAGCTGTTTCGCACGATTAATAGTCCGTTCAACTGAAAGCGAACCTTGAGATTCCGGAGATTCTTCGCCCTTCCCTGCCTCCGTGCCTGCCTGCTCCCATAGGGACTGCCCACTAGTCCATCTTTCTGGTTCTTCTTCTTCTTAGGCCTCCCCATCCTCTTCTTCTTCCCTTCACTCACAACGTTCTGAAAGCGGTGCCGATTAGGGATAGATAAAATAGTCGCGTCGTGAAAATGCAAAGTGCCTTGATTCTAAATCGATAGAATTTGAAGTAAAAGTGCATTGATTTTCAAAATTTTTAAGGCAAAAAAGTGTCCCGAGTACGTCGTTTCCGACGTACTATTTCATCAATGGGATTAGGATAGTCAATCGTCAAGAATGCCATTCCTACTTTGTCTTCGCTCTCTCCTCGGAAGTAGGGCTCACCCCGAATGACGAGACACGAGGGGCGAGAATGTACGTGCGCACAGGCGGATATTCATCAGAGATGCCCAAAAATGCCCTCCCCCCCTGATTTCGGTCATACGTGGGCAGCCTTTCCCGCAATATTTTTAAAAACGGGCGTACCAGTGTACGAAATCAGGCCTACCAATTGAAATTTTATAGAAAATATAGGCCTACTAAAGCAAAGTTCCGAAGAAATTTTGGCCTACCACCCATACTTCGGGTCGGTGCCCACGTATGATTTCGGTTCAAACTCTCGCACGGACTATATTCAACAGCTCAACTGTCTTGGCTCTTTCACGTTCACGTTCAAACGTTAGAAAAAACTGACAACCGCCGCCTTCTCGTCCAGCTTCACTTCTGCCTTCACGATACTCTGTCTACGAAGCTTTGCACGCTCGCCCAACGTCGAGGCGTACTGAACAATAGTTTCATAATAATGCGATAATTTAAATGCTGGTATTAAAGCTTATTAAACGCTTCGTTAGGTAAAAATTAATAAAAGCATTATTTCGCGAAACTCACCCCAACAATATACGAATCCTTGTGTGCCTTGGGCATCGGAGAAGCCGTATTGGTTGAGATGGGTTCAGCTTTGTCCGTGGACAGGTCAATCGGAGTGTCCTTCTGAGCTTCGGTGTACTGAAAACAAGGATCAGTCCCGAAATGTCACAACTTTTAACCGAAACGTCACAACGTTTAAGGAAAAAAAAACAGGAAAAACATTAATTAGAGCTTGGAGATAGCTAAACTAGCCTGGTACAATGAGGCAGGAGGAGTTGGCTCTGGTCTCCGCTCAACCTCTTCGAGACAACGATCGTTTGACGTCGCACAGGTACCAACAGATTCCATCTCTACACCGGTGGTTATATCGCTCGTGGAGGTCACTGCAATCACTGCAAAAGAAGAGCATCTCCAGAAAGTTCAAAACGTACGCTATAAAAAGTGAGAAAAAAAACGTGTTTTGCAACTATGAAACTTTGTGCAGTCAGTGAAAACTACGAATTTCGCTTGGTGTAGATTTGACAAGTAAACGAGACACAGCGTGTTCAAGCACCTTGGAGGTGACTGATGCTCATGAAAGCCGTAAACAACATCTGTTCTTACTGTAAATTCAAAAAAAATAATCGTACGCTAATGAAGCAGTCTCTCTTGTCATGGCCACTTTGCATAAGGATTAGACTGATCAATGGTCATTTGCATAGGGATTTTGGCAAAATGCCATGGGACCTATCAGACAGGCGGACACGCTGTGCGAGAGTGGGCATACCATCAGCAAACACACTAGAACGATGAAAAAAAGAAAAATGGAAAATAAAAATTCATCGGGCATTTATCGATAAACGCGCAGTGCTATACAGTACCGGACTGAACCATTCTTGTAATTCAAAAACTACCGTAATCAATTGAGTTTTTGAACTACATTTGTTTGTTTTTTTTATTTAAATAATTATTTTCATATTTTGAATGACATTGCATATTTCTGATGGTAGACTAAGGAAATCCTCATAACTTTGATTCTTCTCTGTACTCTACCGTGTAAATACCACACTCGATCCATCGTTCAATCCGCATATGCGCATATTTTGCACACGATCCCTCATTTTCTCTGCGTCTCTCACTCCGTCCAAACTCTCTCACCGCTCTAACCGTCTGCCCTCTCTCAATTTACCTCATCTCTCGCCTAGCTCCTGTATAGTTATCGTGTTTGCGCTCGTGCATTCTCCACCTCTCAGACTCACAGTCAGTCAGTCGATTAGTCGTATTCCGAACCCTTCACCCCTTCTCCATAGCTCAGTGACTCACCGAGTTGATCTCTCCAAACAAACTCCGCAGACTACATATACCCCAGTAACGCCGTCACCCAGATCAATTATGTTTCAACTTCTCTTGTTGGTTGCTCTTGCAAATGCACAGTATTACGGAGGACAGCGAATGCGAAATCAACGTGAGTTCGACTTTGAAAAGTTTACAACATGGATTTTATGTTTAGAAAAGCCCCTTCCCGCCAATTACGTCTGCGGTACGCCACCCAACGTTGTGTACCAGACATACCGTGAGTTCCACGACCGTTTATATGAGCAGAGCTAAGACATTAAAAATGCTTTACAAGCGGCACACTTCAATTTGCGATAGCGCAGTTCAGTTTGCGATAAAAACGAGTCATTCCAAAAGTATTTGAGGCGTGACGCGTATGAACGCGCCCATTTTCGTGGTGAGAGTTGTCATACGGTAACCATTTTTTAAATTTTTTCCGTTACAGTATGCTGAAAGTGTGTGCCGTTTTTAAATGTAGGTGCAAAACGGTCGTGAGTTCATTATTGACGAAAAAGTTACGCCGGTAAGGTCATTCCTACTTTGTATGCACTCTCTTCGTACTGCTCTGCGCTCTATCGCTTACGAGGCAACTGATGGAACATTTTCCTCAGCCATACTATTTTTGTCACTGTGCGGGTATCATTAGCAATGCTCTACAACAATCGCTTCTCATATCAAATTTATTCTTTCAACCCACCCCTCGTTCTCCCAATCAAGGGTTGTACTCAATGGGGAGGTTCTTCCTTCGGACCATTCCATCTCCCTGGAACCACTCGCGACGGAATTGCTTGGCAGCTCCATCGGGAGTGTTGGTCCACTCGATCGTGACACGGTCGTTGTTGGTGTCCTGAAGGGAAAGAGGGTTACTGTATCAAATGTATGGACTACATGCGATTTACAGTAGTGAAAGCGGGTTAACCATACCTAGAGTATCATAGTGTTCATTGCAAAAGTTCATTAGTAGCTAAAGTATCCAGGAATACCGTACCTCCTGTCCGTATGCGAAAGCATCACAGGAAACAGCAACAAGGACGGCCTCCTTGGGGTCGAGAACTCCACTGGGGGGATCAACTCCGAGACGCTTCATGTTGGTGGTCTTGAAGGCCCATCCGATACGACGAGCAGACGAATTGGTCACCTGATTAATGGATACTGTAGAATGGGTTACGGTGGATAGGGAGGGATTACGGTAAGATCAAGGATGTGCATTATGAAGTGGAAGAGTTAGGGAAGGTTACTGAAGAGGAATACTGTAGCTAGGAGATGCTTTTGTGTAGTAGGGTTGGGTTGCGGTAGATTGTGAATAGGGAATGGAGAGGGAGATTAGATAAAAACGTCCATCCCAGTTGAAGGGGGAAGGATTGACTACCGCAGATTGAGTGCTTGAGAGGGGAAGATAGTGAGAATACGGTTGCTTGCGTTGGGAGGTTAGATTACTGTAGCTATGAGCACAACGGACCTTGATGTGGTAGGTGTGCTTGTCATCGTAGGGGGCGTTGAAGACGATCTTGGTGCCGGGTTGGGTGGCGATATCTCCGGGAG
>LS908586.1:396418-408475 GCA_900490955.1 Micoletzkya japonica
TGTTTAACGTTTTTCGTGGTTATTTTTATTCATTTCACAATAACAGTGGTTCGAAAAAGGAGGAAGCGGCAACCAAATGTTGCTTGTCATTTTGCGATAGTCCGTTGGTGTGGCTTACTGTAAGTTGAAAATGTCAAACTTTTCCTATTTCATAGACGGTCTTTAGGAGGCATGAGGCTACGGCCGGAACGGTTTTATGCCAAACTTTTTGGCGCTTGTAATACTACCTGAACTGGCGGCTCAGTCGGAAGGTCGTCCGCAGACACGAGTACTCTCCAGTATTCGTCTTACTAGTGCACAACGAGGTTTCGACCTAAAAAACGTGGTCGTTACGGTATTATGGCCAACGCTTACGTTGGACAGCGTGAAGGACGGCAGAGATTCGTGGAGGCTGTTGTGAAGCTGGAAGGCATCGCCCTCTTTCCACGTATACTCTGCAGTAGTGTTTCGGTTTGAATGAGTAAGTGCAACACGGGAAGGGGGGGGGGGGGGCATACTCAAGTCTTTCGTCGTGAACGCGTACGATGCCAAGTCGAGCGTGCACTGCTGCACGTCCATCGGGTAACGCTTCAACCACAACTGTTATACCCGATAAATTCGTAGTGTATATGTTTTCGTAAATTCGTAGTAGTGCTACGTCTATCATTTCGTACTTTTTTTCTTTTTTTCTCGTAAATTCATAGTGTTATGCTCGCTATACCATTTTCAAGTGCTCACGGCTCTTTGTGATAGCACAAAGCCCGTCTTTTGTTATTCAATCAACAAGTCTAGCAACTATTAGTTGAGAGGTTCACCGTAGGTACCTGCAGATACATAGGACACGAAGCTGTCAGGGTAATTCTCTCTGAGAACAACACGGTCCCGTCTTTCTGGACGCGTATTAATATGTTCGGCTTGTCAATCTCGTGTCGATGAGCCCGCTTCTCGTTCTGCAACGACACTCTTGCGTTGAGAAATCCCCGAGGGCAGTGGTCAGAAGACCGGCACGTGGTCATATACTCGGGCATTCATGACCGAGGCCAACCCCCCTCAACCTAATGTAGGCAGAATGCCCCTTGTCAACGGCGTGCTTACTGGAAAGAATGTGTCCGGACGCCAGATAATATCTCGATCAGTGAGGATGATGAACTTGGGCACGTCGCCCTGGAGGTGGTCGTACGCTAGCCGGGGGTCCTTAAGAGGGTAACGAGTGGTCCGTGACAGAGAAGCAAGAACCGTGCTGTCGCACGCTTCTCACCTTCCACATCTCGCGGAAGGTTATCTGGAGGTCGTAGTGCATCGAAACAAAGTCGATGTTGGAGATGCTGCAAGTTGGTTAATTATTCAGGCTTCCGGCTCGCCTATGTGTGTACCCCCTTACATTATTAGCGCGACTTCATCATCATACTTCAATTTTCAAGCCTGCTACGTTGACGACGCGAATCGTAGCCGCGAACTATTGGACTAACCTTCGAATGTAGAGATTGACATCGACGAGCACGGGAGCATTGGACCCTTAAACGTGGTCTGTTAGCCGAGCGAATCACCCCGGTCGAACTTGAAAACACAGGGGCACAAGCGTGAACAGAGCTGTACGACAAACGGAGAGACGGAGGATGAAGCGGCCACAAATGATGGCGAGGAAAACACACAATCTATGACAAGTAGTAGGGAGACTAGGTACTTGTAACATGCCAGGAATAACGACTGTGCTTTGCAGCCAAAAATTCGGCTGCTTACCATTAGCATGGTGTGCGGGCGGCCGTACGCGTACGTCGTAGCTCTCGTTGATCATTCGTTGCAGAATGAAGTCAGCGTTGACCTTGTCGCTTAACCGCGCATTCTGGCTTGGCTATCCATTCACATCACCATTTCATCAAATCGGTCATTTCATCAACCTTGAATACGGCATGCCATTAGAGTTGATGAAACGGATGTTTCCCGTCCATTCTGGTTATGAACAATTTGGCCTACGTACCTGTGCGCCTCCCACGACGATAGCAGTAGGAGAATCACCGCGGGAACGACCATAATCTCCGAAATGGCTCCGCGAACGAAGCGAATGCTTGTCGCCGAGAATTAAGAGCTTGTCAGTGCTATGCCTGTGTGCATGCTTCACAGGGGGTAGAGGGGGGGGCTTTCCCTCCAATACGAGAGGGACGAGAGATGAAGATAGAATTTCGCGAGTTATTCCGATACGAGATGGAAGGGGGGGGGGGAGTGGGGATGGGACGACAACGTACACAAAGAAGATAGTAAGCGGAAGGACGGACAAACAACTCGGTCACACATACACACTGCAGAGGAGGGCGTCGCAACTCAACGAGAGCAATTAGTTGAACGAGCGAGAACTAGGGAAGAAGAGGAAGAGGAGCGGAGTTCTGATGGGGTGTAAGGGAACGCAACAGGGGAAAAGGCGGGAGTACCCCTCCCCCTCCCCCCCTCGTTGACTCTCGCAATAACTAACTCTACTCCCGCCCTTCGTCTCGTCTCTCTCACCGATCGTGTGAGTATCATGCGCACTGACAACCACGCGCATGGAGAAGTTATGCGACAAGGCGGAAATACAACGCGTATTCCTTCTCGTTCCTCGTCCGTGCTCTCGTGAGAATTCTGGAGAGAGCACAATGTTCTAAATGTTACGCGAACGAGTCAAAATGTTGAGGATGCAGTATTTTCCGTGCGAGAGTTCCTACTGAAATCAGGCGCACTTTTCGGCATCTCGTTCGCTTAACATTTGCACTGTTGTCAGAACATTGTGAGAGTAGCTCGGTCGCGCGTAATTAAAGCGCGTATTTGACATTGTAGTAGCCGGAATGGCCAATGTACGAAGAAGGGCGAGCCGTGTTGTAGCCCTCAAGAAAATCTCCAAATGCGCATGCTTTGTGTAATTCGCAAAACAATAAGTTCATCTGACCCCTTCCCCCACCCCTCTTACACTCATCACAATTTTGAATGGCCCCTCACGGGCCGTTTGCCTTCCTTCCTTCGTCTTCCGACAGATTCTTTTTATGCCTTCTTCTCTCTCTCTCTCTCTCTCTCTTCTTTCTCTCTGTGGAAGGGAAGAGGCCGCAGAGGGCACGATGACAACAAAGAAGGACGCGAGATAGTATGGAAAAGAAGGAGAGGGGAAGACAGGCAGAGGGACGAGGAGGGAAAGTGCGAAGGGGGGAGCCGCGAAGGTGTGATTTATGGGAGGAACGGACGGAATGGACCGTTTTGAACCGACTGCAAATGGGATTGTGTGGAGAAGGCGCATACGGAGCTGGAGAGTTGAAAAAGCCCCTATGCGACGCGAGCGAGGCAATTTGGAGGAATCACCCGGAGAACACTATCTATAATTGTGCTAATTGTTATATTAGCAAATGAGTGATATCTAGCCTATACAGTAACTGCAGAGGATCGACGCTGCCAGCTGCTGCCAGCGTCGACTGTTGCATGAAGAAAGTTTGATTGTGACGCTCTCGAGACACTCTCGAATTTGTCTGCGTGATGGATACGCGGAGAGGAGGGTGTGATTTATGCGCTGGTCAGGGCACCTGTTGCTGCGATGAGGCACATTGATAAGAAGAGCCGATTCACGGAAATCCTGGAGCGAAGAGCATGCAGAGGACCTCGGCATGTACCTAGGTACAATGAAATGACCGACGAGTTGCTAAAATGGGTTTCTTCTATTTGCGGCCGAGCTAAGAAAAAGTCAAGGCTTCGCTTTTGAGCCAGTGACTCGGTATTATTGGAGGAAAACGAACGTTGAAAGAGCTGCGCATTGCTTTCCGCTAACCACCGTAAGACTTCAGCCGGAGCCGGGGATTAGCCGAAGCTGGCATTTTGCCAAGAGAGTTTCACTGTATTTAGCGGAGTGCGCTGCAAAGATTGCCCAACATTCGTTTTCCTCCAATAATGACATTGAGCGAGTTACGGTGTTTTACGGCTGCTCCCCCTCTCAACGGTGACAGTAATGGGGATTTCCTGTTGCTTCGTCCTACTTACAAACAGAGAAATGGATAAGAACATGAATATTTCTGCTTTTAGCGCAGTTTAACATATTCAAGGAAGCCAACACATAATATTATAATGACCATACATTATTATAATGGTAATTCAAGGAAACCAACAAGACATAATATCATAATGGCAATATAAAAAGTAACAACATTATCAACAAATTGTAAATATTCAAAACACTACTAAGGTACTACTAAAGTAAAGTACTAAAGTACTAAAGTACTACTAAATTTGAATGATCGCACTTTTGCGTAGTTTGAACTGTATTTTTCTCATGGTTCTCTCCTCGCTAATTTCAGTCCACTCCACATAAATAACATGCCACGCTGTCTCCCGTGTGGGGTCACTACCACTGTGTCCTCTGTTCTGATGCATGTCTGTCAGTCCGTATCCATCCGGTGGTCAGCCGGTCTCTGTGTTCGGGGGGGAGGACGAAATTGGAGGTCATTTCACTGGAGGAAAGCAGCGCAAGGAGGAGGGGGGGCAGCTGTAGTAAATCGGTGGGTTCCAAAAAGCAGATCGCCGCGAGGAAGGAAGGGGGTTATTGGAAGGATGGACACGAGAAACGCGACGCATTACCCTCATTCGCCAAGCTCTCCTCGAGACAAGCGTGTGCAATGCTAATAATCTCAAACCTGTATTGAGAACGTCTTCAGGAAATACTACCTACACCCGTTACACTTGCATGTCCTTCGCTATAGAGTGCACCGCTCCTTAATAGAGTGATTATAGCATTTTAGCCACTTTCCACTACAAATAAATATTTCTATGGCTCATTGCGCAGTTATTCACGGTCTCAAACTGAAAAAGCCTTCTGCGTACCTATCTGCTTCCCCAGTCCCGAATAAATACCCCCCGTCGATTCCTTCTCCTCATCCCATCTCGTTCCTCCTAACTACCGTAGTCACTCCTCTTCTTCTGCTCTCTTCTTCACTCTATCCCTCTCGTCCCTCACAGCAGTCTCTCTCTCGAGAGAGTCTTCTTCCCTATTGCGGGATACAGAGAGAGTGAGCGCCTAAGACCTACCTGACAGCTAAGGTGATGAGCAACGGAGACAGATTTATTATGGCCGGCGAGTCGGATTGTTCGGGAGCGATCTGTCAGGAAGACTATTACCTACGTCGAGCTCATCCCATGACGTTGTGGCCGCTTCTGGCGCCTTTCTTAGATTTCCTATAACGATGAGCATTGTCTTCGACCTCATCTTCATTAGCTTCAAAGCGGAACGGAGAGGGAAGAAGACGGTCACGACCCGGAAGCTCCGGAGTATCTGGGGGGATCCTTTCGCTTGTTACCTACCTAGCTCCCGTAACATCCAGCTTTCCGGGGCGTTCTTCTCAAGGCGAGTGGGTGGCCAGTGAATCGCACAGCCAGCAGCTCCGATGTAGTACATCAAGTCGTTCTCATCTCATCTCTTCTCCTCTCTTCCCTTCCCTTCCCTTCCCCTCCGTCCTCCATCCTCTTCATTTCACATCTCAAAAAGTGCTGTACCATGTGTGCGTCCTCCTCATCCTCTTCTC
Source organism: Micoletzkya japonica (assembly GCA_900490955.1). NCBI lineage: Eukaryota > Metazoa > Nematoda > Chromadorea > Rhabditida > Diplogasteridae > Micoletzkya > Micoletzkya japonica. The sequence goes on from LS908586.1 coordinate 401,923, forward strand.
TTCTTCCCTTCGGTCGCCTTCTCATCTCTACCCCTTCCCTTCCCTCCTCTTCTTCCTCTTCGCTTTTTGCTATCTCTCTCTCCCCTCGAACGATTCATATTGAAGACGGGGCTGGCTCGTTTTTTTTCTCTGTACAGCAAGGACACGATGCGGCCATCTGCCTCTCTCTACCGAGGAGGAGTCCTCCCCCCCTTCAATCCCCTTCCCCCCTCTCTTTATTCCCCCGTAAGATTACTGGCTTCCCCCCCCCTTCGAATCTCTCTCGTAGTGACTCGTCATGAGGCGAACGACGTCGAACGGGGCATCGTATATTACAGACGTATACAAGGCATCTCGAGGAGGAGCGGTTTATGGGCAACGACTACCCGGAACAAACTGCGGTAAAAGCAAAACTGGAACTAGAGTTTGAAACGCACGCCTCATAAACGGCACGCTAGAAGTCACAGCATTCCAAATGTTCTAATAGCGAACAGCGGTTTCCGCGCATAGGATCCGATCCTGTAGGCGAATAAGGGAAACGAAAATTATGAATCTAAAAACGTAAGCTCGTCACCATGTATTGCAAGAGCTCCGAAATTTTGGTGCGGATTGGTTAGGGCACTCTTGAGAAATTTCAAAAATAGTGGTCAATTCGCTATTCGCTATTTCACCGGGCGGAATGCTGTGAAGTAATACCTATTTATCAGACTGAAACAATAACTAAAATAGTTGGTTCACTAACTGATACCTAAAAGGGCATTGTCTAGGGAAGAGATGTGCTGCGGTTGAGTCCATTAGGCAAGTCCCTCCATCCTAGTCGCCGTATAATGAGTTCCTTTTGCACAGATTCTAGTCACGCGGTACCGCATTCTGTAGCCTTCGCGGAAGCTAGAAGAGTTCGTTTCGTTGCATGATATAATATATATGATGTGAATTGTATGCGATCCGAAGGTGAACTTTTAGCTAGAGGACACAACAGGATCGTTCTCTTAGGCTTCCATGCTAGGAGAACGATGGTAGCAATGTTGAAATCCAAGGACAACAGCGAACGTCGAGCATTCCGGCACAGTACCAGTCTGAATATGTTATCCATAATAGTTAGGTCTGAACAGTTTTACTCATGCTCCAACTAATAGTCTTGTCTCGATGTGTCGTCGGTGGCTCAAGGACAGATCGTATATTTGTGTCCAAGATTCAGCTCCGTTTCGCCGTGTTCGCTACATCAAGATAGGTACTCCTAGAGAGATTTTCTTTCTGAGATCAACCATGATAATTAGACAACAGCTCTTCCCGTTCGCCACGATGGTCCCGTTCTAGATACGCCAATTCTCCTGTGTCCTAGTCCATATATGTAGGGGGAAGCGCCTACACTTGATTAGTTAATGAGATAATCTGTATTATCTTTGACACACCACGCGACTGGATGGTGTGACTTGCAAGCCGAACACAAAGCACCAATAATCTCATTACCCCCACACATAAATAGGCATACGAGCATCGAACACACCCTCTCACAGTTGCATCAAAAATGACGATTCGAAAGCTCTCCATACTGTTCAGTTCCGTATCGCCGATTTGATGCGACCGTTAATGGCGGTGGGTTTTTGGGAGGGGGGAGGGGGTCTACCTGAAGGGAAGAATAGGATTGGGGGGGACAGAAGGGACAAAGACATTCAGCCTATGGGGGCGATCATTGAACCCGCGACTGTGAAATGGCACCCCGGGATAAATTGATTGTGAAATGCGAATTGAGCGGGGGGGCAAGGGAGACCAGGAGGGACAGGAAGGGGTTGGCTATGCGCGACGAGATGACGGAGGGATAGCGGAGGGGGTGAGGGGTCGACGGGGAGATGGCGAGGAAAGATTGCTAAGGGGTCTGCCTCCTCACCTTTCCCCCTTCTCCCCTTCTAACTTGTCCACTGGCGCCGGTCCGTCGGCCATCCTTGAGGTGGAGACTGGAAGAAGAGGGCTGACTCGAGTAGAAGAAGAAGAAGAAGAGGAAGGGTCGTATGGAGGTCGTAGGGGAGCATGGGACTGGGAGGGAATACGCACAGAGAGAAGGGGGAAGGGAGGGTGACTGGAGGGAAAACTGAACTGAGTATGTTCTGTCCGAGGCGTCCCCCTCCTCCTCCTCCCGCTCGCCCCGGGAGGAGCGCGGTCCGGGCTCCGCCCACTCTTTTACACGCGCGTGCGTGCGCGGCGTTCGCCCAGTTTCCCGCCCAATTTTTGAACCTAACTTTGCAGGGCGAACCGAGAGAGATAGAGAGCGTGTGTTAATGGGAGACAGTTAGAGGGGAAGCAAAGGGGGGGGGGGAACGATCGAACTACCGAACGCATAGGTAGGGGTTTGCATGAAGGACAAACGGGTGAATCGAAAGGCAAAACAAGCGCACAACTCAGTGGATCTGCCTTATCCACACCTGCAGGTACATTGTTCAACACAATAACGCACGCTCCGGCGTAAATGAAATAAAATAAATGAAATAATAAGACTCTGCCAAGCTGTGTGGAAGCGTAAAGGTGCATTTGAGCATTTTATAGTGGTACGTGGGTGGCACTGCGTCCTACAAAGCAGTTGCGGAGCTTTCTTGCGCGTGCTTACTTCAGCTAGCGTAGTGTCGAGAGCGTATTACATGGGGTACAAAATAGTACCTTTTTCTGCTTCTTCTTCTTCTTTTTCTTCTTCTTGCGTAAGAAGCAACATGATTCTGGCAAAGAGTATAATATCTCGTACATCAGCGAGAGAAAGCGAAGCGGGGTTGAGGACTATTCAAAATGTCGGGGAGTTAGTGGAAGCTTACGACGTACCTAGCTATACTGGAATAAACCGATCCGTCAGCTTCTTCCATTCCAAAATGAGTCTATTTCGCTCTCTTTTGCACACTTTCTCGCCTTATATTCGGAATGATTTTCCGACGGATCTTTTCAGTCCACTATAGTAGTATGTGGCAAAGCTCTCGGCTGACTCCATCTTCTTCGACCACTGGAAGACCTTTGTTGTTTCGCGATCTTTGCATTGGTCTTAAGGTGAATGGTTCAAACACTCAAAGATTTTGTCTTGCTCCATCCGTCTCGCTTCATCGCGTACAATCGGCGACTCTTTGATATACCACCGAGATCACTCCGACTAACGCTGACTAAAGCTATCCAACAATTTTCGCCACCCTGAAGAAGCTTAAAGTCCATCACAATTATTTAAATAGTGCGTTTCCACACATGTCGTGAATCGGCTCGTCCCATAAGTCTCTGCCATCTGTCCCCCCTATTCCCTCCCCTCCCTTCCCATCTTCGTCATTTCCCATCCCAGCAGGTGTCCTTTCCCCTCTTCCCTCTCGTTTTTTCCCTTCTCCGTTCCTCCTTCGATGCCTTCCCTCTGTTCCTCTCCTTCTTCTCTCCTTTTCCCTCCCGATTCGTCCGGAGATGCAAATGAGTGGTTGCCTAGTAGGAGAAAAAGAAGAAGAAGAGGAGGAGGGGGAATGGGATGGATGACATGTGGGGAGAAGAGGGGACGGGGGCACTGCAGGAGAGTAGAGAAGAGCTTGGGCAGTAAGTATACTCATATATGAGTGGGACGGTCGGATAAAGTCAGCAGAACAGATAAAGACATAAACGACCGAATACTGGAAGACCTTTGTTGTTTCGCGATCTTTGCATTGGTCTTACTAGTGGAACGAACCGCACTTGGGATGTGAACCTATTAAAAGCCTTCTATCGTACAAAAGACAGATAAACGGACGTGGCTTCCTAATGCGAAGACTAAAATAGCCAAAAAAATGAATATGAAACTAGAAAGGTGAAAGGTTCAAAGACTCAAAGATACGGGACAGTGAACCAACCAGCGCGTTATCAGTGGAGATCTGCATCGAGTCCTTCTGGCTAAAAGGTTTCACTTGTTCGGGTGACGAGACACGTCGGGGTTATGAATTGTGCATGAAACATAATCATTAAAGGGACTGGATTGTAGATCTCTGGTTATCATTCCCCCTGAGGACAGAGTCCTGCCTCGTGCAAATGTTAATTCAGTGTGGGCGTTGGTCACGATACATCTGTAATCATTAACTTCCTGTCTGCTTAAAAAATATTAATCTACTACGTGACTGCGAGTGTGCGAGGGATATAAACGGCTCGGAACCGCCATCCGGAGAATGATTCATGAGACGGTCGTAGAAGGAATTACGAGTTGGTCCTACCCGTGTGCTGGGTGGATCGAACTTTGGTTGAGCTTATGACGGAATACTGTGCGCGTGGCACTGTGACTAAATACATAAGATTAGGTTTGTCAATGACGGAACTTTTTTCGTCAATTAACATATGACATGTTGTAAAAGAAGGAAACGAGAACATGACGAGCAACGACATTCAGCCGTGTACTTTGTTGTACCTAACAAGTTGCCTATCTTTTACGTCGTTTTCATTGTCTATTTCGTCATCTTCATTTGCTTTCTTTCATTCGTTCAACTCTTATACGCTTGCAGGGACTCGCTGAGGGTAAAATAATGTATTTGATTACGTATTACGGGATGTGACCCCTCCCGCCGCAAATCGTATTCTACTACACAATGAACCATACCGCGGTGAAAATCACCCACACCAAATTTCTTAAATCTCGATATACATTTCTACCCAACCGCAACTGGTATATACTTACTCCCACCGCGTGATTAAGTTTCGAATATGAATATTTATCCCCTTCCCCATGTCACACTACCTACGTTACCGACAACAAAGGTATGTTTAAATACATTTCTTTTGAGCTGCTGCGTGTCATTGTGTATTCGGATGCGTTTCAATGTCAGCTGAAAGGAATCCCTGCGTTATTGTTGCGAGATGGCGAGGATAATTGTTTTGTTAAGGCTCAACCTACAGTTTAGGCGCGATATTCGGATGCTTTTAGCCGGCACGGACACGATCAAGGAGAAAGGGACTGACAGGTATGCAGGGGGGGGGGGTGACTACTTTATTAGCCAATCGCTTTTGCCTCTTCCGAGATTGGATGAGGGAAGGAGGGGGTCGACACTACCGGTTAGTAGGAGGGCAAGAAGGCTAGGAGGGGGAGGGGGAGGGAGAAAGAGAGAAAGGAGTAGGGAAGGGCATGCTTTCGGTCTCACCCACTCGACCGGCCACCCCTCTCCAGACAGTCGCATATAAGAGCAGCGCCCCCTAGGCAGAGAGCGAGAGAAAGAGTCAGGCAGTCAGTCATTCGCTCTCTTCACACACTTCTGCCAATCTGCGCGCCAAATTCTATGGTCTTATTATCGGCTCCAGTTGCATATTGCACCTCCCTATCAGTCTGAAGTCCTACCTAGAAGACTACACTGAGCGAAATTACCCCAGCTTTACGCCTTATGGGGCAAATTTTACACCGACTGGCTGGGGTAAATTTGAAATTACACCAGTCATCTGCGGTAAAAGAGCTTTTGAATTTGCCCCATGAGGCGTAAGCTGGGGTAATTTCGCTCAGTGTAGTCCCCTATTCCGCTACTTCGTGTTCAGTTCGCGATACATTCCTCCTACCGTAATGCTACCGTAACCCTCGCCTTGAGATGTACCTCCACGGGGCCCAGGGCGCGGGAGTGCTCGCCGTAGGCTGTTCGCTGACCGCCGTTCTGCTCACGCTCGCCTACGTGCCGGCTCTGGTCATCAAGATCAGCAACATCGGAGACCAGGTAGACTTGCGCCAGTCATTAGGTATTTTATATGGGAGCGACAGGTTCAAGCTGATCAGCCCTCCATCTTTCTTCTAATAGACAATTGTTTCAAGATAATAATGATATTTTAATATTAAAAAAAACATTTACAATTGTAGCTTCGCGCCGAATCGGACGAGTTCCGTGCGCTGGCTGATACGACCTGGTCGGAGCTCGTGAGGGCGCGCCAGAGTTCGGGTGGAAAGTACAAGAGACAGGTGAGGGGGATTACGGTAGTTAGGGTTACGGTAGAACGCGACCAGCTAATTGTGTTTACGCTGGGCTATGGGAGATTTCGGGCAGCATTGTAAACTGTTCGACAAAGGCTTTTGTCTACAAGCAAACAATTAGCAATGCTTCGAACTGGTGTGAACGATGCGATACAATACGTAAATAAAGTTCAATAAACGAGTAATCCTGTAGACAAGTGACGGACCTGACGGATATGATTAGTTTCTCTTCTATCTCTTCTCTCGCTATGCAAATTAGTCTCCATTAACATGAGTACGGTACCGAATGGAGCTCCTTAAAAAAGATGTGTGTTATTCCCCCGCAGGCGTACGACTCGCCCAAGCAGACGTACTCGCTGAACAACGCGTATGCCAAGGAGGACTCGTTCGTCGAGGCTTCGCCCACCTGCTGTGAGTTGACATTATACACTCAGCGAAATTTCACCACCATACAGCATCTACCGTTAAGCTAGTAAATTGTGGGCCGTGTTTGAAACACTTGAAACAAGGCCATATCTCGGTTGGGAAAGGTCGTACAGAGTTCTGGTTGGAATTTTTGGAATCCTCAGGACGAGATCTATTTGTGTATCAAGTTTGGTAACGATTCCTCAAGTTTAAAGACCTTTAAAACGTAAAAATGTGGCATTGGAGAGGTTC
>LS908586.1:419872-431371 GCA_900490955.1 Micoletzkya japonica
TATATATATATATATATATATATATATATATATATATACATAAGGCTGCCAATAGCTTCACGGCTGCTCACTCACCGTTGGCCACGTCGTTGGCCGTCACAAACTCGCGGCAGTCCAGCTTCTCCGCCTCCGTCAGCATGCCCGATGCCCGTTCGACGTTGCCCTGCCAACCAGATTCACCTTCCGGAAGCCACCCACCATTTTTCATCAAATCGGTCATTTATTTCATCATCATCTACGGCCATCTACATACTACAACTCTAGCATTGCTCACTCAAAGGACCCGTTTGATGCAATGGTGGTTTTTTCCCGAACCTTCATAGTGAAAGACGACAAACGACAGTCATAGCAAAGAAGCAAAGAATCAGCGCAATTCCTGGGATATACGCGTATGCCGTGAAACGTAAGCAGCGGTAGTAGCGCACTTTTACAGCTCATCGCCAGGACAACTCTGGCTTACTCGTGTATCAACCCTTCACTAATCAATGGGTCGCCTAATTTCAATGGTATTATTGTAGGTTATTATCAAAGGCGACCCTTTTTGATAATAACTTTTGATAGTCTTAACAATAATCAGGCCTGAGATAAGTGTTATTTCTGTAGCGAACATTAAAAAAACGCCCGACCGCGGACAAACGCAATGTTTCCATGCAAGATAATGGTAATTTACATGTAAGATAATGGCATTATTGTTAAGACTATCAAAAGGGTCGCCTAATTTCAATGGTATTATTGTACAGTTATTATCAAAGGGTCGCCGAATTAAGGAGACTCATCAGCGACTCACGACTCTCTGCAGGGGTGCCAGGGAGACGCCCGCGTGGCGGGGCGCGATCTGGTGCAGGAGATGTGTGTAGATCTCCGAGTCCTGGATGTCCGAGGTGAAGTTGGTCAGACGGCGCGCGATGCCCGCCTGTAAAGGAATAGTTTTGTTTTGAGAAGCGATCACGAGTTGCCCATTTACTGCTTGACTCTCTTAACAAATGCTTCTATGCTGTTCATCAATCTCTCCGCCCCATAATGCGCTTAAAAGGCTTCGTTTTCAAACCCCACAAAGTAATGCCATCCTTATTATGGGAGCCGGGCCACGAGTACTACGGCAGAATTTGAATACGCTCTTACCGAATTGGACAAGACAGTGATATGCCAGTAGTACCAATGCTACAGTACCCCTCCCCCCCGCCCTCTCCCTTCTGTCCCTACCGTACCCTCTCCAGATGGTAGTTGACCCATCGCATGAGAATCTCCTCGGGCGACAGTCTCCGCAGGTCATCCAAGGTCTCGCCCTCCCTGCAAGTGAGTAGTTATTCATGGGATAAAGGCGCCCTCGGGCACCTTTCCCCCCCCCCAATCGTTCTTTGAGAAACGGGAGTGCAAGAGCCTAAATTACTTAATTATTAATTACTCAGCCTATTTTTATATAAAAAATATGAGCCCCACAGTTCGTTTTATGGCCAAAGCCAAGTAATAGTTTGATCATATTATATCAAAACACTAAGCACCGAGGAAAAACTGAGCGAGGATAGAGCAAACTCCATATAAAACAATATACCGCAAAAAGGCCCGAATGAAATGTTCTCAAACTGACCTGAGCAGTCGGAAGAGTCCCGGGCAATGCTGAAGATCGATCTGGTTGAAGAGACCTATCTGAAAAGCTCGAATTACGTGCAAGTATGAGACATGGTGTCAGAGCACTGACACGGCAAAGCACATTTCTTCGTAATTGACAAAATATACAAAGGACAGTTTCTCATCGCAGGAACCTCTTAGCTATGGTAATACAGGCTACTACTACTAGGCAAGGCAACCGTCTCATCTTCCCAGGTCATGTTTCACAGTCTATAGAGTAATGAGCTGCACAACGGATACTCTATCTTGAAAAGATAAACTTATATTTTTTCTAAAAAAACAAGGTTTTCCTACCCTACACAGGCTCACCCTAATAATCTGCCATAACAGTCCCAGTACGAGATGCGGCGTTCCCTTGGTCAGATCGTGGTTGTCGATATTGACGATATTGCAACCGATCGACTGAAATATAATGTAATAAATTTAACTTTACATCATAGCCCACGTTGAGGCCAAAACAACCCTATCAGCACTAACTCGACATGACGATAAACTAACTTCATGTACTTATTGCTAGGATTATCCCCCTCCCAGCCTACCGTACCCTACCGTACCTGTGCAGACATCAGTGCCAGCGTCAGATTCTCCAGCTTCGTGTACGTGTTCAGAGTCTTCTTATTGATCGCCCGCTCGTCGATCGTGTCGGGAACCGCGAGGTTGATCAGCTTACTGTAACAGGCCGGGATTACGGTATGTTTTTGCACCGCACATACTCTACTACACAACTATCACAAAGGCAATTTTTTTTTCAAGAAACGCCTCTCCAAACTACCAACCACAGTATGAGTCCGTCCTGGATCTTGTGATAGAGATCGCCCGAGTCCTGATTGACCGGCAACAATTTGGCCAGATCGCCATCCGCCGAGAGGTTAGAGTTGATCCAGTTGGAGAAGGCGACCTCTTCCTGAATAGCAGCTAGTCGTTAGAAAATAGTTGAGAGTCCACTAACTAGACAACAACATCCGGTCAAGCGAAAGAGATAGATAAAATAGTCACGTCGTTGAATTTCAAAGTGCCTTGATTTTTCATGAATAAGCAGGTAAAAAATGCCTTGATTCGTACTGAAAATGGCCAAAACAGCATAATTTGAGATAAATTGAGAGAATTTGAAGTAAAAGTGCCTTGATTCTCGAAATTTTCAACGAAAAAAGTGCCTTGATTACGTCGTTCCCGACGTACTATTATATCTATGAGGACGCGGACCCGACCGTCGGGTGGTAGACCCCCCCCCAAATTTATCAGAAACTTGGCTTGGTAGGCTCTACAAAGAAGAGCTCTGCAAAGAGAGTTGGTAGGTTAACGGTAACCTTGGTTTTTCTCAGTGGCAGGCTTGCTATTCGATAAGTGGATGGTAACGCTGCCCATGTATATATGAAGCGAAAGATGATAGCATTGGGCCGTTTAACGTCCATTATTTTGAACTACAGCCTACCAGTGAATACGCTGTGGTTTTGGCTAGCCTACCAATGAAGCATTTGGAATAATAAGGCGCCCACCAAGTTAATGTTCCTGACAAAATGAGAGGCCCCCCTACCATCCGACCGTCGGGTCCGTGCTAGAGTTCGCGAATCGATACCATTTAATCCAATTAAGCTGTTTTTTCTGGGGTTATGTTTCGCAGCGTACTTATGAGGAAGGAATACTCCGATAACGTTGACTGCGAAACGTAACCGCCGACAATCGGCTATCGGCATCGATTCGCGGGCTCTAGTCTAGGGTTCTCCTTTTTGACGCTTTTGCTCGGTTGTGTTTCAGACTTGTATAAATACCGGGATATGCTTGCAGAGGAGCACAAACACTGAAACGTAACCGTGGAAAGCGTTAAAGGGCCCCTCCAGGCAATATCTACCATATGCATTTTTTGACATCATTGTATAGCTCTCACTGTCCTGAGTCTCATACTCTCTCCTTTTTTTTGTTGAAAATTCGCCGTTGCTGAGAAAAAGCTGTGCAAAGATTTCTCTCGCTGTCTGCGTCTCTTCATTCCTCTCTTGTCTCTCACAATCAATCAACCGCTCTTAATTGGTTATCTCTTGAAATGAATGAGATGGTTGGAGGGACCCTTTAACCAGAGAACCCCAATGCTGTTTTCTCATTCCTTTTGGCATTCCGCTGTCCATAGAAACTTTACAAACAACTGCGCGCTTTGGTCAGGCGTTAACACGAGATGGACATACGGCTGAAGGTTCAAGGGGTTGACATAAACCAAAGACCAAAGATAAGAGATCAAAGATCAAAGATCAGAGATCACTCACCTCAACTCGAATCGTGTGCACCGTATTCTCCTGCTTCTCGCTGGCCACCGTGTACGCGCCCGTGACCGATCTGCACATCAACGTATATTCATTTTAATAAATAGTGCGTCCACAATCGCCATCAGTTCCCTACTGTCATGCCTCAAGATGAAGGCGGGGTGAAGCGTATTCGGACACACGACCCCGTGCCCTTTAATTATTCTAACAATTAAAATAATCATTATTCCCTCAAATTCCCTTTTTGCTTACTCTATCTAGTTTGTTCTTGTCCATTCCGTCCTTCCGTCTCGTCTGCATATTTTTCAAACTGTGCATGTGACTATTTTCAAATTATGGAGTTAATGCGTCGATAAATTACTATTATTATTATTATTATTACTATTCTTATTATTATTATTATTATTATTATTATTATTATTATTATTATTATTATTATTAGCATTCGGCATTCAGCCCTTGCATTCCTCTTTGCAGCAGTATCACTCCCTCTCCCTGCAACCCCCGCCCCCCCCCCCCACCATCGCATCATCATAACCCCTCACCTCTCCTTCCTTATCTCCCGCTTCCCCTCCTCTTTTCAGAGAAGCCCCTCCCTTTCTCTTATCTCCCCTCCCTACCTCCTTATTCTCCCTCTCAATCGACCTCCAAAAGTGATTCATTCTGACGCATACGCGGCATAGGAGGGGAGGGGGGACAGTTCACCGATAGCTTCTCGCAAATGCCGACATTCCACGCATTCTAGACGAAACCCACCCGACATTCCAATCAAATATACGTCAATTTTGCGAGAATTCTCATCCTCCCTTGATCAGCATGCTGCATAACCGAACAATGCTATCACTGGCATGATCCATGGTACTGATAAATCGTATCCTATCTACTACCATAACAATAAACCGAAAAATTCACGTGTACCAAGGTTTTCAAACACATCATTGGCCCATCCTTCTGCTTTCGCCCAAACACACCTTATTCATTCCTCATATTGCGCAAAGACGCTATGACTAAGAATAAGGATGTGATGAAATTTCCATTTTGACTGCCCTCCCCCACCCCACCTCCGCTTCATTTCCCCTGAGGGCACGAGAAAACGCGCTCATTTCATTGCGAAAGGGCTGACTCATCCATTCCCCCCTCCCCTCCCACCTTCTCAGCCCGTTTCGATTTGTTTTCTTCGAATCCACTGCTTCCACCCGCCAAAGCGCACATATATATTTTAACTAAATATCTTATCCCCAAGTTTACGGAAACAAAAAAAGCAATAGCAATGCAGTAATTACTCATCAAGACCAGATAGATCTCCGCCATTCCTTTGCCCGATAAACAGAGCACTTACCCCCTCCTCATTCCAGTAGTCAAGTCTCGTTCGCTCCCATCAACACCCCCCTAATCACATGAGTCATCCATCTCCTTGTGTACTGTAGTGGTGCTTTCCCGGAATACGAATACACTCACGGTGAGCTGGACGGTGATCGGTATCGGCTTTAGCATAGCACACTTTCTGTTCAGCGAACACCCGAGATGCCGAATCTACGCCATCTACCGAAACCGGTGATGATGACTCGACAAGCTGTGCCCTAGCACACACAAACAGATGAGCATGACTCAGCGCACGTTAGGCGAACCGCCCAAGAAGCGGCAAGCGCACGCCGAATTTTTGCGCAAGCTTTTCGCGAATAGTGACCATTCTAGTAAGCTCACGTGTGTCGCCTTATCCAGTACGAACTCGCGCGAGGACTATAATAATTGTTTCCCAATAAAACGTGCATTTTCTTTGGTTTTGTATGTTGTTCTATTAGGCTTTTTTTTTTGAAATGAGGCCAGAACCAATAGAAAGCAGCCAAAAGCGGGCCTACCCAATGCGGCTCTTCCACCGGTTGACCTGCTGGTCCTTCTCCTGCCGCAGCTCCTCGTAGATCTCCGCAAACCGCTGCACCGACACCTCGGGAGTCAGGCTCCACTTGCCCGCCAGTTCGCGATACTGCAAAGGGTTACGGTAGAGGTTACGGTAACAAGCCTTAAGCCCTTCTCCAACCACATGCATACGGTACCGATGACTGTGAAACTTATTACTTCATACAGTCCTCCTACCGTATCCTACCTGGTAGCCGGGAATGTCGATTCCGAGAATCTTGAGCGCCTCCTGCACCTCGGCCTTCTCGACGTAGCCCGAACCCGTCTCGGACACCTGCCAATTAAAATATTACTATTATTATTATTATTATTATTATTATTATTGGAAAAAGCAAACATTATAGATCAATAATCCTGCTATGCCCAGCAAACAGGAGGGCAAATATAATTTCTTGCCGAGTTGCCAGGTTCCGATAACTGCTAACTACAGTAGATAAACGGATAGATCTTTTCACCTACAATGCTAGTTTTCCCATATTTATTATATAATTCAAGTAAAATAACAAGATTCTATGCAAAATCGATAAATTAATGACCGTCTTAAAGTGCTCCGATAGGTCGGCCAATTGCTCCGGATTGAGCATTGCTGTGCTGTGCGGCGAGGAGACGGGACTCCTGTAAAGATCAAAGATCACCCGATCAAAGATCAAAGATCAATCACGATCGAGGGAACAATCCTGCATAATCAATTTTCCCTCCCTCCGAGGGTACCTTGCAAGGGAACAGAGAAGGGGGAGAGGGAGAGGGATGAAAGCAGCAAAAGAAGAAGAAGAAGAGACACGCACTATGAGCAAACTGAACGCGTTCGAAAATGCGAAGAAAAGGAAAAATGACGAAAAGAGAAAATGAGAGGAAACGACGATCGAGGCGAGTATGGCAATGATGAAAACATCGTTTCATGTAGGACAAGAGGAAATATCGTCAGGAAACCAGGAAAAGAAGAAAACGAAACAAATCAACAAAACCGAAAGATATTTTGATATTTCTAATCTCTTATTATTTCTAAATTGTTAGTTCAGAACTGTGCATGGATGGAAGTAGATGATTAGCATTACAGCGGTCAATACATGGGAGGGAGGGGTAAAACATGCTCTTTCACTCTCTCCTGCGAATTCGTAGCACTATCGAGAAAGGGGGGGGGGGGGGGGGAGAGGGAAGAGTGAACTAAACAGGTAATCATTCCCCCATCACCCTTGTTCTCTGTCCTAACCCTTCCAGTCTCCCCTCTTAGATCGAGAACAGTACAAGGGTAAATAAATAAACTGTGTGAACTTCCTATCTAAGCAATAAAATAAGCAATTAAAGAACCAGACATTAACGAACGAATGAAAGTATGAATATAATAGCCCTCCTTCCTATCTTCTAAACTACAATTCACGCCGCGATAACGTTAAAGTATCTCGTTTGAAACCTGCCATTTACAACGTAACAATCTCTTTTCCCCTTACCTCCTAATGTTTCCCTTCTAAAATCTCTCCGTTACCTACTAACCTCCCCCCCTCGCTCTCTCCGGGTGCATCTCTCCTCTCCCCCAATTCCCTCCCCCCTTTTCCCTCGTAATATTTGTGCCCCGGATGAACGGCCGTCCACTCGCAGTGCAAAAAGTGACTGCGGACGAGCGGGTAAAGAAGGAAAAGAGGAATGAGAGGAGGGGAAATTAAGGAGGGGAAGGCGAAGGCCGTAGAAAGATAACAGAGATAACCTCGCTCAATAACCACAAATAATAGCCGCGTAAAACTGTAGGCTTTGAATAGCCTACTAACGAGGTTTCTCTGTATAATTTACTGCCCACCAAGTTAAGGTTGAGACAAAACCAGGGACCTAAATCAATCGTCGGTCACTAGTTTCACTGATTTATCATTCGCGCGCCATACACCATGGTCCAACCTCAAGCCCACTATAATAATAACCTTAGGCAAAACATCGCGAGCAATTCACTTCCACAGGGAAAACCCCGCTTTTCGGTCGGAAGTATCGCGAAATGAAATGAAATGAAATGAGGTGAAACGATAGACAGCCAGTATATACACACACACACACACACACACACAATCACATGCAAGAACACGCTACGACGAAAAAGAAGCGACGATGGGTGGGAGAATGGAGTGGATGGAGGGAGGGTCAACAAGATTACTACTGCAGGGACAGCGGGAAGAGGAGAAGACTATTGCCCTAGACACGGCTAAACATCTGTAGGCTTCAGCTGAAATTTAGCCTCAAACTATGCATGGGCGCGGTGGTCTGTCCAATCGGACGTTGGGATGGGTGCCTGTGCGCCAGAGAATCGTAGAGTAGCACGCTTGTTACGATGACTGTTTTCCTCTAATTATGTAAGGGGAGAATGCGAAAAAATGCAAAAATAGCGACGATAAGCGACAGAGCAAAATACTGATTGCGCATATGGTTCGCTAACACCAATACTCGCAAAACCGACGATACAATAAAGAAAACACCCTTAGAGGTGTACTAAACCACCGAGACCAGTAGCCGGTGGGTCCTATCCCTAACATCATTTATTTGCCTCCTCCCTCCCCTCGTCCCTCCTCTCTTCCTCTCACTGCATTTCACTCTCTCTTACCCTTCTCCCTGACCAATTGCGAGACTGCAAAATTCGCCAGATGGACAATTGAGACGAACGAGGAGGGAAAAGGGGGGGGGAGTGGATGTGGTGGGAATGAGAGATGAGGAGAGGAGAGGAGCAAGAATGAAGAAGAAAAGCTTTGTTCTTATCGCAGGTACTATTTTAAGACTAGTTAATTATTTCAAATCGTAATCAGAAAACAACAACTAACCAAAAAGGTGAGAGAGCAGAGCGAGCGACGAGACGCAGAGAAATAGAGTGGTGGTGAGAGAGCATGGAAAGGAGAGAGACACAGAAACACGAACGACACAAAGGCGCTAAGCCCCCACAATGAGTCATGCTAGGGAGAGAGTCTATCGATAGGAAGGGAAGGGAGGGAATGAAATCGGACCAGAAATCGACTTGACGATGCATTACAGAGAAGTGAACAACAGCAAAATATTGACTATTATTAAAATTTCGAGAAAAGGGGGAAATAGCACTGATTGATTTCTTCGTAGACGCATTCACAGATCAACTTCATGAGCGGCAACGTAAAAGAAAAAAAAGCAACAAAAAAAATTGCCGAAAACGCACAGTTTGACGCCCAGGACTACAGTAACCCAACGCAGATCAGTTCGCTGGGTCGGATGCTTGCGCAACTTTCCAAAAAGGCTGGTGAACGATTTTGCGCAAAATAAAAATCAATAGCCGTTCCGGAACCATTTATCCCACATAGACTCCCGCGATAGATGGGTCGCTATGAACGGGGAAAAAGGGAAGAGAAAAGAGAATAGAAAGTATTCCTAACGAGGTCCCCCTCCTCTCTTTCTCTCTTATTCAAGTGGTCAAGAGAGCAGAAAAGAGAAGAGAGGAAGACTGTCCTGACCCTCTCTATGAAGAGTGAGAGAGGAATGAGTAAAGAAGAACGATGAGAGAATACGGGAAAGTGAGAGAGAACAGAGAAAGAGAGCGAGTGAACAAACTGTTGATAATGAATGAGACATGAGAGGGCGGAAATGGAAGGCGAGAGAGCAGAGAAGAGTGAGAGACACCAGACAGTTAGAGGGAGGGGCTGAGGGAGATTGAGGAGAGTGCAAGAGATACAGAGGACCGCTCCGGAGAGACCCGGTGTGCACCCGTTTCAATCGGGAAATATCAATCAGTATGTCGTAGCTGTTCGGTTCACCTTCTCTATCCTCTCTACAAGGCTATTTATATGCATCGTCTAGAGTCGTCGAATCGGGTCCTTTTCACGCTTGTGTTTCAAGTATCGCATAAATCCATTAATATCCCAGTTATATAGAAGAGTACCACTTCGCCACAGTGTTCTGCTGCAATGCAAAACCTTTGGAAAGCGAAAAATCATTCCGACATTTACCAATACGGTAGATCGGTGTGCCGCACACCACGCATAAAGGATTAGGAATGGGAAGGGTAGGGCTTCAGCATAGGCACTAAAGGTAACATCATACGCACTCTTAGGATCTACTACAAGTTCACAAATATGAGGTTCTTGGCATTTTCGCTGTCCAAAGGTCTAGAATGCACAGTGTTCTAAATGTTAAGCGAACGAGCAAAAATGCTTAGGATACTGTGTCTTCCGTACGAGAGTTCCTACCGAAATCAGGGTATTTTTTCGGCATCTCGTTCGCTTAAAATTTTCACTGTCGTCAGAACACTGTGAATGTTGGGTTGCTCGGGGAGAGAGACTGCCCTCTTTCCGTTGATTATGCGCTGGGGTCATACCGGGTTGCACTGTCTAACTATTAGAGCCCGCAAATCGATACCATTTAATCCAATTAGGCACTTTTTCCAGGATTATGTTTCACTCCATACGTATTATATAGGAGATGTGATTCTGACAATGTTGGTAGTGAAACTTAACCGGTGAAAATCGGCTATGTGTATCGATTCGCGGGCTCTACTAACTATACATTTCACGGCTATTTGTATTAGACAGGCTAATTGTAAGAACGGGGCTAGGGTACGGACCCTAGGCCGTCAGTTCTCTTACTCAAGCCGATGAAAGATAACCATAAAATGGGCCCGATTCGACGGCCCTAGAGTATCGTCTACCACTAATTGCAAAATGCAATAGTCTCATTGTCGGCCCAAATGCCATCTCCTCCGCCCTCGCCCAACCTCCAACCACCCTTCTCTCCCGCTCTTCTCTACTTCTCTCCTCTTCCTTCCACCGTCGTTCGCCACGATTATGCTATAATCCGCGAGGTGAGAGAGAGAGACCGAGAGACACAGTCAAAGGGGTTCGAAGGAGAGGAGAATGAAGGAGGAAAGAAACGGTATGGGGTGGGACGGGAAACAAGGCATTTATGTGATAGTGTAACATGAGAATCTGCACGAAAGTACACAAAGGGGATCAGAGGAATCAAGGACATAGATCAGAAGGGGAAAAAGAACCCAATCCGGAGCAGCAGAAATACCATTCATCCACCCTTATGGTAGACGTGAAACATATTCCATGATAGGAAGCACCCGAACCGTAGCCAAATCCAAGTCTGCAGCTAGACAAATATGTACATGTGGAGCTCCTTGCCAGAGATAGAAAAAGACGCGCAATGCGAAAGCGATGCGATCGACCAAATGTGGAGATTGGCAGACGGCCATACGGTCGTCCCTCTACACTGAGCGAAAATTGACTAGTCCGCTAGGGAATTATTCCCTTAGGGAATAGGCGCATTGAAATTTCACTTAGACAATTTTCGCTCAGTGTACATAGGATACATGATACGCGAGAGAGTATGCAAAAACAAGAGAAGGGGAGGCGAGAGAGTGTGGAGATCTGGGAGGCGCAGAGGCGGTCGCAACTGGATGCGTGGAACGATGTGCAGCAGGCAGCGCATTCCATTCAGGGTCTTCTTGATGGCTATGCTTCACCCAGGATAGCTATAGCCAACGGCTCAATATGCGCTGATCGTGCTGCAAAGCCACCAAACGACGCGAATGGACTGCACCAGAGTGCAGGGTGCGTGGGCAGGACATATAATATAAGATAATAACTCCTCCGTATATATTAAATATATATTATTATATATCAAATCTTATAAGATTATATTATATTATAATATAAGACATATAATAATATAATATAAGAGGCGCAATGCAAACACAGCTGCC
>LS908586.1:432794-459124 GCA_900490955.1 Micoletzkya japonica
ACACACACACACACACACACACACACACACACACACACACACACACACACACTATCATAGGGAGGGAAAGGAGTGCCGTCGCATTCCTCATTCTCCGACTTAGAGAGCATTCCATCCGGATCTTCTGACGGTTATGCTTCACCCATCACAGGATAACCAGCCATACCTAGGCTCATGGTCATGAAACATAACTATCAAGAAGACCTGAACAGAATGCTCTACTACTTGCATTCTTCAAGTCTCCGAGAACCGATTGTTCCCAGATCTTTGACTTCCCTGGCCATAAGCCCATACGATAAGACGATAGGCGCATCAAGGAATAGTTAAATATTTGAGGGAGAGAGACCGTCCTCTCAATGCTATCGACTCCATAGGGGGTGGTATCGAAGGCGCACTTCAGACCTACGCCAAACCATTCGCACAGTGTTCTAAATGTTAAGCGAACGAGCCAAAATGCTTAGGATACGGTGTTTTCCGTGCGAGAGTTCCTACTGAAGTCAGGGTTATTTTTCGGCATCTCGTTCGCTTAACATTTTGACTGTTGTCAGAACACTGTGTTCGCATGGGGTGACCAGGCAAATGATATGCAATCACATCTGATATGGCACTATATTGACGCCTCCTCAGAGGTGTCTGTGAGTCAACCTGCCAAGCTGCAATGAGCCTTCATTCTCTCAATTCCCGCTGTTGACTCGCACAAGTAGGATCAACACCGTCGATCGGTGATATCAACGCTTCCATGGAAGTGCGATTCATTGGTAACACCCACATGGCGCTAGTCAAAGTAGTTATCTACCACTCTTTCTAGAATAATAATAACAATAATAATAATAATAATAATAATAATAATAATAATAATAATAATTATTATTATTATTATTATTATTATTATTATTATTATTATTATAACTGATCACCACAAGTGTGTTCAGCAAGTGAAGAATGGCACAGACGAAAAGATAAGAAGAGCCAGAGCGAGAATACACTGAGCGAAATTACCCCAGCTTTACGCCTTATGGCGTAAATTTTACACCGACTGGCTGGGGTAAATTTGAAATTACACCAGCCATCTGGGGTAATTTCAAATTTACCCCAGCCAGTCGGCGTAAAAATTTACCCCATAAGGCGTAAAGCTGGGGTAATTTCGCTCAGTGTAGGTGAGTCGCCTATTCCCGTTCGGGCACACAACAGACTGCTCCGGGCAATAAACCGACTTTACAGTCGAGTAAACCACGCCGATCTCTCTCAGGAACAGCCTCCCCCCCGTGTGTATTCCCTTCCCTTCCCGTCTCCCCCCTTCGTCCGTCCACTTCCACACCACAAACAGTTCGCATCGCATCCATGCGAGGAACGAGCGAAGGAATGGATGAATGAATGCAGACCAAGAACGGGGAAAACACGGGAAGAGGAGGGCAAGAAGGAAACCGAGAGAGGGGAGGGGATCAACAGTAGAGGACACGAATCGTGCACTTTTCGACGATATGATTCGTTGTTTTTGGTGGTCAGAAGCGTCGCGGTTATGCATGATGCGTGAAACATAAGCATCAAAAGTACACGGTTCGTATCCTCTAATCAAACGTACCCACACTAGGGGTGGCCTGTGCACTCCTACAGCGGAAGTCACCACACGGCGATCTCGAAATCAACCTCGAGCATAAATCCGATGAGCAGAGTGCTCGGAGGGAATGCATTCCAGGCAGGGGATAAATAGATAGTCATACTTGAAATTATTTTCGCGGTAAGGGTCATGTTCCAGATGCGGTAGGGTAGCCATGTAAATTGAGAATTTAGTGCAACAATTTAGTGGTAATTTCGCACTGCTGTACGGTTGTATTTCACAGTAAACGGCGGCCTGCAGGGGCGGGAGGGGTCCTACCCCCGTAAATTACAATATCAAATACTGTATTATTCCCTTGATTCCAGGGTCTCCCTTGCAGGATGCCTCCTCTCCAGTCACGCAACTCTATCACTCGGCCAACTTGCCAAAAAGTCGCGCGGCCAGCCAGTCAGTTTCCCTCCTCCTCCTCTTCTTCTTCTTCTTCTCCTCTCCTCCTCTTCGCCTCTTCGTTCCTTTCGCTCCCCGCTGCGTTCCCTTCCATCCCTCCTCTACCCTTCCTTACCCCCCTCTTCCGCCCTCCCCTACCTTTCCTTCAAAACATACACAAACTTACATGACTACCCCCACCCTTCTCCACACACTCGTTTACCTACATACATCCGTCCTCTCTCTTTCTCTCATCTCTTCCTTTATACACACTCCTTTCGCTCTATCTTCCTCGCGCTGCTCACTAGTCGACATACTACTCTAGTCGTCCGCTGCCTATTGCGTAATACAAGCTTCGCTTGCCGATAGTTGAAAAAAACTTATGAAAAAACAGCAAAATAAGATAAAATAAAGCATAGTTAGCATGCAAGATGGTGGATGCTACGCAGAAGTGCTTCGAGACAACGCTAAAAGACTTAAAAGGACATTCTCGGATGAGGAAAGGGACGTCCACTTGTGAAAGCGGAGACGGCAAAAGTAACAAAGCAAACGAATGAATGAATAACCCGGAGAGAGGGAGAGGGAGACGACTCTCGTCACTTGATAAACCAGCAAACTCTAAGGAAGGTAAGGAAAAGGCAGAAGAGGAGGAGGAGGAGGAGGGGATGGGGATAGGCAACTGACTCAGAATGGGAATGAGAAGGGGCGTGCGCGCGACGTGAGCAGAGAGAGAAAGAGAGAAAGAGAGAAAGAGAGAAAGAGAGAAAGAGAGAAGGGGAGGGGAAAGGGGCAAAGGGAACGAAAACAGGAGAGAGCGACAGAGGGTGCGAGAGACACCGCGAGATGACTCACTCACCGCCCTTATTGCGCTTTCCCTTAGCGGACAATGCACCACGGAATGCACAAACCCTTCACGGGTTCCATGCAGGATATAAGCTACAAGCGTCGCCTGAGATACTTCTGCATAACATATACTTTGCTCACCGATTAGCGCTATCTAGCCGCCTTCCTTATAGCCCCGCTTCCATGCGAAAAGGTGGCATGCTGACTAAGGCACACTATTTACATTCCTAGACGCCTTGGCAATTGAGCTGGAATGCCCCGCATAATCCGACGACAAAATGTGTTCGCCATTTACAGCATTGACTGTGATAATCAAAAAGGGCACTTGTGAATCACCAAGAAAGCTGATGATGCTTCATCCCTGATAGTCACCAATCTGGCATAATAGCATAGCATAGCATCCCCTGAATCAGCCTTTCCCAGAACCAATTGACGAAGCAATTGAGTCATCTTCCGATGCTCGATTCGACGAAAAGGCACATCGTCAGGCACACATTGCCTGGAGGTAATGCTGCTATCCACGAAGAAGATGAGCTATTATTGACGAAAAAGTTTCTCCACTGAGCCTCATTCCTACTTTGTCTGGACTTCGTCTTCACACCGCTTCGCTCTCTCGTCGTCAACCGGAATGATGCCATCACAGCCCATAGCCCGGGGGGGGGGGCGATCTGCATCCCAATGGGCAGATTCGTATCCGCCCAGCCGAGGGACACACCCTTCGCATGGCATGCATACGATATAAGGGGGGGGGGGGTGCGAGATCGCAATCTCTCTTCCCCCTTCCCTCTCCCTTCTTCTCCTTCAAATGAACGCCTTCGTCGTTTGTCATCTCCTCTTCGACACTGACGGGCAACGGTGATTCAAGCGATGAGAAGAAGAAGAAGAAGATGATGATGACGGAAAGGGAAAACCAACAGAGAAAAAAAAACAACGCGCAGGCGAAGAATGCTGTGATTAACATTTCTGCAGCCATGTTTTTTTTTTCAAAAGTAAGGCGCAATCAATTGTACACGAACGTACGCATCAGATCCGGCACAAGCAAGCACTAGTCCACAAGAAATACCGCAAAGAGATGTAAAATAGCAAGAGGACGAAATCACAGGAATTAGGCCATGCTTACTACGCCCAAGGAAGGGCTGCATACCAGCACGCGCAAGTCGCCACCCGTGAGTGTGCTCTATAGAGTACAGCGCTCCTCTCCGTAAGCGAAAGTCGTAGCCAGATTTGAACAGGACTGCTGCCGCCGCCGCCTCATTCTTCCGCCTACTCTTTTCCAGAGAGGATGGGGGGGAGGAGGGGGCCGGCTAAGAAAGGAGGGAGAGGGGAGAGGGAGCGAACGGGGGTGGAGAGAGTGAGAGAGTGAGAGAGTGAGAGAGAGTGAGAGGGGTTCTCTCCCTCTCCACGTGTGTCTTACTGACAGGGCGGCTGGCTACAATTCATGCGAATACGAGAAG
Source organism: Micoletzkya japonica (assembly GCA_900490955.1). Taxonomy (NCBI): domain Eukaryota; kingdom Metazoa; phylum Nematoda; class Chromadorea; order Rhabditida; family Diplogasteridae; genus Micoletzkya; species Micoletzkya japonica. The sequence goes on from LS908586.1 coordinate 437,076, forward strand.
CCTCCTTCGCCCCTCTCCCTCTTCCCCCCCTGACTGGTCCACGCATGAACAAGACCCGTCCGTCATCCCGCTCTCCCCGTCTCTTCGCTCGCTTCACGGAGTGCCTTCCGTTACGAACACCCGGCCGACTATACGATAGCCACTACGCAATGCTCTGACAGCAGTGCAAATGTTAAGCAGCGAACGAGATGCGGAAAAATAACCGTAATTTCTGGCAGGAACTCTCGCACGGAAAACATTTTATCGTAGAAATTTTGGGGTTCCTTCGCTTAACACACAGCCGAACAGTTCAAAGAGGCCGCCTGGACCCCATAAAGGCGCTGCTGCCAGCGGGAGGACTCGTTGTTCCATTGATAGCCACACAGTCTCCCCCCCCCACCCCCTTTCGCTCACGCGTAGGTGCGAGTAGTCGACCGGCGGGCAAATTATCGTGGATCAGACGCCAGTCAAGGTTGTCGAGCGACAGCTTAGCCTCTTCTCTCTCCCTCTCGAGAAGAGGGGGACAGTGTCTAGGGTGAGCAGAAGACAGCCCCCCCCCCCCAGCCTTTGCTCTCCTTCTCCTTCTTCTTCTTCTTCTTCATTGTCCCCACGCACATTTACTGTGCAGGTGGCCTTCCCTCTTCTTCTTCCTCCATACTTCTCCTCCTCTTTTCATCATTCAAATCTCCGCCCTCCCCCCCTCGTCCATTCATCGATTCTGCCCCGGCTTAATCCTCGATCACCCAATCGAACTCCACTTGAAGCAGTGAGAGAGCGAGGGAATGGATGAAAGGGGGCAGGGGGAGGGGGGAGGGGGTCCAAGAGCAATACGAGTGGAACAAACAAGACCGCGTGGGAAGAGCGCACAATTGGACGAGACGAGGAGAAGAAGAGACGCAGCACGCCTTTTATGAGAGCGAACATCGGAGGGAGGAGATGAGACGGGATGGAGATCGATGGATGCATCAGAGACGAGACGGATTGCGCCCATCGACGTGGAGACCCACCGCACGAATGGTAGCCAAACACCCACTGGGGGGGATTTGGACACACGGAGTCGTGTGTCCAAATACGCTTCACCCCGCCTTCATCTTGAGGCATGACATTGTAGGTTACACAAGGTTACTCCACACGTCATTCCAAGTGTTCTAATAGCGAATATCCGTTTCCGCACATATGATATGATCCTGTAGGCGACTAAGTCAACCGAAAATTATGAATTTAAAAAACTTAAGTTCGTTACTACGATTTCAAATAGCTCTGAAATTTTGGTGTAGATTGGTTCAGCTACTCTGGAGAAAATTCAAAAAACAGTGGTCAATTCGCTATTAGACACATCCTTCACCGGGCGAAATGCTGTGTCCGCTAGTAGGTTATTCAAGGTTACCCCAATGTAACCGGACTAACATATTTTCGGGAAAAACACCATTTCGCCATATCGGTCATTTGCTCAACGCTAATTGTAGGTAGATCAGAGTTGTTGAAACTACGGATTGGATGAGATGGTGGTTTCTCCTAATTTCCGCCTGTCCCGGCAGCCTCCTCGTCCCTTCCTCCGTGTCCATCTGTCGTGCATACTCCACGTTTCGCGCCGTTGCCATGGTGTCCTTTCCTCCTCCTTCTCTCGTCCGACCACTGGTCACTCCTCTCGTGCCCTTCTCCCAGTCCTCCTACTCCTCCTCCTCCTCTTCCCTTCTGTATGCCCGATGATCCCCTCTCCCTAACGCTCATCTTCCTCGGCTTCGTCTGCTGTCTCTGTGCTCTCATCGGCTCGCTGCACACCGCTCACAATGGACTACCGAATCGTCCACAGACAGGTAGCTTATGAGCGATAAATATCGCAAAAAGTCAACAAATTGCCCGTCTCCGTAGCTCATAAATAGCTTGTGACAGTCTCCATTCGAGCTGCCAGAAAACCAGCCAAGTGCACTAAATGCTGCTGGGCCAAATGATGCGAAAGGCGTGCGTGAGGTAGAAGATCTCTGGCTTGCCGTGTTTTTCTCTCCTCCACCTCCGATATCCTGAGCTAAAATTCAATCAATCAATCAATCAATCATTTATCCACACTTACATAGGTATAATATCACAGGGAAATGAGGCGATATAATTCACAAGGTTTAAGCAATAAGTAGGTTGAGAGAGCTTAACCTGAAGCTCAATTATTATTAGTTGTTAAGTAATGTGTGGTAAATAACATTGCGGAAACCGAGAAGGGATGATTCCAACACACTATCAAACACACAACTTTTTTTTATTTCGAAGAATCTGCACCAAGCCCATGAAACCAGTGGACCGTCCAGAACCCGGAAGCCGCTTCCTTCCTTCCGTTATCCCCTACAAGGGGATACCGCTGGACCTCCCGTAAAGTGGCCAAAGAGGAAAGAACGGTGCGCACGGGGGGGGGGGGGGCTTCACAAGGAGGAGGGGGAGATCGGCTAGCCGGAAGGGCCGTCACAAGGCAGCCAAAGAAAGGAAGGCGCACGCGGTGCTCCGAGGAGACGCTCGCGCGTGTGGTGTTCCTCTCTCCGGCTTCTTCTTCTACTGCTGCCTCTTCTCCTTTCAAAGATCCCGCTCGGAAACGCCTCGGTACCGCGTGAAAACTTGAACGGATCGGCAAACGCTCGAGGCGCGGTAGCACGGTGTGCTATATGCATTCCATATGGAAAAAATCTTGCAATAAGCAGCGAAACTGCTACAGATCGACGTTATGCATTCATTCATTCATTCATTTATCCACACTGCTATCCGAAAGCACATTAATATATAATTCTTCAGAATAGGATAGTCGAGTACCGGGCTCGGGCGTGCAGCTGCGCCTACTTCGTCCACTGCTGCCTGTGGATACTGGCCGTGCTCATTCCGATTCCGATCATCTTCTCTACGCAGGTATAGTGGAATAAATCGATCCGTCAGTTTCTTCCGTTCCAAAACGAGTCTAAGTCTATAGACTTTTCGTGATGAGACCGTGCACGTAATGTTCCGAATGCAAAGCTAACGGGCTAAAATATTTGGAGCCAAAATGTTTTCCATGTCAGAGCTCCTACCGAAATTAGAGCTGTTTTCGGGCAACTCGCTTGCTCAACGTTGGCTTTCCTGCCAGAATATTGTTTGCTCATACTCATCTTGAGGGTCTGTGGAAGAAGCAGGGCGACTACTACGAACAGCCCGCTCTGCAGTTCCGACACCGCTACCTCGCGATATTCGAGAGCCAGGAAGGGATGCGATATGCGACTACGCTTCCCGGGCTTGATGTAATAAGCATCCTTCAGAATGCGATTTACCCCGCAATTCATCAGCAGTATCGTGGACTAAAAGGATCCCCGTCGGAAAATCATTCCGAATATAAAGCGAGAGAGTGTGCAAAAGCGAGAGACTAAGACTCATTTTGGAACGGAAGAAACTGACGGACCATCGGTATATTCCACTATATTCCGTTCATTTCAGGCCATCCCGGCCTTCGTTCCGAGTGCCCTGCGGCATCGAAACGTCGATCGGAACAGAGACGGGCGGCCGGATGAGGCAAGCATACACTTGAACCCTGGTATTTCTGACTCCATCTGTCTGAGATCTGCTCCACCATCACACGAGACATTGCGTGATCACACGGGGGGGATGCTGCCCGAATTAGGGTCATTAAAGGGGGGAGGAGGAGGAGGGGGGGGGGTCTGCCTCTTCCAAAGTAGGGCTAGACTACCACCAAGTGACGTCATTCAAACTAGAGTATAGTTTGGGTATATGGTTCAGATCGAACTGTCGCTCACCGTTCCACTCAACGTCACCCTCCCGACGACCGTCCACGTCGTCTTCATCTTCGACCTCCTACTCGACTATCACGACGTCATACAGGTAGAACACGAGAAATGCGTAAGCAGAACAACTTAGAGCAAAGAAAAAATAAACAATTAAAAACAGAACTTCACGTTGTTTAGAGAGTGTCACTCTCGGTTTTAAGATACTCTCTGCCCAGTTCATCACAGATCCTCTGGATCAATAGAGCGAAAAAAAATGTGCCTTCAGATCGAGGCGGCCCTGTACCACGCCCTTCCGCTGACCACCTCGACCTCTCTTGTCGTCTCTTCTCCCCTTACCGTCGACCTGCTCACGCCCCTATCCTACGCTACACCCTACCTACCGCCGATCGTCAACGAATCCATGTGAGAACAAGCCCCCCACCTCCCCGTAAGGTGCAATGATAAAAATAAAGATAAAGAACAGCTACCGTCGACTTATTGGAGGAGATAACAAGACTATCTTATTCCTTTAAAAAAACTTGTGCGAATTTCAGTCCCTCGAACTATCTTCGCAACTTTCCTCGTGGCTTTCTGGACAGCCTTGCCCAACGACAATTGGGTCTGGTCCTCGCACGGTAATGAGCCATCTCTATACAAAGTATACAATACAATGTTTTTCTTTTTTTTCCCAACCCAATCTATTGCAGCCCCATAATCACTGCTCTGCCCTCCACGGCCGATACCGTAACCCTCACCTTGTCCCTTACCGTACCCCTTTCCCGTCTCGTCTACCTTACTCGCTTCTTCGAGCTCATCAAAGGGGCCTGGATACAGTACCTCGCGGTCTTCGTTATCGTATACTGGATCAGGCAAAGAATAACCGCCTATTTGTACGAGGAGCGACACATCAGCTCAATCATGTACCGTATGGACTAGACTTGGTTTTAGCCATGATAAGTAAAGTGCAAAGCTATGTCCTCTCTGTTCCTATCTAACGGAGTACAGTCTACAATCTAGATGCTTAAGGGTGAAAAGCATAACGATGCAAAGCCAAATAAGATTAGTGCACTCAGCGACAAGCATGATAGATAAACTGTGAGATCATGCAGAACTCCACGCTTTGGTTAACTCGCACACTCAGTTCACTGCACTACGACATAGGGTATTCTCGTTTATTCACACATTTCACATACTCTTTACTCGATTGCAGACACCTTCGGTATGATATGCACACTTTGCATGGAACACAACAAAAGAAAAAAAGACAAAAAAATTGAAGCAAAAGAGAGTCTAAATTTAATCTGACAACGATCAGAGTGCACTGGAAAAGCTAGGCACGGGAATAGGATGGATGAGTACCGGGAATCGATTTTACCACCATTATTTAGCAGGGTTGAGCAGGCATTTGCAGTACATCTTATATTCTAAACTTCTGGATTGCCCTCAAAGGCTACATAAATGTTAAAAAAAAACAAGAACTCGCTTGCCCAGCTCTAGCCTCCTCTATAAACGAACTACCCATCGTCTCGGGGACAAATCACAGTCGGTATACGGAGCAAACGAATCACCTGGATGCGGCGGGGAAAGACAATGCTTAGCTACAATAGAACTCCGAACATTGGGAGCTCAAGGGTTACACGGTAGCTGATCAGGGGATACTGTAGAGTGGATACGGTAGGAAAGATTGTACAGCTGCGGTCATGGACTATCCTTGTGTGTGAGCACGCTTACAGAGGTGTGGAACACCGAGGATGATGGTTAAAGAGCGGGAAAAGAGAAAAGAATAATCAATTAAATAGAAAAGACAAAAAAAGATGAGTACATGGGGAACGTAATAAACGAACGGTATAGTGTGAGCGGGGCAACAGGGAGAAAAAAAAGCAACTCGGGCGGAAATGGCGTTACAATCTTCGATAGGGGTTCTGCATAACTATATGTTCCGAACCATGAAATACTATGATAATAATACTTTCGCGAGTGATATGGTTATGTGTCTCGACTTTTGGTTGTTGTACACTCTGTCAAATACACGATTTCGGGAGGGGAAAAAGCAACAGGATACGTGTGGAAACCGGGATAGAGCATAAATATCAGATCTAGAGGTTCAGGATGGCTAGAGACCGCCTAGCCTAGCAAATCAGGGTCAAGTGGCAAAGCTACGAAATGTTGATTAGGCAGTCTCTACCCCTCACAACAACTCAACTAGCAAAGCTACATTCTTCCCCTGTGTGCAAGCTTCTAGCCAGCCACAAAAGTTCGAGATATAAATTACACGTCGCTATTCACGGAATAGTCACGTCTGCCTACTTACGGGTAAAGGTAGAGCTGGGGGTACGGTAGAGGTACCGTACCCTCCGGATACCGTAGCCCTAGACGGTCGACTCTTCGTCGCTGTCGTCAATTGCGTTCAGGAGCGCTGAGTAGTCGTCCTTGGTCATGGGCCTGCAATCCGAACCTCACCAAATCTCACAAATGCTTCATCGGATTTATACGAAATGAGCATTAATACGAAATTTATACGAAATGAACCGTTTTCGCAGTCAAGAAGTACGGATAACAGAAGCAATTTTGAATTAATTAGAGTCAAGTTAGTCTTGTTTAGTTTTTTTCATGCGGATTTCATTGGTGATATCCGTTTTTGAAAATATTGATTTTCAATAAAGTTATAATAGAAAAACATGTAAAAGTAGCCTGTCTTTCAACATTATCTCAGCTCAACGGCAATATTTTTGAAAACGGATTTCGCCATTGAAATAGACATGAAAAACTGAACAAGAATAACTTGACTCTAAAATATTTAATTAGTACAAAATTGCTGCTTCAGTTATCCTTATTTCTTGATCGCGAAAACGGTTCTCATGCGGGCGGTTCTCATCCGGTATTCTCATCCGGCGTAGCGCCAATCATAATAGCTACAGATCATCTTCTCAGATAAATAAATCGAAAAAATGGTAATAAATCAAAGGTAGTCCCGTACCTGTGCGGCAGGACCTCGGGTACCGTACCCCCGCCGTCCACTATCAACTGCCTCTCGGCCTTGTGAAGGGATCGCGAGACGGGAACGAGCATGAGCAGAGCCGCCAGGGACGAGAAGAGCAGGAGCGAATGAGGGGAGAGGGAGAGGAGGAGGGCGAGCGGGAGGAGGGCACGGGAGAGGGTTGGGTAGAGGAGGAGAAGGTCGAGGGAGAGGAGAGGGCGGGGGGCGAGACGGAGGTCGACGAGGAGGGGAAGGTAGAGGAGGGAGAGCGAGGTGGAGGAGGAGAGGAGGGAGTGGGAGAGGGATGAAGGGAGGAGGGAGAGGAACGAGAGGAGCGAGCAGAGCGGAGGAAGGGACAGGAGGAGGACGAGGCCGGGCAGACACAGCAGCATGTCGCCACTGCAAGGTGGGCGGAGATCACGTTATACGCGGTCGCGGTTGTCCAATCAATCGGACGTTAGGGGGGTGGGTGCCTGCACCCGAGAACCATAGAGTGAAAGGCTTGCTAGGATGGTGGCTGCTGTTCGCTTTCTACAATTATGTAAGGATGACTGCAGAAATTCAAGAACAGCACTAGCCCGCCCATGTATGGCGGAGATTTCACTCGCTTAGCTTTATCAGGTATATTATATATTATATTATATATATATATATATATATATATATATATATATATATATATATATATATATATATATATATATATATATATATATATATTGCCGTGCGATGCCTGGTATATGCCCGTATCGCTCTGAACACAAATAGCCCACAGCATTCCAAGCGTCATAATAGCGAATAGCGGTTTGTCGCGCATATGATCCGATCCTGTAGGCGAATCAGTGAGCAGAAATGTATAAATGTAAAAACTTAAGTTCGTTCTTATGAATTGAGCAGGCTCCGAAAATTTGGTGTTCATTGGTTCAGTCACTTGACACATTTTTCTTCATACTGTAGCATCGTATAGCTACCGTAACCATTTACATTGTTCATCGGGTGGAATGCGGTGAGCCGGGGGCGTTCTGCTCGGAGCGATGTATAGCATTGCGATTCATACGGATTCGAGATCGCTCCGAGCAGAATGCCCCGCTAGATGTGCGTTCAGAGCGATACTGGCATACACCAGGCATCGCACGCGAATCGGACACATCATTGCCTAGTACAGTCCGTGGTGTACTGTACTACCGTTTGACGCAGCCCCCCATAAACATCCCCTGGATAAGGCCTACTCGTTAGAGAGAGAGAGAGAGAGAGAGAGAGAGAGCAACCAAGCATTGCAAGAAAATCAGGCTAGACGGTGAATAATAATAGATAATAAATACCTTGCGGGCTCTCGCTCTCGACAAACTCCGGTTAAAAAAGTGATAGATAGATGCGCATATAGCGCACGCGATGCGCGTCAGCTCACCAGAAGAGCGCAACGGCGATGAGCGTCAGGTCGAAGGCCGCTGCAGTCGCCCGCTCGCCCTCGACCACCCGGGACCACTCGCAGAGCGAGTAGGCCTGCAAGGGAGGGGGGATCATACGTGGGCACAGACCGGAAGTATGGGTGGGAGGCCCAAATTTCTTTGCAATTTTACTTTGGTAGGCCTATATTTCCTACAAAATTTTAATTGGTTGGCTTGATTTCGTGCACTGGTATGCCCGTTTTTCAAAATATTGTGCGGAAGGCTGCCCATGTATGGAGGGGATCCGTTCTATCCAAATCGGGGCTACCAAAGTATACTAGACTTCCATACGGGCCCTAACCAATAAGCCTTCCCCTTGGGCAACGTTCCCAATCATATTTTGAAGAAAAAAAAAACGGGCCTAACATTGTTCACAATCGTGAACTACTGATATTGCAGAACTACCAATTGCAAATTTCTATCAAAATCGAGTAAGCATGAATGGTAAATGAGCTCAAGACCCCGGGGAAGGGGAACTAGAGCCTAGTTCAGTGCTAATGGTGGTTGTGCAGCGAGAAAGGGGGGGGGAAGAGACTCTGGGAGGGGTCAACTCACCGCTGCTAGCAACATCTGCAGAGCAGCCAGTCGCAGGCGAAATCCCGCCGAGAGCGGAGTGAACTCCTCCACCTCGCGAAGCTGAAGCAACACCATTATTCCTTCCTTCCTTCCTTACCGTATCCCAAGCTACGACTATCCCATATGTGACCCGTTAGCCTACTACTGCACTGGTCGACCCATTACTTTTGCAAAAGTTCTGACGCAGTCTAGCCAATCACGGTGCCCCGCAACCGTGCCCCCCCCCCCCTCCTATAGACTCGGTCACCTGATCAATGGCTGAGTCAAGCAATCATCCCAAGCGAAAGCCTTACTCCCAAGTAGGGCCGTCGAATCGGGTCCACTTTATCGTTATCTTTCATCGGCTTCAGTATAACTGGGATATTAATGGACTTAGGTGCTACTTGAAACATAAGCATGACAAAAGACCCGATTCGACGGCTCTCAACTCGCAAGCCCGCAACTGACCCGCAGAACGCGCGCATCGATGGCCACTCCACACCGGCAGGAGACGACGAAGACGAGGAGGCACAGGGTGAGTGTGGCCAGACTCAGCACGAGGCTGGTCCAGTGCCCGGCCACGCCCTCCCCGCCCCCGCGAAGGATCGCGTCCCCCGACCAGTCGTCCCAGTCTCCCTCACTGCAACGAGAGATGAGTACGCCCATTCATTCCACTTTGTTGCGTAAAATACGGCCATTCGTACGAGAGTTCCGCTAAACGCTCGCTCCAAAAAACACTAATTACCTTTGAATATAATGTCAATCTAACCACTATAACTTCTGCTCCCACGAGTCTCCTATCACTTGAGTAGATTGAAGTTATATTGCTGATCGGAATGCATAGAAATTCGCAAATTATATGTTGCAAGTCAAACCGAAAATCACCAGGTCTTTGGTACGCACCGTACGCGGGTAGAGAGAGAGATTAACTGCCCGCTTTCCCAGATTCAACAACGCCAGGCTATAAATTGAATCAGGCTCTAATAACCCTTCCAATAAGGTTCCTTTCATGATGTCATGACTATCAATGTGTTTGTGGGGGGGGGGAAGAAAGCCAAATCCAAAGCTCATCCGGACCCCTCTCACCTCTTTCCTCCCTTCTCCGTCGTCGCCTTCGTGCGTCCGGGATCTACGTACGGCACGGTCCGGCTCTTAGTCACCGGTGGCAGGGTTACGGTAGTCGTCGTGGTGGGAGAGGTCGTTGTAGTCGAGGTGGTGGTGGTCGTGGTTGTGGATGCCCTACAAAACGGATACTTCCCCGCCAAACATCAAATTCAAACATTTTCCTTACATTAGGGTATTATTCCCTTGCATGTGCATGCATTCGTTTGACCAATCAGCTTCATTGGTTTTGGTGACTACCTAGACGCGTTGAATTATGTACGAAACATAGGGAGTCAAAAGAACAAAAGAACAATCAAAAGACCAAAAGATGTTCACCTCTATTAGGCGCCCTTCAACTACAAGAAATAAATCTTGACCGAGTATGTTCCTGTTAAAAATTTTTTTATTATAAATTTTCTGTTTTAAACTTGTTCAGACAACTACTCACGTGGTAGTGCTGGCCTTCGCGTCTACCGTTGTCCCATTATTGACGGCCGTCACTCCGGCTATGGTAGTATTGCCACCTGAACCAACGCCCTTATACCTGGGTACTTCACAACGTTCTCCTCTATTCTCTCTGTCCTCCTCCTCCTCCTCATACTTCCTTGTAAATATCTTGACCGAGTATATTTCACGGCTATCGTAAGTTACCAAAATTTTCACTATATGCGCTTACGTTTTGTGGAAGAAAAGTTCTCTGTTCTTTTTGTTCAGGCAGCTCATAGATGGGCACGGTTGCGGGTACCGTGGTTGGGTAGCTTACTGCAGAATTGTGGCAAGTATTGGGTAGACTACTGCAGAAGAAAATCAGGACTATTTTTGTCGGTAGTTACATACGGGTGGGCCACTGCAGTAAATTACCAGCAAACCCTGCCCATCTATGAGACAGCTCCTCCGCCCACCGGACGCTCAAACTGTGACTACGCGTATGTCGCCCTAATCTATCAAAAAGGCACGAGTGTCAATCTATGAAAATAGAGGCAGACAGACGGACTAGCTGATAAGAGTGAGGCTGTGGGTGGAAAGGGGGGGGAATGGGCGAGACAGGCGAAAGATAGCAGGAAGGATAGACAAGTGACATGCACAGCGCTAACCCGATAAGGCTGCTCGGGAACAACAAAAAATAGGCATAATTAGAATTAAAAGAGACAGCGTGGGCGCGCGTGTGGGGAAAGAGCAATCATTTTGCGAGCAACCTGATAATGTTCGTACTACTCATGCTAACTACCTCATCTAGATAACTTTTGCTTCCCCCTCACCCAGCTCCGTATTTCTTACAGGGGCTGGTGTTGTCCGAAATTCGGACTCGGAATATTTTTTGCAGACAGCCTTACATAACTAGAAGAAATCAAAGGAGCCATCTTTACAAACCTTTGGTTTTATTGTGATTCTCAGGTGCACAGGCAGGCATCCTAACGCCCGATCGGACAACCGCGCCCACGCATTTAGAAACATATGAGGTGATAAAATGTTTGAGATAGGCAAGCTCGGATAGTCATAGTGCAAAACGCTTGAAAGGATGCGCTTGCATTAGATTCTTCCAAACTATGTAAGGCAGTCTGCACCAATGTTAGGACAATGGTAGCCCACGTACGATCGCCCCCCGTCCACTCACCATTCGCAGCCTCCTTCTCCGTCTTCGCCTTCTCCTCCTTCCGCCGCTCCTCGTTGATCGCCGTCTTCGTCTTGTCCCCGTCCGCCGTCCCCAGGGCAGCTTCAGGTCTGCAATAAGCAGAGTCATTCCATAGGTGGACACTAGGGCTTGAAAACCAAATGCGATTAGCGTATTTATCGTCTGACTCTCTTCATTCTTTCAGTGCTCCTCATCACTCTCTCCGTCTTATAATGCGATCAAAAGGTCCGCTTTTCGAACCCTAGTGGACACGGTTGTCGATACCGTGGTTGGGTGAGTTATTGCAAAAAAATCTTCAGGTATTGGCTAGCTCACTGCAAAATAATAGCCTAGCGAAATTGCGCGATATCTTCGCTTATAGGGGCGAATCGGTGGCGTGCACCAATAATTACTGCATTCAGGATACCTTCATGTCAGGATGCTCAACTAACTTAAAACCTTTCAACCGTAGCAAAAGAGTGTCTCAACACAAGCTACCGTACTTCTTCGGCTTGTCCTCCTCGTTCGCTACCGTAATCCCCGGTCCTTCCTCTCCCACCGACCGTCGCGTGCGCGTGATGGTCTTCGACTCGAATACTGCAAGATACCTCTCTAAACTTTAAATTTTCCATAAAAGAAGGAAGAAAAAAACTAACAGTCTTTAGCGTTGAATACGCTAGCATAATGAACGAGACTCTCGCAAAATGCACGACTGTAATCCAATGAAGGATATTACAAAGAGTTCGGGCAGAGAGTTCTTTTAGCTGTTGGATTCATTTTTGCCCCCTTGGCTCATTGCATAATCGTCATGAAACTAACCGTTTACCGCGTAACTCTCATTTAATAAGTTCCATTCATAATAATTTCGTTGTGTTCACGCGCAACCCACCCTGTCCCTGGTCGGTCATCGCCGCCACGAGGGTTCCGGCCGCGAGGAAGACGAAGAGGACGACGACTTTCCGACGGTGACCGCGCCAGAAGGCGAAGACGAGCGAGAAGGAGGCTGAGGAGGGGGTGAAGGGATAGAGGAACAGGTGGCGAGACAGGGGAATCGGCTAGTTGGCTCTAATTCCCCATATATGTGGTGTGAACGATAAAGAAGAGGATAATTGCAAGTCAAGTTTCCAACGCAATACTACATGAGCTATGCGTATACGTATACGTGGACCGCCTTTGCAGGAAATTTGCACATAAAACATGACATATATATATAAGGTGTAAAAAATGACCAAACCCATGCTACGGCAAGTACCTAGTCATACGATCCAAGGAAGAAGACTTACAGTACTTGACGAGAGAGCAAAAGACGGCTTGCAGGAAGAGAATGAGCACCGCCGAGATGGACGGAGCGAAGAGAAGGGCTGAATAATTGCCGGATTAGGAGAGCATAGCTTTCGCTGATACAGTTATTTATAGTAGAGAAAAAGGGAAGATATAATCGTTCCGGTTGTAGCGCTGATTCCACTGCCTTTCAAAGCGATCTAATCAACATCTAGCGTGTATCATGAGAAAGTCCAGATGTTACTGACCTCGAAAACATATCCATGTTTCTGACGTCTTTTCTTGGAATGAAATGACCGTTTAGCGAAAAAATTCGCTAAACACCGTAGCGGCGGAATCACGAATTATACGTTCCGCTTTTCGCGACTATATAAGTGTGGCATCATACCGAATCAAGCGCTTATTAGAAGTCTTTAATAACACTGACATCATAATCACACTGGGGCTTGCAATTGCATTGAGTTACTGCACTAGGTATGATTGAGATTCGTTAAGCGGCAATAAATCGATAATAAGACAAAATTCAAATACCGGCCGAGTTTCCCGCCACGATCGCCAGCGACAGGGCGATGGCCGACGTGAAGCTCAGCACGCCGATGATCCTGCGACCTGCACAGAGAGGATTACGGTAGCCATTTGTATTATTAGAGGAAGTAGGAAGGAACGTTCAGCGCATGTGAGACTACGGGGTCGCTGCGGGCATTTTGCCAAGAGAGTTTTACCGCATCCAGCGGAATGTTTACCTGTACAATACAGCCGACAAACCCCCCTCCCCCCCAAAAAAAAGCATCGCGAATCACTGTTTTCGCGACGCCATTAATCATCACGCGTACGAAGGAAGGAAATATTTGCACATATGATCAGCACTATAGTCTATAGATGAGCCGGCTGCTAGGCATAACATGGACTTCTTTCCTGTACTTTCGGTACGCAATTTTAAAAGCAGCGCGAAAAGCTTACCGATAAACAGTCCTATCAGCAGTCCGACGACGTGGACGATATAGTGAATGGAGAAGGCGGGCGAGTCGACCAGAGTGTACACGGAAGGCGTCGTGTTCAGGGCGAAAGTCTGCAAAAACCATACGTGACCAGCTTTTTTGGAAGCTTCTTTTTTCTTTCTTCATATTCATAATATGTGTCTGATGATGCGTTGATCAGCCTACTATTCTCCAGTATTACGTGGTGACTACCAAGTTCACCTGTCATCTCCCCCCCCATTTCTTCGTTCATGGTAAATATCTGTCCATCTATCTAAACAGACAAAGGTTCCTCATGTAGTGCAATCAAACTGCACACACACACACACACACACGTCAACATCTAGCCATAAAATTATGCATGACTAGCATGTGGCTCTGAGCCGCCGGCTACATAGTTAGAGAACCTTGAACTGGGCTAGGAACAAAATATCTTTGCGTAGCCAAGTTGGCGATGAATACAGTCCATACCGTAATAACGTCGACTCTAACACCGTGTTTAGTCTGCTTTCCGTTACATACCGTCTCCATGAGAGGAAAGGAAAAGAAAGGCAAGGAAAGAAGAGCAAGCAAAAAAAGCAATATATCACGAACCGTAGTGAAGAGGGCAAGGGAGACGATGACGAGGGAGAAGAGGGACGACTCGGCGAAGAGGCAGCACGCGACTCGACTGCGGCTCGCACTCCGACGACGCGACCGCGATATCAGGTAGTTCTGAATATTCAGTCAATCATAAAATAATAAGGAGAATAACATGATAGTAAGTAGTAAACAGAAAGCTTATCGTTTCGGGCAAGGAGCTTGAAGGGAGTTGAATTCAACAGGCATGCTGTTTTTAGAGCAGCGGAAAAATACTGTATTTGATTATATTTTTCGCGATAAGACCCCTCCCGCCCGCACAACGTCTTTTACTATAACACCCATACCGCACCGCAAAATTACCCACACCGCTGTTCTAAATTCTCGATTTACGTGCCCACCCTACCGCTGCCGGAAAATTACCCCTACCGCACAGTAAATTTCAAATATGAGTATTTATCCCCTGTTTTAGAAGAGATGTATCGCTATTATTATAAAGAAAACATGGAACACAATGTTTCAACAGTCCGAATTTTACCAATTGCCGCCCTCCCTATTCTCTAAATTTGCATACGAATGTATCCTATAGAGCAGAACGTTGTGTAAAGCTACTCACTGTCAGTCAATCATCGGGACAACTAAAAAAAAGGGTGCTTAACGTTCTTAGAACTGACTAGAAACATCAAGACAGTTAAATTCAACATGCATCTTTACGCAGTCTCCTTTGAGATGAGATGGATCACTGATAACTTGCACGGCAAATCCATAGCCTTCAAGGAAGTGCGACTCACCCGGTCGAAAACAACGTCATCGTCAGTCGCACTGTCAGAAATGTCGTCAATGTTGACATCCACAAACTTCTCGTCCTTCCGCCTGTTCGGACTCTCCTCTGTCGAGTGCAAAACTGAAGAAAACCATGAAACATTGAACAAATCGGCAAGTCTTACTTCCCAATCGAGCCAGAATCTCCGTTCCTTCGTGCACGTCCATCGCTGATCATTCACGCCGTCTCAACGACCCATAAATTGCCTGAAAACACGACATTGATCGGGCGTAACACAGCAAAAACCGTCGCCAACTCAACAACAATACCGGAATCACACGCTTCCGCAAATGGGCCGCTGGCATTTTGCCAGAATTGAACTACCGTAGTCCGGGCAGACCTGCGCGTCAACCTTCAAATGCTTTTCTAACCGTCTGCGTCGCGGTTCTCTCGCCCCTCCCCTTCTCCTCATGTGACGTGTCCCGCCCCATTGGTTACCCGCACAAGACATGGGCTCAACCCCCCTCTGTACCACGTCCATTGGAGTACCCGAGTGTGATTTGAATGCCTGTGCATATTTTCCTCCCCCCTTTCTATATTATATATATAATTAATATACTACGACGCCACAGAGGCCGGCTGTATCCATATATCGAGAGAAAACTGGGGAAAATGAACAGTTTCGAGCGTATTCGAAGCTATCGGGAAACGGCGCCAGTCAGGAACGAATCGGATGCACCTCTTCTATGCCGCGCACGGCTTGACTTAGAAATGTTTTTGCTAATTTTCCGAAAATTAAGCTTTTCCGATGATTTTCGAAATTGTAGCGGGGGTCGCCTAGCGTCTTTTGACAGGCTTGTGGAGAGTTTGTGCGCTTAAAAATGGCCTTAGTTGTGTAATTGAAGTAGTTTCTGGTTGAAAATTTAGAATTTTGCCTTTATTTAGCAATATCTGCATTTTGTGACGTAGTTGTAGGCAAGGCTCTCTGGCCGGCTTGGCCAATCGATGCGAGAGAGCGTGGGGCGGGAAGAGCGGGCAGAGAAACGAGAGGGAGGCGAGAGAGTGCAGGCAGGAGAGAGGGCGCGAGAGGAAAGGAGATTGGGAGTGGAGAGAGAAGGGAAGGGGAATGGGGGACGGACTAGTCACTCACAACATTCGGGCCGAATCGATGCATTACGAATCTAGCATTAGGGAGATGGGCTTTTCGAAACGCTGATAACTTCACAAAACCCAGAATGCTTCCGCGGTCTTTTGGCAAAAGCTGCAGTATTCGAGATATCCGAATAATCTAGATTCTTCGTGTAGATAAGATGTGTATTAATACGTAGTGTAATTCGTAGTGTAATCGAAACTTTGCCCCCACTCTACCTCTGAAATAGCCCAGAGGATGATCTTTTTGTAATCTTGGCCGAATGATGTCTTTTGCTGGTGGAAACATTGGGGTCGCAAAAAGGGGGCGTGGCTCCAACATAGAGTGCTTGAGAGAGTGGCAGAGGAGGAACATAGAGGAGGGAGGATGCCTACCGTAACCCCATATTGCTTATCATATCTCTCTTACTACTCACACACGATTTGCCTTAGGACAGAAACATCCCGATATATCGATGTATCCCTTGTATTCGTTGTCTATATACATCCGTTTCGGCTAGGGGAGGAGGAGTGTCTTGCAGATATGAACTAGAATGGTCGACGTTCTGACCAAGTGCGTGCCGATGACTTCAGAGATCAAGGAAGAGGAAGAGGAGTTTGAGGACGGAGAATTGGTGGACGATGACGACGAGGTGGTGCCCCCCACGACGACCGTCCCTGAGACCAAGCCAGGTAGGACGATGGGTTTATTGGCCGCAAAATATCGACATATTACATTCTGCATTGTAGTGCGATTCCTTGTCGTTCCTTTTGGCCACGTGGTCGTGTGCACCACTCGGTGCTAATTTTAGTGCCTCTGTTGGTCTGTCTTGTTCCCTCGTTTCCTCTCCGTCTCTGCTTCCTCTCCCTCCCCTCCCAACTCTCCTCCTTTCAGCCCGCTCTCCCCCCCTTGCCTCATCGCGAGATGCTAAGAAGGAGCCGCCGGCGAATTCTTCGTCATTCAGAAAGGGCACAACAGATGGAGAGACAACGAAAGCATCGGTATGGGAAAGGAATGGGAAGGAAAGAGAAGAGGAAATGGAGGAAATGAGAGCATACACTGCAAAAGAGGGTCAAGCACACCACACACGAACACAATACACTGTATTTTTTTTCTGAAATCAAATATATTTTATTGCTCTTAAAACCCTTTTACTGATAACGAAACAAGATAAGATAGGCGCTGCAGTACCCCATGATGGTGGCTTACGGTATAGTGTAATTCCCAATATTCAAACGAAGGAGTAATGAGTTTACTGGCGGAACGTTTTTGTCAATAATATCGGGGCAGAGAGTCACGTGGTGGGAAAGCAAACCTGGCACAGATAGTAGGCACTAAAAGCGTTTCTCATGGTGACCATAGAAGGGCCCTCGTATGCAAAAATTAGTGCAGAAATTGCCTGGGGAGATTACGACATTCTACCGTAATGCAAACAGTCGTTGCAGGAAGCGGCGGGAAAGGAATCGCCGTGGAAGACGGACGATGGCTTCGGGTACGGTGACCGGGACTACCGTAGTATGGGGGGAGGAGGAGGAGGGGGAGGCACGGCTGAGGACAAGGACTACCGATGGAACGAGAGTGCCGCAGGCGAGAATGGCGACTTCGACCTGAGGGAACGACGGTATGATAATTTATTATTATTATTTAAATTAATTTATTTTATTGTATTCTTGTCAATATTATTTTGCAAGAGAATTGAACGCTTCCTGGTCCCATGGGTCTTTGTCTTCGAACTCTGTTTGAGCTGCGAAAAGATAGTTATGCAAACATTTTAGAGAGTGAAGGGCTGAAGTGGCGCTGTAGTTTTTCTTATCTAGTGACCTTACTGCTATGCGAACTATGCGCGCTATTCTACGGTTTTTTTGTGTGACTAGGCAATGCTTATTCTCTTTGCTCTAATGAGCGTACGGTAGGAGTACTGTAGCTCTAACTGTTCTCTTTCATTTCCGTTCACATTTCTCCATTACATCGGACGGCGGTGGTGTAACGCACACGCTGCGTAGCCGTCTGTTGTGGGAAGAAAAAGAGGCGAAAGGAAAGGAATGCGAAGAAAAGAGGAATAGGAATGAGGGGGGAGGGGGGAGTTGGAGCAGTTTGAGGGGATAGTTACGTCACTCTTTAATGCAAACTGTGACCGCCCACAACCGCATGCGCAGGAGAGAATTGAAAAGTTACAGCTTGTGTTTAGTATGAAGTTGATACCCGAAAAGTTAGAATATATAATAATTAGAATATATATATATTTGAATATGCAAAAATCGATAATCTCCATTTGCAGGCGGCGCCGCTCGCCCTCTCCGCCCTCGCATCCGCATCCGCACGCGAAGCGGACGCGGACGTCGCCCTCGACGCAGGCGGGGGGCGGATACGAGGATCGCGGGGCGCACCCCCCTTATAGGGGAGGGGGGTCGTTCCGGGGAAGGGGAGGCGGACGGTTCGGTGGGGGGAACCGATGGGAGCGACACATCTGCAAGTTCTTCCGCGAGGGATACTGTCGGTGGGTTACTGTAGCTTTGCTGTCTACTGTATCACGACTGCTGTTTATATAAGTACTAGTTCTTTTGCACATAGCTATAAGTATACCGTAGTCCAGTTGGCTGCTATTAGTGGCAAGAAGTTTTGTCAGTTATATAACCTACTTTTTCTTATTTTCCTATTAGTTTGACCAACCAAAGCTCAGCGGTTTAGCGGTGTGGACATGATTCAACCTGACAAACGAGATGTTCGTTCATCTTCCACCAGTACCGATTTGAATTCCCCGCCTTAGGACTTGGAAAATTTTCCTGATGCAGGGACGGCGACCAGTGCTCGTACTCGCACGTGGCGGAGGACTCGATGCGCCGGCCGGAGCTGTGCAAATTCTACCAGATGGGCTTCTGCAAGAAGGGGCTGACCTGCCACCTGCTGCACGGAGAGTTCCCCTGCAAGGTGGGCTGGTTATTAGAGAGCATTGTATTGTCTTACGCACACTTGGATCTTAGCCAAACGGCCTCGAAGTAGGTAGATATTATTGACGAAAAAGTTCCGTCCGCAAACTCATTCCTACTTTGTCTGGACTCTCTTCATACCGCTTCGCTCTCTCGTCGGAAGTAGGAATGAGACGACGGACGGAACTATTTTCTCAATCATAGCTTGTGTAGATCACGAGGAAAGGAGAATAAGAACGAGGATAACATGGAGACGAAAATGACAGGAAAGAATGGAAAAGCGCAAATGAATGACTATTCTATTTCTATTGTTTTCTATTCTATTTCTGGCATTTCTTTTTTTTTATATTTTCTATCTAGCATTCTATTCGGGTCTTTTTGCTGATTGCCTTTCACTGTCAACTGACAGTGAAAGTGTCTAAGGAGAGGTAGTGCGTCTACGGCCAATTATCCTTCCGCTTTAGAGGTCAACCATTGGGTTGCTGTAGTGTGTTACTGTAGTAGGCTGATACAGGGCTACTGTATGGCATATCAGTGCTTGGTACGGTAGCCTGTGCCTATACGTGCTAGATCTTGATAGATTTGGCATCGTGCCAAAAAAGTTGAGCATCCGTTGGTTTGCAGGCCTTCCACAAGGGCGAGTGCACGCGCGATCCGTGCCAGTACTCACACGAACCGCTCACCGACTTTACGAAGCCCCTCTTCGAGCAGCTCATGAGGGACGAGCAGTTCTCCTCGAGGCTACAGGTACGGTAGTTGAGGGGTACGGTAGGAGAGCAAGGGGCTACGGTAGGAGTTGAGGAGGGGGGGGATACTGTAGGCGGGTCGAGGAGTACCAGCTCTTTTGGGCAATCTTTCGCATGTGTAATGGTGCCCCGAAAGTTAACAGTAAGTAATACGCTTCCGTAAACTTTTGAATGTTTTAGAATAAATTTAACATCCTAAAGCCCTCGAAATGTGACTCGACAACCTCCTCCCCCTTCAGATGCCCGCGGCCCCCGTCCGTCGTCGGGTCCTCCTCCCCGGCGGCCCCGCCCCCATCACGACCATTCCCGGCCCTCCGGGCCTACTTCCCGGCCCCTACCCGCCCGGCTACCCGGCTACATCCGCGCTGTCCGCCTCGGCTCCATCCGCCTCATCCGCGTCCCTGCCGCCTCCGGGGCTGTCGGTGCCTACGGTAGTCTCGTCGCACGCCTCGTCCTTCTCCTCTGAGCATCTCCTCCACCACCACCCCCATCACCAACCCGTCTCCATGGCCGGTCACATCCCGCCCCCCTCGGTGGTCGTTCCCAAGTTGGCCACGCCCTTGCCGCACGCGTCCGCCTCCGCGTCCGCGTCCTCCCTTCCGGCCGCCGCCTACTCTCCGCCCTCCATTCCGCTCCCCTCGGAGCCGGCGAGCGACGCAGCTCCGATGGTCACCGGCGGCGCCTTCAACATCTCGCAGATGCTGGCCCAGATCGCGGGCGGCGCGGTGGGCGCGTCCGCGCCATCCGCGTCGGTCGCGGACGCGTCCGCGTCCGCCTTCGCGGAAGACTCGCCCGC
This sequence comes from Micoletzkya japonica, assembly GCA_900490955.1. Taxonomy (NCBI): domain Eukaryota; kingdom Metazoa; phylum Nematoda; class Chromadorea; order Rhabditida; family Diplogasteridae; genus Micoletzkya; species Micoletzkya japonica. The sequence goes on from LS908586.1 coordinate 457,680, forward strand.
CTCCCCCACCGGAGGAGCGGCCTTCCCCGACGAGATTCCCCTGCCGGCCCAGCGGGAGGTTCAGTATCGATTGCTGGCCGTCGACCGGGAGGAGGCCTACGCCAACATGCCCATGTCCGTCATCTCGAACGGACAGCAGGCCGACCCGCGAATCGCGAGGATTCTCGCCTCCAACTTTGACGCCGTCTCCTCGCTCATCGCCGCCTCCGCCTCGAGCAACGCGGCTGCGGCCGCGGCCGCCGCGGACGCGTCCGCTTCGCACGGCGCGGCCGGACGCGACGCGTCGGCGGCCGCGTCGCGGCCGGTCGACCCGCGCGCCAACCGCGACCCTCGCCGCAGAGAGAATAGGGATACGGACCAGCGCGTGAGCTGGATGCCGCAAATATCATAGGAGATTCTGAAGATAGGGGAGAGAGAGAGTATTCGGACCGCACGGAGCTCGGTTCATTCAGTTTTTGTGCGTAGAGGAAGCGAATGAACAGAGCTGTGGCCGGGCGTTTATCCACCACTGAAATAGGCTATAACTATTATCTGTCATAGGTCAGAATCTTTTGTGATGTTTACGGGTTGCCAACTTTTCTGTCAAATCATCTCAATGAGTTTTCCTTTTTTCTCCGTTTTCCTGCTCCCGTTTTCTACTTGGTACTAGACGGGTTGAACTTTTGTATTCTTGGTTTGGTATGTCTATTCTTCCCTATGCATTGTGCTCTGTGACCAGTTCAACCGTCTAGTGCGCGTGCTAATAAGCAGTCAATCATCAGCTATCTACGGTATGCCCTGGACTGAGCTTGTTCTGGAGGAGTATATTTTGCTTTTATTTAAATAATTTATGACTTGATAGCCTCAGGGAAGCTCAGCCTTGGGCGTGGCCGTTTGTTCGAGTAATTTTCCCCTCTTTCATCATTTCATCATCTTTCGCTGCTTTCTCATTCTTCATTTCACGTCTTCGCAGGCATTGAAGCTTTTCAACGGATTCGCCTTAACTGAGCATGAAATCATCCTATTAGAGCGAGAGACTATGTGTTTAAATATACTATTTTCATCACGCTTTGCAAGTTGTCGATTACTTTCAGAGGCTACTCGAGTCGTGTTATTAAAAGCATGTTTGAAGCATTTGATCGGATAGCAGGATTATGAGACGAGAGAACATGGCAGAAATACAGACAGACAAACGGACGATGAGAAAATGAGAGGAAAACAATGGAAGACGAAGAGGAAAAGAACAGACAGACAGACTGACAATTGAATGGATGAATGGAAAGCATGGGGGAAGCAGTGAGTGGAAAGATGAGCAGAAGGGGATGGGAGAAGGGAATTCGGGGGGGGGGGGTCGGAATACGACTTGATGGTTGTGCTTCATTCTTCAAGATATGACAAGCGGAGGGGACTGTGGAATGGTTTAGATACATTATACGTTTACATTAGCCTACGTATCACAGTATTCA
>LS908586.1:459224-481489 GCA_900490955.1 Micoletzkya japonica
TAATAGCGAAATGGCCACTATTTTTGAATTTTCTCAAGAATAGCTGAACCAATCAACACCAAATTTTCAGAACTTGTTGAATTCATAGTTGCGAGCTTAAGTTTTTAAATTCATAATTTCTCGTTCACTGGTTCGCTTACAGGATCGGATCGTATGCACGAAAACCGCTATTCGCTATTAGAACGCTTGGAATGCTGTGGTATCTATAGTGGATTTTAAGCTGGATTGAAATTTGAAAATCTAAATGGTTGAGTCTTCTCTTCTTCCGATTCTCATGATTTTATGCAAAACACTTCATGCATTGAAACTGTAAGTTTAGTAGTTTCATTTCCTTGCTGAACAGCGTACTATGGTGGATTAAAAAGATCGGAAAATAATTCCGAACAACTATGGTCATATTTTCAAAGTAAAATTGTCGGTCACTTGGACATCAAAGATTTAATACTCGGGATCTGAAACTGCAGCAGATTCAGAATCGCGGTCAGATATGTAATGATCAGAAGAGACGTCGAATTACGTCTATATTTCCCCCATGTTTTCTTAAATCTTAAAAGATGCTGATAAAGTCATAAAGCTCTGATTTGAAGATCCAGAAAAGGTTTCGCTCCCTTTGCATGGATCTTTGCTAAATGGCAGAGAAGAAAGATCAAAAACTACAATCTTTTTGCATTCTCCTTGTAGATGAATAATCGTATTAACCTCCTGTCTCCAATCCGTCCCCCCCCTTCCCCCCCCGTTCCCCTCATTACTATCCCTTACCATCCTCGTAGACGGTCGCCTTTTCTTTCTCCCTTCACTGATCGAGGTTAGCTATCTAAACCTACCGTAGATATACCCTCAAACTACAGCACTCCCCCTCAAGTACAGTAATCCAAACTACTCTCTTACATGCCCATGTTGCAGACGTCTATCGTGTCTGAAGTACCACAGTTATAAAGTACAGTATACCACAGACCTACAGTATACCATAATCTTTCAGAATGATAGACCGAGAGCTGGCTAAATCTGATTTCTACCATGGACTTTTACCTCGTGAGGATATGAAGGTATCTGATACAGCATAATAAATCTGAAATTAGGACTTCACCCAGAATCGAATAAACATTTTCTCTCTAAGCAGATATCAATAACATCTTGCAATGCTATCGTAATCTCAGGAATTCCGTTCAGGAGATGTTGACAACCAACGGAGATTGGCTACTGAGAATGACTGAACCGACGGAGCCCGGTAGAAGGGAGTTTGTTATCTCTGTGCAGACGGATGTCGAGAAGAACAATGTGAGACTAAACTATAACAATCTTTGATCTTTGATCCTTGATCTCTGACCCGTGACATCTTCTTCAGATTCGCCACTACATCGTGTCTCGCAAGGGCGATAAGTTTGCTGTTCTCGGCAATTTGACCTTTGATTCCATTCTCGAATTGGTCAAACACTACATGAAGGAAGGAGTCATTCTCACTACTCCTGTGAGTTTCAATTTCACATTCAAATTAATATCAAATATTTCTATGAAATGAAAAGATTTTACAGCCAGTCGAATTGAAGAGACCAATAACTCGAAGGAAATGGGAATTGGATCACGATGACATTGGTTAGTTTGATAGTAGATCGTGAGAGAATAAGGAAAATGGATAGGGTACCAGACGAGAGAGTATGTGAGGCAGGGGATACTGTATGCCAAATATTCGCTTTTAGAGATTACGAAGAAGTTGGGAGAAGGTGCATTTGGAGAAGTATCGAAGGGGATCCTGAAAAGAAGAAGGTCGGATGGACGAGAGAAGAAAATCGATGTGGCGATTAAACAGGTATACGGTAGGGAGGGATAAATGTATGGTATACGGCATAGGATAAATGGAACTGAAGAGAAATACTGAAAGAGTTGATAGATATACGTTATGCATCGTTTTGGAATTTAGGAGGACGCTCGATCAGAGTGGAAAGTACTGTCAATAATAAATATCACATTGGATCCTGGGGTTACTGTAGATACATTGTTACAGGCCAAGTTGGACGGAATGACAAAGGACCAGATCAAGGATTTGATGCGAGAGGTGAGGGATACCGTAATCGAACAATCGTCCCGGGACCCAAATGGCGTTTGTTTGAGGCTCGTCTCATGCGACATTTCGACCACATAAACATCGTTAGACTGTATGGAGTCGCTGCTGGACAAGAACCTCTGATGATCGTTATGGAACTCGTGAGTTTCCATTTCCCGCCATTTTTTTAGATTCAAATATTTATATATTTGAGGCGTCTCGCGGTGCACTTGACTCTTATCTCGCTCGACATGAAGATCTCTCACAAGAGAAACGTATAGAGATGACGGTTCAGGTTCGTCTGATCTTTGATCTTTGATCTTAGGCGCTTGATCTTCGATCTTTGATCTTTGAAGGCCGGCTGGGGCATCGAGTATCTCCACAAGAAGAATTGTCTTCACAGGGACATCGCATCTCGTAATTGTCTCTATGGAGGGGGTCAGGTGCGGAATTGAGAAGAAATACAGCTAATAGTCAGGATTTTTGGGGGAAAGGTGCTGGGGAAAGGATTTAGTAAAATCCGTTTCCATACCAGAAGACCTAATATTCAGGTCAAAATCTCGGATTTCGGTCTGTCTCGAATCGGAGAGACTTATCAGATGAACCCGAAGAATAAGGTGAATACAGTAAAGAAACGAGAGGCCCACGCTACAGAGTGTTAGAGACTCAGTGACGGTCAATTATCAGAGTTACCGTAATCCACATCACAGGTTCCCATTCGATGGTTGGCTCCAGAGACTCTCAACACAGCCCGCTACTCGCAGAAGACTGATGTTTGGTCATACGGTAGGTCAGATTGATGAGTACTGTATCATTATGGTTATACAATGGAGAAGAGATTTTCATCAGGTATTCTTGCATGGGAGATATTCAACAACGGAATCGAACCGTATCCAAACCTGACCAACGTCGAGGTATGCAATAGGCATGATTGCTATAACATAGTCCTAATCATCCAAATATAGTCATAATTATGCAATTATAATAACCTAAAGCCAAATAATATTGTTGAAGGTAATTCATTTCGTGAAGGCAGGCAAGCATCTCACTATCAGCGAGAAGTGCACCAATGCCGAATTCTGCAAGATCATCGAGGTAAGAATATTTTCAAAGATCAAAGATCATCCGCTCAAATCCAGGATCACGCTGTTCAGGAAAACTGTCTGGAGTTCAAGGCTGACGATCGTATGAAAATGGCGGATGTTATTCTGGGTTTGGAAGGGGCGACGGGACTGAAGCAACCTGGAAAGGTTGAACTGGTTGGGAGGGTCGGGTTTATTGGGATAATCATTGGATTCAAGGAGGGGGAATTGATAGAGACATTATATATAAAGTTCACATTTTCATTTCAGAACGAGTCGGGAGGGTTGAAGAATCGTGAAGCCGTCGTCGAACCTGCTGCAAAGGTTGGAATTTAATTTCGTTGGATTGGTTTGTTGCAGTCTCAAGGTGGTTCACATTTTCATTTCAGAACGAGTCGGGAGGGTTGAAGAATCGTGAAGCCGCCGTCGAACCTGCTGCAAAGGTTGGAATTTAATTTCGTTGGATTGGTTTGTTGCAGTCTCAAGGTGGTTCACATTTTCATTTCAGAACGAGTCGGGAGCGTTTACATTATTTACGAGGAAATATATAAACCTCCTTCTGAATCCTCCTTAATTATTACTTTTTAATAATTAATTAAATTTTATTTTAAGACTTTCGGAGAAGGATGTACAAGTAAAATGATCGAATCGAAGCTGGAACGAAGCATGCTATTGCCATCGATGATTAATAGGTGTAATGACGGAAGCACCCTTTATGAAAACGCCAAGAAGGTATGGAAAAAGGACTTGATCTTTGATTTTTACTTTCAATTACTGACCTACTGATCTCAGGATGGAGGCGACCAAAGTGGAGGAACCTCTGCGAGTTGCACTGCGAAGAAAGTCGCGAGTCGAAGAAGAAAGAAGAGGCATCTTCATTTGATGAATCAACTGTAGAAGAGGAGAAACAGGGGAAGAGAAGACACCTGTGAAAGGCACTCCTTGTGACATAAATAGTGCTCAGATGAGATGCGGCAGAAACATGGGAAGAAACGTTGCATGGGCACCTCATATTATAATATCTCATTATTCGCACGCATTTATGCTACGGGAAACGTTCCAAGCGTACAATGCGTGTTGATCATTCGCTGTGCGCGATGTTTGCCTCGCCGCAGTTCGTCGGGGAAGATCCTCTTCATCAAATTTAAATTGGTCATTTCATCAATAATAGTATGCTTATAAATCAACACATTTATCGTATACGAGTATATGGAACGGTCACATGGGGAAGATGAGATGGCAGATTTGGTGGCCTCGCCAATAGAGGATACGAATCGCGTACTTTTCGACGATATGTTTCGTTGTTTTTGGTGGCCAGAAGCGTCGCAGTTATGAATGATGCGTGAAACATAAGCATCAAAAGTACACGATTCGTATCCTCTACTCGTTGCAATTCCTCATCGTCCCTTGCACTTGGCCTCGGCTGCCCGTAGCAGCGGGAAGGCGCCGCCCTCCTTGCACTGACCCTGCGGATATATAGTGGAGTAAAAAGATCCCCGTCGGAAAATCATTATGTAATATAATATTTATCATCGGGTTAACCGAAACGAAACGTATAAGTATAATAGTGATTTAACAGGAGAGACATCATTCCGAATATTATATAAGGCGAGAGAGTGAGCGAAAGCGAGAGAATTATACGACTCATTTGGGAACGGAAGAAACTGACCCGGATCGCCGTTTATTCCACTATACGCATCGTCAACTTGACTTTGTCAATGTTGATGAATTTTTGACCGATTTGGATGAAATGCAGGTTCCCCGACCCAGACCCTGCCAGTATACGCCTGTGCCAGACCCTGCCAGTATACGCCTGTGCCAGACCCTGCCAGTACACGGTTGGTCAACCGGCCTTCGCAAATATAGTGGAGTAAACGGCGATCCGGCTCAGTTTCTTCCGTTCCAAAATGAGGCCAAATCGCTCACCTTTGCACACTCTCTCGCCTTGTATTCGTAATGATTTTCCCAACGGATCTTTTTGATCCACTATACGTGCTCATGAGCACATAAAAGTAAGATCATAAGAGGATCCGTGAATGGATTTACTTTATGAACCGCGTTTAACCCCCTCTTGCATATATTAGGGTTTGAAAACCAAGCGCGATTAGCGTATTTATCGCCTGACTCTCTTCATTCTTCAGTTCTGTTCATCACTCTCTCGGTCTCGTAATGCAATTAAAAGGTTTGGCTTTCATTCCCTAGCATATATAGTATGCTAGGGAATGATTGTAATTATATTAATATACTATAATATATACATATATAGTATATATTACATAATATATACCTATATAGTATATATTACATAATGTATACCTATATAGTATATAAATATTATAGTATATTATATTAGGTTGGTAAGAAAGTTCTTGGGCAGTAATATTTAACAGCTGTTTTAATTTTTGCATGTCTTCAACAGGAAATAATTTCAATCTTCATTGTTTCCACCTTTGCTATCGCCAACCTATCCCCTTCTTTTGGGTATCTCGGTGATACCTCCCTTCAAGAAGGAAAGGAGTTGTGATTCTCAGAACTGATTTGTCTGCGATTTTCGGGTGCCTATTTCAAGGAAGCTTTTCTCGGCTGTAGACGAAGTAAGGGAGTTCGCTTAGCTTAGAGCAAGGCCGCAACGGCAGTATGAGGTCGTGCTTTGTCAGGGAGAAGGGGGTTTTTGCCCTTCTGAGCCTATTTTCCATGACTCAATACGTAATTTGTCTAAGTTACCGTACATATACGGATAGAGTGACCATTCATCCTTTTGGTAGTAATCTATTGAAATCAATTTCTTTGCTGGTCCAAAAACGAAACAATGAAATGCTCATGTAATGCAAGTCCGGTTTCGGTTGCACTAGCAGCTCCTCTCCTTTAGCTATCCAGATCATTCTATGTGTGACGTTAGTGTAGGGTCTCCGACTATTATTTCCAAACATTAGTTCCTCCAGAAACTTCGTTTGTTGGAAGCAGGAGAGACGAGACTGACCACTGGTCACACGGGTCTCCCTCTGGATAGCCCATAGGGCATGGGGTATCCATCGGGCGTGTACTCTTCTATAACTAAGTGGCAGTTGGCCATTCTGTATAGTGGTATGGATAACCCAAATAGTACTCGACCTTTCCCGGTTGGGAAAGGTCGAGTACTATTTGGGTTATCCATTTTTTCTGGCTTCTCCTTGCGAATAGAGAGCAAGGCCAGGTCATGCGCTGTGGAAGGAAGCCCCAAACGGGGTTTGTCTTCCGAATGCTCGTTTCCACAGCATCAGATGTCCACAATGGAGTGGCTTATGACATCCTCAGACAATGGTACGGTGGTATTATGGTAGGCAGAGCATGCATTGAAGCCGTGTTATCCATCGTAGAAGATGGCGATCCGAAAGGACCGTTTATCGATTGATGCGATAACTCAATAACGGCAATACAAAGCGTAATGATATACATATAGGCAAATAGCTTGAGGTACCCTCTATTGCGTCACTTCATATCAAACTTGTTCGTAAACCAAAACCAATTAATCTGATAAAACGTTTCAACCCGCCCAAGAACTTTCTTGCCAACCTAATAGTACAGTATATATTATATACCTGCCAGTCGTCCTCGTTCAGCGACAGCACGCCCACCCCTCCCAGGCCCTCGCGGATCGCGTAGTACACCTACGAGTTGGTTCTTTGGTCTTTGATCTCTGATCTTTGGACTTTGATCTTTGATCTCCGTACCTTGTAGGCGATGGTGTTCTGGTTCTCCATGGCCAGCCACTGCCGACTGCTCGTTGTCGCTCTTGCTGCCAGGCGGTCCCAGACCATTCGCTGCTTCGTGCCCGTCGCGCTCAGCAGTTTGCAGGCCTAGGATGAGCAAACTAGACTCTAGTTTGGTCAAGCTACATTCTAGGTCAGATCAGAATACAGTATATTATTGACGAAAAATGCTCTGTCAGTAAACTCGTTCCTGCTTCGTATCTACTCTATGTATTTATCCATTGTTAGTCGGAGATAATAGGAATGTAGGAATCAGACCGCTGTGATAATGTAGATAATAGGAATCAGACCGCTCGCGCGCTACAGTATTCGCAAAATAACATTCGTATTCGCGCGGTCCCTGAAGAGCAATGTACCTAACTTTGCATACAACTTCTCGCCTCATTTAAATAGCGGGGAATGGCGGGAAAAAAGATGCATATGCAAGATTGTAGGTTTTCGACATTGCTCTTTCATATGAGATGAAGAAACCAAGGGGTCACAGAAAGTGCTCAGAGGGGCCCTTTAAGTGATAGAACGTATTACGCAACCATTTTAGTAAACGTTGCTCTTAAGTAGATTTCATACCGCTAGCTTATTCGAATATCTAAAAAATGTCTAGGTACCTTGGCATGGTCAATCACTCTCTCGTTGGTTGCCGCATCTCCCGTAACCGTAGCCTCTCCGTTCTTGACGTCCTGCAAGGGAAATATGTAGCGATCAAAGATCAGAGATCAAAGATCAAAGACGAACCTGAAGCGTGGCGTAGGCCGGAATCTGGATGATGATACGCCGCTTCTCTATGCCCGCCTTCGTCCACTTCTTGATCGTCGAATCCTGCAAATTTTACGCATAAATATTTGATTGACCGATGTAATATTATTTAAAATATCATTGGCGAAAACGTTCCGTCAGTATACGCTCATTCCTACTCATTGCTGCACTCTCGCCATGCCGCTATCTCATAAGAATTAGAAGACTGACGGAATAGTTTCGTCAACCATAAAAGAAAGAATCACGGATTGTTAGAGATGAAAAAAAACATAAGTAAATTTTAGCCATAAGCACCGTTAGTTTATTCAAAAACTGACAATGTTCCGGCACTGTCCAAGGTGGTATGAAGCTAGGTACTGACGGAAAGTTTTCATCAATGATATGTATGTTAAAGCAATCGCAGAAATAATACTTTCGATGGTCCCAATACTGACAATGTCCCGGAACTGTCCCTGGGTGGAGAAGAGCGGCGAGTTGAGGTGGGCGGAGGACTCGTCCGACGGGTCGCTGAATGGCTCCAGCACGACGTGCTGCAGCGTGTTCAGCGTGTCCGCCAGCTCCACCGCCGACCGGGACCAGATCGGAAGTCTGCAGCTGATCTTTGATCTTTGGACTTTGGACTTTGGTCTTTGGTCCTTGGTCTTTGATCTTACGTGCCTACCTGACGGCCATTGTGTGCGGGCACTTGAGCAGCGGGGTTGATTCGAGGAGGGCGTCGTGCAGGCGCAGCAGGAACTGCGAGCACTCACGGCAATTTAGAATTTAGAAAACTTGAAAATCAGCAAAAGCCAAGTTCTGTTCCATAGTTACCTAGATGTACTGTAGTGGAATAAAAGATACATCAGTAGATCATTCCGAATATCGAGCGAGAGAGTGTGCAAAAGTGAGAGAATTAGGCCCATTTTGGAACCGAAGCAACTGATGGACCGGTTTATTCTACTATAAATCTATAGGTTGCGATCTCGTACGTTTGAGTAGAGGGCGGTAGTGTTGGCGTCGACCAGGTGGTCGCACGACAATTCCAGGCCCGAGAAGCCGTAGTCCGTCAGGAAGGCCAGCAGCCTTTGCGATGTGAACACTTTGCCTGAGGGGGGGAGGAGAGGGATTTGTGGAGGGCAAGGGCCTAGAATTACAGGCATTGAAGGTTGGAAAAGCAGCCAGACCATTTAGTCCCATTTGGGGGGCGTGGTCTCAAATTCGCAAAGCGCGCATGGCTTTCACAATGTTCTAGACCTTTGGAAAGCGAAAATCTCAATGATGTCAACTTTGCAGATTTCTATGAAGCTCTAGGTGGTTGATAGAAGTTAGCTTTAGCGTCTATAACCATGCTCTTCCCCTCTCCTTCATTACCATGCATTCGAGGTGCGCGGCACACCGATCTACCGTATTAGGAAGGGACAGAATGATTTTTCGCTTTCCAAAGGTTTTGCATTGGGGCAGAATACCGTGCTTTCACATGCAAGTCTAGGTACATTAGGAAATTGCTGCAGATACTGAAGCTACCTAAGAATAAGAGGAATGCGATGGCCTCAGACAGACTGACCACTCTTGAGCAGCCGCCCGAACTCCGCCTTGCTCATCGTGCAGCGGACCGAGGCGATGAGTCGCTTCATGCCCACCCGCGGCATCTCCCCGACCTGACCGTTCATTTTGATGATTTAAATGACCACGACTTATTATTATAAATATATGCATCTTCCCAATATCAGGCAAGAGATTGCGAGCTTGTGAGAAATGTCTAAGAAGTTAACAGCGAGGAAATTACCCCTTCTAAATATCCGCAACGCTTACCAACTGCATCATCTCATCGTGAGCGTTCGCATCGCGGAAGATGACGGACCCGTTGGCGGTCAGAAGGGCCTCTTCGACCACGATTTGCGAGCACGATTCGAGCGGAAGACTGACAAGGGATAGCCTCGGATGTATATTATATATCTAGGCAATGCTGTGCAAATAGCTATCCTGAATTGTTGTTGGTGGTATTTACACTACGTATCCTACAGCATCCCTTGACGCCTTCAGCTTACAATGAATACAGTATCCCTTCGTACCTCTTCGGGGGCATGGGCGTGCCCTCGTGGAGGGCGGGGAGACGGTAGCTGCACGAGGTGACGAAGGCCGTGTCGCACGGCGTGATGTCTTCGAGGGACACGCACCGCTCGCACACCTTTCAACGTCATTAGTATATAGCTAGCGGACTTTTCGTCGGGGCAGCGTTATTAGTGGTAAATAGCTAGGGTTGGCGACCCGGTTCGTTTTTTGGCCAGTTTTCATTGTTATGTGACTGATGTAGCACTACCGTCAAGCTGGTAAATTGTGGGCCGTGTTTGAAACGCTTGAAACAAGGCCATATCTCGGCTGGGAAAGGTCGTACAGAGTTCTGGCTGGAATTTTTGGAATCCTCAGTACGAGATCTACTTGTGTATCAAGTTCGGTAACGATTCCTCTAGTTTAAAGACCTTTAAAACGTAAAAATGAGGCATTGCAGAGGTTCGAACAGGGATAGCGAGAATTTCAAAGATAAAAGCCGTTTTAACCGATTTAAAGTTGTCTAATCATCACCGAACAAGTAGATCTCGTCCTGAGAATTCCAAAAAATTGCAACCAGAACTCTGTACGACCTTTCCCAGCCGAGATATGGCCTTGTTTCAAGTGTTTCAAACACGGCCCACAATTTACTAGCTTGACGGTAGGTAGTACGCACTACTTATACCTCTCATTCTTCAATATACGGTGAAACGTAACCCATCGAAACGATCGCGGTTACGAAAAAAAATGCATGAAACGTAGCTAAGCATCACCAGAACTCGTGCAGAACTTTTTCTATTCATTCATCATTATGTTCGTTCATTTATTACTAGGTATTTATTTGTTGTTTAGTTGTTACTGTTATCCTCGTCTCCCGATGCGCTCACCTGCGTCTTGGTCATGGCCGTCAGCAGGGGAAAGTGGGAGACGGGCACGCCGGCCAGCGGCTCGTCCTGTTCCACGTGGAAGAGGGCGAGGCCGCCGAGGCGATTGAGCGAGGCCCAGGTGGACTGCAAGTGGGAGCGGAGAGATGGCGGATGTATTGGGGAGGACACGGTAAGAGGGACATTCGTCGCACGCGGAAGCAAAGCATGTATAGTGGATTAAAAAGATCCGTCGGAAAATCATTCCGAATATAAGGCGAGAGAGTGTGCAAAAGAGGGAGAATTATACTCATCTTGGAACGAAGGAAACTGACGGATCGGTTTATTCCACTATAATTGCTTTTGACCATAGATACAGTTTGCAAGCTAGAAAGCATGCAAGGAGAGGAACGGGAACATTTTTGTGCAAATCAAGGTATATAGTCCCCTACCCTAGATACAGTATATAGTGGAATAAACGGCGATCCGTCAGTTTCTTCCGTTCCAAAATGAGTCTAATTCTCTCACTTTTGCGCACACTCTCTCGCCTTATATTCGGAATGATTTTCCGATGGGGGTTCTTTTTAATGCACTATAGTCCCCTACCCTCGATACAGTATACCTTCATCTGTATCGATCGCTGGTCCTCGTAGGCGACGAACTTGTCGCCGCACGTGGCAAACGGGATGCCTGCGTGCTCGATGAACGTCCGACTCGGCGTGCAGTTGAGCAGCGACCGCAGCTTCTCCACCTACAGTCTAGTCTGGTCAGGGATCAGAGATCAAAGTCCAAAGATCAAAGATCAACCTGGAAGAGGTTCGTGATCGTCGTCTCGTTCTTGGTGGCTAGGCCGGGGAGGATCGGTCGAGCAGGCTGCCCGATGGCCGACTGGTTGCCGGAGGGGGGCAGGAGAAGCGTCATCGAGAGGGCCTGGGCCGTCGCCGCGACCACCATCTTCTCCCTGGGAAGGCGCGGGATTACGGTATATGCAAATGAGGCGAGTCTTGTGGTGCTAATTACTGCGGGATGCATAGGAGATTAAAAAGATCCGTCGGAAAATTATTCCGAATATAAGGCGAGAGAGTGTGCAAAAGTGAGAGAATTAGACACATTTTGGAACGGCACAGTGTTCTGACAACAATCAAAATGTTAAAGGGCCGGCCTATGAGTACGGTAGGATTTGAATTCCCGTGCTACCCTGATATATCAATTTAGGCCTTTCCGCATATCTTTTCCGATCGTTCTCTTTAAAACGATCAGAACAATGTAAAAATCATTTTGTCAATAAATCAGAGCTGTATCTCTTCTCAGTAGGCAAATATATCGAATGAATGAAATCGCATAAAACAATAAAACTCGGAAAACCCGACCAGGATGATTAGATCTACTGAATGACGTAAAGAGCCAATATTGTCAGAAACTCGTGGTCCGGCTCCCCTGATTTCGGTTGGAACTCTCGCACGGAAAACACCGTATCCTAAGCATTTTGGCTTGTTCCCTTAACATTTAGAACACTGTGACGGGAGAAACTGACGGATCGTCGGTGTATTCCACTATACATATAGTAGAGAAAAGGGAAAATATAATTGTTCCGGGCGTACCTCAGATTCCGGTCCCTCTAGCATCATCATACCAGCTCCAAATATGTTTCATGTTAAAGTCTTGGTTATGGTGATCTCAAAAAGTGTTCACTCTCTGATGTAGCTGTTTCTGGGTTGGCATGGCATTGCTTCAAAGTGCGAAAAATCTGCTAAACCGCGCAACTCGTAAAATCGAATTATACGTTCCTATTTTCGCCACTATATATTAGTTGCGTAAAAGTTCCATAGATAAACTCATTCCTACTTGTTCTGCACTCTCTTCATACCGCTTCGCTCTCTCGTCGGAAGTATCGGAATGAGACGACTGATGGAACAAGATTTTCGTCAACGATACCTGGGCATGCCGAGGGAAGCCCACTCCTCGACGAGTCCCTCGACCGTCCTCTGCGGGTCCTTGACGACGACGGAGTCGTGGAAGAGCGGTGACTGGTGCCCGGTGAGAGGCATGCGGGCCGAGTGCAGACGGTGCGTGTGGAGGACGAGGTAGTCGACCGAGCTGAACCGGGGGGAATCTCCTAATACGCATGGAGTGAAACCCTGGAAAAAGCGCTTAATTGGATTAACTGATATCTATTCGGCGAGTTCTATCTAGTTGCAGGTATAGGTAGTCATAGAGATATAGTTAAAGGACCTCCATTCGGAACCGGAATCTATTCAAATTCCTGACTGCATCCTGACGGATTCGATTAGTTTCTCTTCTATGCCCTTCGCTCTCTCGTTATGCAAATTAGTCTGAATTAGCCTGTATACGGTACTGAATGGTCCTCCTTTATTCAAAGATTAAAGGAGGACCATTCGGTGCCGTAGCCAGGATAATTCCGACTAATTTGCATAGCGAGAGAGCGGAGGGCATAGAAGAGAAACTAATCGAATCCATCAGCATGTCGTCAGGAACTTGAATAGATTACGGTTCCGAATGGAACTCCTTTAACAGGGGGCGGGATCTTGAACAGTGAGAAAATGATTACTATTTATCTATCTAGGTACTTACGATGATTCCTATGCATATATTTCTCTCACTTATATATTTATGCATACATATACACATTTCTCTCATTCTCCCGCAACGCATTTTAAGATGCATTATTTTTGCTGATATTCGCTTCCTGAGTCCAGTCCTATACCGTACTCCTTGAGGGGAATATCCTTGTAGCGTCCATTGTAGGTAGAGACATACGTTACAGCGACGAGGAGACGCAGGTCCTTCCTGAGAAATTTAGTTGAGTTTATTTAGTTGATAAGGCCAAAATGCCCCAAAAGTGTCAGTATTATAACTAGACGACGAGCAACTTACATAACTTTCGCTCTAAAATAGGTAGTCCATAATATTTATTGACGTTTGTAATATAAGCGCGGTCGCTCACTGGAGGTCCTTCTTCAGCTCGTCAATCAGTGCCCCGAGCAGTTTCGTATCTGTCGGCAGGTCGAGATTACCCGCAGTCCACGAGACCTCCACGCCCGCGGCTTTCCACTCGGTGGCCAGCTGAGAAAACGTAATAATATCAAGAGCATAAAAATAGTATTATATCATTTCTTTCCTTCTAACACTCGAGTATCTTTTAGAAGATTGCATACTTTGGAAGCAAACTGAAAATTCATGAAAATGTCGGCCTCCTCCAGGAGAGGAGTCGTCGTATTGATTTTTAGGAGAATGATGTCCCCTAGAAAAAAATTAGTAAATTTCACGGTGGTGCCATTTGCTAGGGAATTCTAGCTCACAATCAGTGTTCTTCTCTTCTTCATTGTAGGCATAGTGGAATAAACCGATCCGTCCGTTGCTTTGATTCCAAAATGCGTCGATAAACTGACGGATCCTTTTATTCCACTATATAATTGAGAAAAAAAGTTTCGTCAGCCGGCTCATTCCTACTTTCGACGATAGAGCGAAGCGGTATAAAGAGAATCCAGACAAAGTAGGAATGAGTTTACTCACAGAACTTTTTCGGCAATATTACTTCCGCACTCAGCGAAATTTCACTAGCCCGCTAGGGAATAATTCCCTAGCACACGATACCACCGCGAAAATTTCCTAAAATCCGAGCCTCCCCTACGGTTTTTAGGGAATTATTCCCTAGCCGGCTAGTGAATTTTCACGGTGGTAGCGTGTGCTAGTGAAATTTCGCTCAGTGCGTGGACTCACCGCCCGCAAGTGCTCGATGACGGTCTTCTTCGTCTGCGGCACGGACAGGACGATTCGCCAGACGTCGGAGGTCTGCTGGGGACCGAGCGAGATGACCAACGACGGCTTGTCCGCTATCTGGAGAACGTTGTAATATCAAAATCATTTATGAAAAACTAAAATAGAATAAAAAAGAATAAAGAAAGGTGAGCTCTCCTGTATCGGTCCTATCTATTTCGTGAGCTGTTGTGTGTCTTGGGATGATAATTCTATCAAATATATCTAGTTCAAGCCCTAGATAAATACACCTTATTACTGTTCCAGGTGTGAGTTCGCTTGTGCGCATAGCCGAAAAAAAACGAAGTACAACAACTCCAACCTGCCACCCCCTCAGCCAGCGTGCGATCTCCTCCGCCGCCGTGGTCAGCCGAACCTCGCCCGCCGTCTGCTCAGAGATTAAAGATTAAAGATCAAAGATCAAAGATCAAAGTCCAAACTGCAATCTAGCCTACCGTAATCGTAGCCTCGACCACGATGTGCGAGCAGGCGGAAGGCGAGAGGGGCGCCGTGTCGAAAGTGTTGAAGGCATAGCACAGACGGAGGCAGCGTTTACTGCAATAAATAATTATATAATTATTCATATTTCTCAATATTTATCATCCTTCCCGCGTCCACTATTTTAATATTATCTTCTTTTATCTTCTTTTCCTCCATAGAGAAAAGCTGAATGACAGTAAATGGGGCATTTGCATTCTCCTAGATCACTTCTTCCCCTGTTTATTCCCACTCCCTCTAATCTCCTCCCTTGCCCTCATTACCCTACTCGACCGCCCTCCTCCCCTGCCAATCGCCCGAATGACCCCTCCCCCCAGGTGGTATATAAGCCCGCCGGATCGTCTCCTTCCCACACTTTGAACAGCTTTCGCTCTCTACAATGTCGCTTGCCGTTGATCCCGCCGCAGCTTCGGTATGTAGTTTATTCTTAACATTATTTTTCTCCACTCCTTATTCCTCATATCGTGCCGTCCCTCGCCACCAACACCCCTCCCCCATTCTACCGTAACCGATCTACCAGATCATACAGCGGTCGCTCAACGCTACCGTAATCCCCCCTATACCGTACTCCAATCAATTTACCGTACATAGTCCGCCCCTTTAGGTCCCGGCCGCTGGAGGAGTTGTAACTGTGAACCTCGCCAACTCTGGCGCTGCCAAACTCGCCTTCAAGGTATACCGCATAACACACCGGATATCCAGACATCCAGAGTTGTTTTACCTTATGCTTTTCTACAGTAATCCCGCTACCGTAATCCAATGTTTCCGTGCAGGTGAAGTCGTCGAACAACACGGAATACCGTCTCAAGCCGGTCTTTGGATTTGTCGAGGCTGGAGCCGGCGCGCCGCTGGAGATCACCCGTCTGGTGAGCTACCGTAACCCTACCGTAACCCGAATTACGACCGTAACCTTACCCGACGCCACCCCTAGGCCTTAGCCTTTCCTTAGGCCCTTCCCTAATGCCTAATGCTTAAGGCGGGCCCGCCTAAGGAGGACAAGTTGGTCATTCAATTCGTGGAAGCGCCGGCGGACGCCGCGGATGCCCAGCCACTGTTCGCGGGAGCCAATCCCCAGTCCATTACCCTGCCCATTAAGGCCGAGTAGGAGGCGAGGGATAAAGGGTACGCTTGACTGAAGGGGCTGTGAAGCACACAGTGTGGGGATGGGCATACGTAGCCCTAAGAAAAGATCTAGAATATCCAGCAGACGCATTGTGTGACTTTCTGCGACTCTGCGTGATCCGTTTTCGGTCAAACTTACGGATACACGGATAGATCTCGTTGTGAGGATCCTAAGTAGAACTCTGTAGGATCATTTTGAGACGACTCATGCCAAGAGCGGGGGAAACTGGGGAAGTTTCAAATTTGGGCTCAAATTTACTAGCTTAACGGTAAAAGACTAGGGGTTTGAAAACCAAGGTCGATTAGCCTATTTATCGTCCGACTCTCTTCATTCTTCCATGCTCCTCGTCCCTCTTTCGGTCTGATTAAGGGGTTTCGATTCTCTTTCGGTTTCGATTAAGCGGATGGTTAGGCTTTCAAGACCTAGAGAAGACCCCCCACCCCCAATGGAATGCTTTGCCCACCTCTCCTCCGTCTTCTCGTCCGCCGTACACATCATGTTCCTGCGTGCCACCTCTACAAGGGGGAACGCCCCGCCCCCGCACTCGCCCTTGGGGTCGTTCCGCTGAAGCGACTGCAGTCCGACGCCCCCGAATCCGGATGAGGTCAGCCAGCGAACCTGGAGGGAAGATCAAAGATCAGAGAAGAAGATCAGGGAAGATCAAAGATCAGAGAAGAAGATCAGGGAAGATCAAAGATCAGAGAAGAAGATCAGGGAAGATCAAAGATCAGAGAAGAAGATCAGGGAAGATCAAAGATCAGAGAAGAAGATCAGGGAAGATCAAAGATCAGACAAGAAGATCAGGGAAGATCAAAGATCAGAGAAGAAGATCAGGGAAGATCAAAGATCAAGAGAGAAGATCAGAGATCAGAGAAGAAGATCAGGGAAGATCAAAGATCAGAGAAGAAGATCAGGGAAGATCAAAGATCAGAGAAGAAGATCAGGGAAGATCAAAGATCAGAGAAGAAGATCAGGGAAGATCAAAGATCAGAGAAGAAGATCAGGGAAGATCAAAGATCAAGAGAGAAGATCAGAGATCAAAGATAAGCTTCATCAGTGTTTCCGATGTGGTCTCAAATCTCGCGAGCTTTCCCAGAGTGCCCTGGTAAAGTTGATCTTTGATCTCTGATCCTTGATCTCTGATTCCCTTGGGACGTAGATATACCTTCCGTCCGATGGCTTGGTCTGTCGGCGCGTTGCTCGTCACGACCCTCTCGGCGGTCGTCAGCGTCTCGCTGCCCGTGGTTCGGTCTACCTTCCGGTCGCCTGCATTCGCGAATCCATCGGGGGATAGATATGTGGTAGGGATGTGCAGTAGGGTTTGAACACCAAACCTTTTAATCGCATTATGAGACCGAGAAAGTGATGCGGAGAATGAAAGAATGAAGAGAGTCAGACGATAAATACGCTAATCGCGACTTGTTTTCAAATCGCAAAGCGTAATGAAATGTATTGGCCCAAAAGACCGGTCTCACAGCATTCCGCCCGGTGTGGAATGTGTCTAATAGCGAATTGACCACTATTTTTGAATTTTCTCAAGAGTGGCTGAACCCACCTATATCAAACTTTCGGGACTTGTGGAACTCATGGTGACGAGCTTAAGTTTTTAAATTCGTAATTTTTGATCCACTAGTTCGCCTGTAGGATCGAATCCTGTGCCCGGAAACCGCTATTCGCTATTATGACGGTTGGAATGCTGTGGTCTGCACAACTCTAGTATGTGACCCCGGTGAAAAGAACAAGTCAGGATGGAATCTGGTCGCGAAAGCATAGCATTTTGCTTTTGAGGCCAGATTCAGTCCTGTTTTGATATCTTCGAGTCGTCTTATAAGATCTTTTTCTAACTCATTGCAACCATTTATTCCCCTTTCTATATCCACATGACCCCCACCGTTCATCTTGCACGTCGTCTCCAGCGAAGCCATGTGTCCCTCGGCCTCGTCGTTCACCGCATTTCCCAGGAAGTTCTCAATCATCCCATAAATAATCTTCACATTCCTCTTCGATATTATTTATCGTGGTCCTTGTTCCTGTGGTCAGGAAGAATGAGTGAATGAATTCTACGGTCTTCCATGGTTATTCTTACAACCACCAGTCCATCGTTCTGATAAATCACTGACAAAAAGATGGGTAATTTCATTCCGTTGTGAGCAGGAATCACTACAAGCGACGGAATATTAGTTCGTTTGCGAAACCCGCCGTTTTCTGCTCTCTTACACTGTACACGACGGAAGCGCCGTTCATCGCAACGATGATCTTCCTCTTCGGCACGCCCTTCGCGGCGAGAGCCTCAAATATTTGAATTTTTTTCTTTGATTACGGTAGTCCCATTTGTCTTTCACGAAAAATCGGCCTAACTGTACATCTATATGGGAGTGTTTGTAGACTGAGCGCAATTACCCCCAGCTTTACGCCTTTTGGGGTAAATTTTACACCGACTGGCTGGGGTAAATTTGAAATTACACCAGTCATCTGCTGTAATAGAGCTTTTGAATTTACGCCATGAGGCGTAAGCTGAGGTAATTTCGTTCAGTTCAAGTTCAAAATCAATCGATAACTTTCGAGCTACCGCATATTATGAGCGCCATGGAATTTGACATACTTGTAGCATGTTTCAAATCTGTGTATAAATCGTAGACGTTTGATATGTGCATCAAAACCATCATATTTCTTTGAAAGAGGTCCAAAGCAAACGATAAATGACTTATTCTCAAAGGAGAGGAAAGCGTCATAGGTAGGAATCGAGAAAATTCGGAACGAAAATATGTCAAACTTTTGGCGCTTGTAATACCTGAGCTAAAATACCTGAGCATGGTACGAGAGCGTCTGCTGGGGCGCAGTGCCAGCGGCCGCCAGCAGCGGGTCCAGTTGCGCGATTCTGAAGAGTGATCTTTGATCAAAGTTCAAAGGTCAAAGATCAAAGATCAAAGATTTGATCAAAGATCAAAGATTTGATCAAAGATCAAACTGGTTGAGGGAGGGCGCGGAGAGGAGGTGGATGGCGTCGACGTAGTCGGAGGAGTCGACCAGATGGCGGGCGCACGACCGAACGAGGGGGAGGGGAACGGCGAGGGAGAGGAGCGAGGGAGGGGAGGCGGAGGAGGAGAGGGCGGCGAGGTCCTGAGCACAGCTTTCCAACCGTTCGAACCTAAGCGTTTTCTGCGCACTCTTGAGAAAATGCAGAAATATCATTCTGAATATATTAGTCATTTCGCTATTAAGCAGACATTCATTTCGCTAATATCATAGCAGTCATTTCGCTATTAGACACATTCTTCACCGGGCGGAATGCTGTGTGAGAGAGATAAATGCTATTGACGAAAAAGTTCCGTCAGTAAGCTTCATTCCTACTTTGTCCGAACCCTCTCGTTCTCGGTTGTCATTCAGCGCAAAGCTACCCATTTCACCCACTTTAAGGTGCTTCAGAGAAGAATGATCTTTGATCACTTAGTGGATAGAGTTGTGTGTAACGGGGAAGCAGGCGGCAACACAAGTTTCGCAATCTCCTTTTGGTCATGGCTTTTGGTGGCGAGTCGCGTCGCACAGCATCCACTGTGATCTATCGTCACTGCGGACATAAGAATGAGCGAAAATTCACCAATTTAAAAACTTAAGCTCCTCCCCATCTATACAAAGAGCTGCCAAAATTTGGAGAAAATTCATTCAGCCGCAGTAGAGCAAATTCAAAATAAGTTGCCAATACGCTATTAGACACTTCCCCTTTTGGTCGGAATGCTGTGGTCGCGGTTATGTATCAGTAATGTATATTAAATTAAAAAGATCCGTCGGAAAATCATTCCGAATATAAGGCGAGAGAGTGTGCAAAAGTGAGAGTATTAGACTCAATTTGGAACGAAAGAAACTGTCGGATCGGTTTGGTTTATTATTCCAGTATACTCAGCGAAATTTCACTAGCCCGCTAGGGAATAATTCCCTAGCACACGATACCACCGCGAAAATTCCCTAAAATCCGAGCCTCCCCCTATGGTTTTTAGGGAATTATTCCCTAGCCGGCTAGTGAATTTTCACGGTGGTAGCGTGTGCTAGTGAAATTTCGCTCAGTGTATAGGAAAGCGTGAAAGAGGCATCGCTTACTGTTTGGCCATTTTAATATTTATTTTCTCTTTGCCTCTTGCCCTCTCCTATTTGTGTGTGTGATAATACAACTTTAATCTAATAAGCATCAAAGGGACTCGATAGCTCCTCCATCTTTGCTGGCACCGTGCCAACCTTGAAGAAGAAGCTGAAGCGCGGCGAGTCGACGAAGGGTCTCTCCGTGCGAACGAGAAGCCCGTCCAGATGCAGGTCTCGCGATGTGTTCACGAGCGTTTGCGCCAGCTGAACTTTGATCTTTGAACTTTGGTCTTTGGTTGCACTGTGAATTCTCTCGCCTTGAGTCGAGAGGGCGGCGAGGAGATGAGCGCATCTTTCGTTGCCAATGTTACGCCCAGAAGCATCTTTGCCTGCGGGTTCGACTCGGCCAGTCTGAAATGAAAGCCAAATAAGCTTTTGAGAAAGCAAAATGCGAAAAAGATTGCATCGGCCGGGAATCGAACCCGGGCCGCCCGCGTGGCAGGCGAGCATTCTACCACTGAACCACCGATGCTTGTATGTGGCATACCCACAGCCGTTCAAGGATCCTACACTGTCTCTGCTTCTTTCGTCTCTTCACACTCACTGGTGAGCACATAAAGCTTCCGTCTGACCATCTCATTCATTTCAATAGACATGTTCAATAGAATAGAGATTTCAATAGACAATAGACAAACATGTTCCTCAATCATATAAGACCCGTGGAACTAAAAAGTCAACATGGTATCTTGGCACAGAGACAAAATGCCAAGATTCCACCTGGATTCTTGACATTTTGTTACTGTGCCAAGATACCATTCTGACTTTTTAGTTCCACGGGTCTTATATGTTATGAGTGGTGCTTACTGTCTCAGGTAGTAAAAGTTGCCGGGAAACGAGAAGCTGCCGTCGTCCTCTATCGACGGGCCCTCGACCTGACACAGTGCTCTGACAACAGTGAAAATGTTAAACGAACGAGAGGCAGAATAATAATTCTGATTTCGGTAGGAACTCTCGCACGGAAAACACCGTATCTAAATGTCAAGCGAGCGAGCATTTTGGCTCGCTCGCTTGACATTTAGAACACTGTGCTGATTGTGAGAGAAACCAGATTTGGCGAAAATTTTCCCATTTTCTTATTCTCTTCCAAATTATTATAGATTCGGTCGCGAACCTTTTTTTTATACAATCATTGCCAACAGCTCTAGCTGTTTTGCTAGTTACTTATTGTTTGGATTTATCATTAATTAACCCCCCTCCGGGAGTGAAGGCATTGGCCGATTCGAGTTGCACTTCCGGTCGCAAACCTGCAGCTGGGCGGTCAAGCGGGCGAATCCGTACACGAAGTGCGTGCAGGCGGACAGGTTACGGTACAGGGAGAAGTCGACGCGCTCTCGCTGCAATAGTAGATACACATATAGTGGAATACAAAGGTACGTCAGTAAATCATTCCGAATATCAAGCGTGTGCAAATGTGAGAGAATTAGACTCAGTTTGGAATTAGAGGGTCCCTCCAGGCAATATCTACCATATGCGTTTTTTGACATCGTTGGATAGCTCTCAATGTCCTGAGTCTCATACTCTCTCCTTTTTAGTTGAAACTTCGCCGTTACTGAGAAAAAACTGTGCAAGGATTTCTCTCGATGTCTGCGTCTCTTCATTCCTCTCTTGTCTCTCACAATTAATCGACCGCTCTTAATTGATTATCTCTTGAAATGAATGAGATGGTTGGAGGGACCCCTTTAAAGGAAATACCATCGGTAGTGTCTTCATACGTCTTCAAGGGAATTTTCTTCCTGCTCATACTGGTTGTGAACAACGTCTTGCTTATCATATGCTTCATGCTCAGGGTAAGTAAGCGATGCTGAATTCGCTGCTTTCTTTCAGTAGCATTGTCGAGTTTATGCTCAGGTAATCTACGAAACTATGACGGACACGAAATTCTACTACGATCCAATTACTTTCTATCAGGTTGGTTGTTGATATACAGTCACAATGGTGGTAGCAATACCGAGCTAGCAAGGAGCCTGTCGTAAAGACTTTTTCTTCTAATGATGTGTGTCTTGGTTTCATTTCGAATTTACTCACGCAGTGGCAGTACCGCCCGCCATCCCCGCGTCCACCCTCCCAATGTCATGCCTCAAGATGAAGGCGGGGTGAAGCGTATTTGGACACACGACTCCGTGCCCTTACCGCCCGCCATCCCCGCGCCCACCCTACCAATGTCATGCCTCAAGATGAAGGCGGGGTGAAGCGTATTTGGACACACGACTCCGTGCC
>LS908586.1:503017-519940 GCA_900490955.1 Micoletzkya japonica
ACTCGTTCCACAATGAAGCATGGGCTATCAATTTCAAACTTTTCAAGCTAGGATGGCTCCAAAAGCTCCAAAGAATAGGCACGCAACATTTCATATGTCATTTCAATTTCGCCGCAGCACAATGGCAAAAAATACGGTAAAATACGGTATAATGCCGTATTATACGGCATTTGTCCCAGAATTTTCGGTTTTGACGGTACAACACTCGTTTTTTTCTGCGTTTTACAACATATTTACGAAAATGCGTTGACGGATTGTTTGAAAATAAAAAAAAGTTTGGTTTTGTTTTTGAGGGTGAGAAGCAGAGTGAGCGGCTGGTGACGGGGATCCCCTCTGTATTGAAGGTTAGTCGCTGCAGCTCAAGGGATGAGCCACGACTAGGGTCTGAAAACCAAGCGCGATTAGCGTATTTGTCACCTGATTATCTTCATTCTTACATGCTCCTCCTCACTCTCTCCGTCTGATATAATGCAATTAAAAGGCTTGGTATTCAAACCCTAGTACTCATTGACTTGAGTGCGCCTATCGAATGATTTTGTATATTCTCTATATCTATTTCACTTCACTCTTTTCCACTCCCTCGTAGATTGTGATCGAATTATGGCTCACTCTAGCGATCAGAACTTGTTGTGCAGATTAGTGTTGTGCATATGCAAGATGAAATGAGAATGAGAGTTCTCCCTCCCTTGAGGTTGATCATTTCATTGCACATGATAGGGGACGTGCGGTGGTCATTTGAGATGAGGGCATCATGAAGGATTGGAGAGGAACGTCGCATCCTGATACAACTCTCATCTGGATGAGAGCACATGCGATTTACTCATCGCCTCTCTTTCTTTCTCAATCAGAATGGCCCGAAACTAGTCTATAGCTCCACTAAACCGATCAGGCGGCATGCCGAGAGAGTGGAGAAGAGTGACGAGAGAATGCGATATGGAGAAAGTTGTAAATGTATCGCACTCTAAACGAGAGCTCGAGTGTCCTAAAGATGATAATTTCATTTTCCCGGCGAAGATGAGAGCTGCATCTATATGCAACTTTCATCTTCGTGCAAGATGCAACCGATCGTGGTTGAAGAGCATGCAATAAATGGGCATCTGCACAACACTAGCCATGCAAGAGAAGGAGAATAGAGCGAGGAGATTCACCCAGGATAACGCAAACCATAGAGGTTAATTATCAATGGAATGTGAAGCATCGCCAAAAGTACCCGAATCGAATTTTCTATTTATCCATAAGCGTATCTCCAGAGTGCAAGAATGATCCGAGGCATTACCGTGACAGGCTAATCGACCATCTGCCCGAACTCTATTCGTGATTTTATTTTTGGGAGAACATTGAGCCGAATATGATATTCCAAAGAATATATAACGCAAAAGTCAAAATAATAATAATAATAATAATAATAATAATAATAATAATAATAATAATAATAATAATAATAATAATAATAATAATTATTATTATTATTCATATGGCTTTCAGCCTACCCTTGCCGTCAACCCTCGTTTGCAAACGAAGGCGGAATCGACCGTTTGCCAGGGTAAGCGCACGTCGAAACTTCGAAGCGATTTCAACTCTTTTTATTTTTTCCCTATATTTTACAGTCTTTTTGTTAAAATAAAAGCATTATTTCTCGATAGATTCGAAACTAAACGGAGAGTTCATTAATTGTCATTAATATTTGCAGCCCCGACCACTCGAGCAGATCGATCACACGTGAAGAGTTCCAAGTCAAAGTGTTGCTGTTCCATTCTCTGAAATACCGTCGTCTCCTACCGTAGTAGCGTCATTTCAACCCACACACCCCCCCCCCCCCCCCCTTCCGCTTTCTCGCGTCATCTTACATACCCCATTCTGCACATACTCCTGACCAAGAAAGAGAATAATTGGTCTTCTGCTTCGCTTTATTCAGTGCCTCCAAGTTTGGAGATCTACGATAAATTCGATATTGTGGATCTTGCAAGGCAATCATATTTTCACATATTTTATTGTGTAAACGTGAAAAATGTCGAACATAACAGAGTGAGCTAGCGGCTTCATTTTTTTTTAAAAATAACGAGTAGAGAGTGAGGAATGAACATTGTTTTCCTTGGAACATTCATTGTTTCCTCGATGTTCGCGTTTCGCCGGTGTTCGAACATTTGTTCAAACCTCACTCTCTAATAACGAGTTCTTCATTTTTTTTTAAAATTACGAGTGATGTACAGCATATTCAGCACACAATGTTCTAGACCTTTGCTCACAAGGATGCCCATCTTTCCAGAGATCTAGGAAGTTCGAGGTATTTGATAGAAGTTAGCTTTAGTGTCTATCACCATGCCCTTCCCCTCTCCTTCATGACAACGTATTCGTTGTGCGCGCACACCGATCTACAGTACTAGGAAAAGACAGAATCATTTTTCGCTTTCCAAAGGTTTTGCATTGGGACAGAATACCGTAAGCATATTAGAGGTTTAAACTCGGTTACTTTTCGACGATATGTTTTGTTGTTTTTGATGGCCAGATGCCTCGCCGTTAAGAATGATGTGTGAAACATAACCATCAAAGGGAACCGATTTTAAACCCCTAGAGCAGATACGAGAGGCAGGACGCAAAATATCGAGGAACTTGCAAAGACAAACGTGGAAGAAGAAGGTAGATATATTTTTCTCATCGTCATGATATTTTTATTTAGTTATGATAATGGAATATCAGCCCGGCACTTTCCATGTATTCCGATGAACACTTATTTTTTGCGAATATTGATGTTCAGAAAGACTACGACATAGTGGAATAAACGGCGATCCGGGTCAGTTTCTTCCGTTCCAAAATGAGTCTAATTCTCTCACTTTCGCACACTCTCTCGCCTTATATTCGGAATGATTTTCCGACGGGGATCTTTTTAATCCACGAGAACTTCGAGCTGTCCCTGTGTCCACCCGACGAAGAGAAGGAGCGCCGGATCATGACACAGTGTTCTCCCCTAATGCAAAACCTTTGGGAAGCGAAAAATCATTCCGACATTTCCTAATACGGTAGATCGGTGTGCAGCGCACCACGAATAAATTATTAGGAATGGGAAAAGAAGGGCATCAACCAAGGAGGAGAATGCGAGAACGAAATATTTGGACACGGAAGTGATTTTCAAGTGAAGCTTATATGAAAGATTTTGTCGTAGTTAGTATAAAACCAAAAGGAAAAATAATAAAAATTAATAGTATTCGAGAAATGATTTTTTGAAATTTCGTCCAACGACGACGTTACTGTGTTTAGCGAAAGGAATTAAAGGGACACGGAAGTGATTTTCAAGTGAAGCTTATATGAAAGATTTTGTCGTAATTAGTATAAAACCAAAAGCAAAAATAATAAAAATTAATAGTATTCGAGAAATGATTTTTTGAAATTTCGTCCAACGACGACGTTACTGTGTTTAGCGAAAGGAATTAAAGGGACACGGAAGTGATTTTCAAGTGAAGCTTATATGAAAGATTTTGTCGTAATTAGTATAAAACCAAAAGGAAAAATAATAAAAATTAATAGTATTCGAGAAATGATTTTTTGAAATTTCGTCCAACGACGACATTACTGCGCTTAGCGAAAGGAATTAAGCCAAAAGCGACATTCCTCTTAAAGACGGAAGCCCGGAACGAAAAAATAAAGCATGCGATTTTCGAGTTTTTTCTTCGATTTTTTTATTGTCACTATGTTTTTTTCTCACATTTTGAAACCTTAAAAGATTTTTCATCGAATTTTAAAACTTTCGGTTAGAGGCTGCTTCCTCCCTTTAAGCCAAAAGCGACATTCCTCTTAACGACGGAAGCCCGGAACGAAAAAATAAAACATGCGATTTTCGAGTTTTTTCTTCATTTTTTATTGTCACTATGTTTTTTCTCACATTTTGAAACCTTAGAAGAATTTTCATCGAATTTTAAAACTTTTGGTTAGAGGCTGCTTCCTCCCTTTAAATTATTGTTTTAGATAAGATAATAATAAATAGCTATAATAGACAAACATATGTTTTTAGGCTCAGCCTACTCAGGAAGCAATAATGGATAACACGAAAAAGGTATGTCCCTAGGGAAAACGGTTCCTTGATGATATTTCTACGATTTTTTTTAGATATTCTATACTTACGTTTGAAATTGTAATACAATAATAAAAGGGACATGGAAGAGATAAATTTTCTGAAACCAAGCATGGCAATACTTGTCAAATCTGATTCTTAGACGATAATAAAGATAATATCGTATGAAAAATATTTTTAGAAAATTTCTGCAATAATTATTATATTTGTTCCGGGAGCACCTCGATGCCATTTGCGAACGCAGTATTTAAGATTCCATGTCCCTTTAAGTTTACGAACAGCTCTAAATCAGGTAAAAAAGGTTATTTTGAGGGCGAGAAGAAAAGTGATGAAGTGCCTACAGCAAGGACGAAATCGACGAAATTCAATCTAGAAGTCTGAAACAAAAGCGCAAATTATATTTGCCACTTTGTGTGGTCTTCCGGGTGTCTGTCCAAGTTCGAGAGAGATTCAATTTTCTTTATATGTACTAGATCTGTGAGATTAAAGACCGTGAATCCCCCTCAGAATGACTCACTTATCTACAATTCGCTCGAGGTGCGGACAGCGCGTGTCATTGAACGTTGATGATGTCTAATTATTTATCTGTTTTCAGCCCTCTCTCACCGTAAACAATCAACAATCCGCCCCCCCCCAGAAAGTGATGGCAAAATGGTAGGGAAAAGTGCAAATATCCATAATCTGCTGTCTGCTTCTCTTCATTCGTTCTCGCTATATCGCCTGTTCGGCGCACTAGGTTTGCCTTTTTCCCTCCCATTCTGCCATCCCTATTTCAAAGGAGGAGGAAGAGGAACCGGTAGAAGACCCACGTGGTACGTATCTTAATTCCAGCTATCTTTATTCATGACACGTGAAATGCGGCTAAAATAATAGGAAGCTAAAGCCTGCTAACTTATTAAAGGGACATGGAAGCGAGAAATTTTTTGTAGCCGAAAATGGTTATACTTGTAAAATATGTTTCTTAGACGATAATGAACATAATAACCTTTGAAAAATATTTTTTAAAAATTTCTGGAGCGAGAAATATTTATTTGTTCCGGGAATAGCTCGATGCCATTTGCCTCGTTACTATGCGCTAAACGCAGTAAGACTGCGCCTTGGCTGGGAAACGATTTTTAGGATATCTCGCGAAGTAAGCATTTTTGTGCACTCTGATTTTAGTTTTTATATTATTTAGGCGATAAACTTTCATATGAAAGCCAATCTTTTTTGGCTTCCATGTCCCTTTAATGTGATAGAGGACTTCAATCTCATATGTTTATGAACGATAGTATTACTATTCCAGGGTCATCTGAACTGGAGGAGTCCTTTTTCGTCCTGGGAGAGAGCAGTAAGAGGTACGTAGGTTGATCGGGACTATTGTTTGTCTGGGGATATAGTTGAGGAAAAAGTTCCGTCAGTCGTCTCATTCCTACTTTCGACGAGAGAGCGAAGCGGTGTGAAGAGAGTGCAGACGAATTAGGAATGGGTTAACTGACGGAACGTTTTCGTCAATAATATATGCCTTACCTCAAAACGAGCCTGCTCTTCTTCCTCCTTTACCTCAAAACGAGCTTGCTTCATATTATTATATAAGGGAGGGATATGGTATATGGTATATGGTATTATCTACAGTAATTTAGTGTAGGTCCCTCATTCGCCTTCCCCCCTCCCCTTCTTCTATACTTCCATTGTGAGGTTTCACCTTCCCGCCGGGCGAAAGCGCAAATTCAATTTAAACACAATCGGCAGCGGACATAGCTAGCAGAAAGTGACAATCACAGCATTCCAAGCTTTCAATTAGGGAATGGCGGTTTCCACTATGATCTATCGCCACAGCGGACATAATAATAATTGAAAATTCACCAATTAAAAAAAGCTTAAGCTCCTCCCCATCAGTCCAAATAGCTGCCAAAATTTGATGAAGATTTATTCAGCCATAGTTGAGTAAGTTCAAAATTAGTTACCAATTCGCTATTAGACACGTTCCCCTTTCGGTCGGAATGCTGTGCAATGAATACTAAGGATAGCAGGAAGGCAGAAAAGCGCGCAAGTAGATTATATCGACAATGCGAACTAGCGAGAACGAATGACCGGAATAAGACAACAGATTATGTATCTTTGCACTGTTCTCTGCCATTTTTTCATACCAACCAACTACGTTCTTGAACAATAATACTGTTCCATCGATTCGCCAAGGACTATATTATCAACTCATTGGAACAGCTATACGCATATGCAAATTTGTCAAAATCCGGCCTATCTATAGTGCTCTCGAGGATGCGCATGCTCTAGAGGAGGGGGGCCTGCCACCGATAGTCGGGTGCTTGCCCATGCATGAGCCCATAGTCATCCTATCTTACATAACACAATGCTAGGTTGAGCACAGTGATGAAAAGATAACTGCGAATATTCTGCTACCTTAAACAGTGCAGGGCCAAATGAAAGAGAGCGAAGCAGATAAGATAGCAAAATAAGCGCGAAGGCTCACCATCGTCGTCACTCGGTCTTCTCGTAGAATGCGCGTCCAAAGACTTCTTTGAACGCACAGTGTTCTGACAGCAGTGAAAATGTTAAGCGAATGAGATGCCGAAAAATAACCCTGAATTCGGTAGGAATTCTCGCACGGAAAATACCGTATGCTAAGCATTTTGGCTCGTTCGCTTAACATTTAGAACACTGTGAACTCGCAACATGAACATATTAATGGTCCTTGAAAATGACAGAAATGATAATTGTAAACTCCGCAGAAACTAGCTTACTGAAAACCCTTAGGCTACTTTCAATAAAGCTACATCCACATACGATCACAACACACATCTAACTATGGAACGATACCGTATAGTGTTGTTAAAATCGGGACCGGGAGAGCGGGAGAGAATCGGGAGAATGAGAGTAGAGAGGATAGTCGGGAGACTCGACTCTCCCCAGGAATGAACGATAATGAAGTCGGGAGAAATCGGGAGATTCTCTCCCGATTTCTCTTCTCGATGTTCGTAAATATACCTAGTGGGTCACATTATACGCGAGGCTCTTCGGCGTTGGAACCTTCTCACATCATACTGTAGATTCGTAGATATCTCACGCAATCGCAGTTATTCATTTTCATTGTTTTTCGGCTCGAGTGTGGGATTATCCCGCTTGCTATGCTATCATTCTCCTGTGGGAACGATCGTCTAGATATGTTTAGTCATTGAACGCGTCTACCAAAGAAATATAGTGGAAGAAAAAGGTACTTAATATAAATAAAATAGCCAAATGACTCTTGAAAGTATCTTTTTGAATCAAAGTTACGGTCGGACCGCGTTTATTGCATTGTGTAAAATATGCAGAACACAAGACATTTAGCGCCTCTACAAGGCTTTCCAGAGATAATCCATATGCGTTAGTTGGATGCGAAAG
The DNA here is from genome assembly GCA_900490955.1 of Micoletzkya japonica. Taxonomy (NCBI): domain Eukaryota; kingdom Metazoa; phylum Nematoda; class Chromadorea; order Rhabditida; family Diplogasteridae; genus Micoletzkya; species Micoletzkya japonica. Next base: position 510,465 of record LS908586.1, read on the forward strand.
GTCAGCGACGATTGAGTCCAAGTGGATTGTGCGAGGGTGGTGCGACTCGCGTTCTTTGCACACGATTCCTCTCTCTCTCTATTCTCTCTCGATTCCCTCTCAGCACCCTCTCTGCCTCCCCTCCACTCTCCCTCCTCCCTCCTACCTCCTAAGAGGGAAACAAGATCACATCCTTCCTCCCTCTCCTCTTCTCTCTCGTCCTAAGAAGCATCCCTACACACACACTACTCTACCTCTCGTCAATTGTTCCAGGATTCGGTCCTAATTTTAGCGAAATCAGAGCGTAGTTCATTCTGTTCCTGCCTGTAGCATACATATGGGCCAACAAGCATGGTAAAAATATGTACAAAAAATGTTGAACACATTATTATTTATGTATTTGTAAAATGTATAACAATATTCTGGTACGCTAGTATAGGCAATGCAAAAATAAAATTGAATTTATGATAAATAGAGTTATATAGTTCGTAGAATTCCAGAGTACACAGTGCGATATTTTGCTTTATCCTCTCTTCACCCATGCCATGTCTTTTGTGTTGACGTATATTCTCTTCATCCACATTCTCGCTTGTTTATGCGAATCCCAAGCCGACGGGAACATTGATGCTCGTTTAAGAATTACCATAAACGACTCGCCTCAAGAAGAAGATGTTTTCTCTGTCTTCCCTAATAAGTACTCATCTACTGCTTATTGGATTTCCGAACATATTGCTGTCTGCCTAATGGGATAACCCTGATATAGGTTCTTGGGAAAGGTCGGGGGACGGGAAAATTGGAGAAAAAGGTGAAAAAAAGAGAGTCTATATTAGAGTTCCACATACCGAGCCACGAGTCACGAGTATTTCGCACCTTTTACACCACTTCCTCGGCTCGGAGCCGACTCGGTTTATGATCGGGGTTGGCTCGGGCTGGCTCGGTGGTGACTCGGTATGGAGGGGAAGGGGATAGGAGAGCAATATGAGAGAATGTGCTCGAGAAAGCTTTACATGGTAATCTTCTGAAGTAAGATTGAAGCTGATGAATTAAATGATTTCTACAACCCATTTCCATCCCATTTTTCAATGTTTCATAGCGAAATGGTTAGAGTTTCCTCACTGTTTCGAAGATACGGCAACGCTGCGATTTCGCCTTGAATACAGAAAAAGAGAGCTGTCTATCTGCGAGTGATTAGCGCAGTGGTAGAGCATCGTAGTTGAATGCAACAGGCGCGATGTTCGAATCCTTTTGACAGCCATTTCTTTTGCAAGATATCCTTCGATGTAAATGGAATCGCCGTATCTTCGACGTCAATGCAGTTCATCGATAGTGTAGATGCTCTTTGTATTATATTTTTATCATTTCAAATGTTTATGTCTCTCTCAAATTCAGGTTCAAAATACTTTAAAATTAAAATTCAAAATACATCTTGTTTTCTTTAAAGGGACATGGAAGCGAGAAATTTTTTGAAACCGAAAATGGTTATACTTGTAAAATATGTTTCTTAGACGATAATGAACATAATAGCGTTTGAAAAATATTTTTTAAAAATTTCTGGAGCGAGAAATATTTATTTGTTCCGGGAATAGCTCGATGCCATTTGCCTCGTTACTATGCGCTAAACGCAGTAAGACTGCGCCTTGGCTGGGAAACGATTTTTAGGATATCTCGCGAAGTAAATATTTTTGTGCACTCTGATGTTGGTTTTTATATTATTTAGGCGATAAACTTTCATATGAAAGCCAATCTTTTTTTCTTCCATGTCCCTTTAAATCTCACAAAATTTAGATGCGCGCTAATATGTTTTACACGTAAAGTATCATGAAATACTGTGACGGTACTTTCTTATGTCCATGAATACAATAGGAGTTCTTACGTGAGTTGATCTTACGTGAGTTGCCAGTGCCAAAACGACTCGGCCGAGTCACCCCTTCCCGTCCGATGACTTGGCTCCCCAGACCGAGCCATCACCGAGTCTCCCTCGCTTATAGTCTGGAAAATCGGAACGTATAATTCGTGATTCCGCCGCTACGGCGTTTAGCGATTTTTCACGCTTTGAAACGATGCCATTCCGATCCAAGACAAGATATCAGGAACATGGATAGCTCTTTGAGATCAGTATTTCCTGGAGCTTCGAATAGTGCACATTAGAATTTGATAATATCGGTTTGAAAGGTACTGCAATCGGCGCTACAGCCGGAACGATTATATCTTCCATTCTTCTCTACTATATGGTGGCTCGGTGGCTGGCTCGGTTTAGTAAATACTTCCCCACTGGCAAAGGGGACCGATCGGTACTCGCACAATGTTCTGACAACAGTGAAGATGTTAAGCGAACGAGATGCCGAAAAATAACTCTGATTTCGGTAGGAACTCTCGCACGGAAAACACCGTTTCCTGAGCATTTGGGCTCGTTCGCTTAACATTTAGAACATTGTGCTCGGTACGGGGAACTCTAGTCTCTATCTATAATATTAGAAGTTTAAAATCGCTTTCTTTTCGACGATATGCTTCGTTTTTTTTTGGTGGTCAGACGCGTCGCGGTTATGAATGAGGTGTGAAACTTAACCATCAAAAGGAACCGATTTTAAACCTCTACTATCTGTCCCTGAATCCGTTCGCTGTTACGTGCACCTGCTTCTGGCTTTCGGCGATTGAGACCATTCACGCGTCGCCTTGTTTCTGTGATTTCCAACACGATGTTCACACGATTATTTTTCATACGGGGCGATCTGTTTGATATGAGTGAGAAATGCTGCAGTTAGTCTTTTAATGCGCTGATTTTCTCACATCGACATGCTCTTTTCCTAAGTAGATAATAGGGAAGCCACCATTTCATCAAAGGCACCAACACTAATTGTACGCTAATCAACAAGGTTGATGAAATGACCGATCTAATGAACGGCGACTTCTCAGATAATTGGAAAATGTGAAGAAACTGTAATAGAGATGTACGGACTGGCACAATGATTATATTTAGAGCATAATTTTTAATCGTAACGCATAAAGCAAGAAACCCTCGGGGGGGGGGGGGGGTGCATTTCTCTCCAGATTTATGCGACAAATGCTAATAGGCACGCAAGCAAGGAGACTGTAGGCACGACTCAGCGCCTACTTTCCGTGAATTATACACGAAGAACGACGACTATCCGGGAAATAGGAGAAAGAGCATTCTATCCGGCTTCCGGCAATTAGCCGTAACAGAGTGTTGCTCAGCGTGAACGCTCTTTTTATGCTTTCTCTATTTATGCCGCTCTTTTTGTACCATGTTAAACATTACTCAATGCTTCCAATTTTTTTCGTTGATAAGCTTATCTATCTGCGCAGTTGACGAAAATGCTAAGCCTGTCCTTGCCATGAGCGAGCAACCTAGGCAAAGTTGTTCCTACTTTTGCTACTCATTTGCTATTCAAAATGGACAAAAGCCAGGCAAAAAAATAAATTGTTCCTTGATCTTGCGTACTTCTAAGCCTAAGTTCACCTTTCGCCCTTCGAACCCTTGGGGCATTCCGTATGCCCTCCGCCCATACCCAATGCCCCCTTCACGAGTTCTCGTATCTCCGTTTTCTCTTCTTCTTCTTCTCCCTTTGTTGCCCTCCCTTTGTCCCGTCCTCGCAGGTTGCCCTCTACTATCGCATTCACAACTTCCGCGCATTCCCGAAATTTCTCGATATTCCTCGATTATACGGGTGGTCCGCGATATCCTCAGCGTACTTTGCTCTGGTGACATTTCCAAAGATTTCATGGCTAAGCAATTATTGCAATTTTTGTCTCACTTCCCTGCTTTATCGATATGAAGAAGACAATTGAGGCAAACATAACAGTAAAGCGATTTGGGAGTCAAAGGAAAAGCACGACGTTTTACCAGTCCGTGTTCCGAGATTCCGAATGTCTCTGCGTCTCTCTAATTTCCATGCTCTTTCGCCTACACTCTCCTAATTTGCATACGACTCTATTCTACGCAGCAGGACGTAGTGGAAAAGAAAAGTTAAAAGTGCCCCTCTCACGTGCGCTTGCGTGCGTGTGTGTGGGCTGCTCCGTCCGCTAACCCGTTCAAGGCCTGCGGGGGGCCCTGAGGGGGTCACAGGCTGATTGGGTGGTCGTTCAAGCTTCATTTCCGCTATGTATCTGCGCTGTTTCGCACCCCCCTTGCAATACAACACGTTTCACTCGTCCGCTTCACGCTTTGCTTCATCTTCAAACTTAATTCGCATGCTGTATCCACTCGTATTGCTTGGTGCCTTCATTCGCTTGCCACTTGGGCTGATGAATGAATGGCCCAGCCGAAAACATACCTACCGCCTGCATACGCACAATGCGAGATTGTTGGCCGTGGTCTCATCAATATTCAAATATTACGCGTCTTCGTCTATTCCTACTAGATATACTTGCTTACGGTCTTCTGCCCATGGCAGTTAATTTTCGAAGGAACGCCTAAGATAGTATGACTTCTGAATGATGCGATGGCCTCTGATGTGATACAAATTTTTAACTGCTTTCGTCGCGGTCAATCGTCCAAATCCCTAGCACTAGAATCGTACTGGATTCGTTTCGCCTTACAATAAGAATGTGTCGCAATCATGAACCAGCGTTAATGGATTTCAAAAGTTTTTTTTCCCGTTTTCCCTGCTATTTGCCGCTTTACCAAGCGTACCCGGAAGCAGGACAATCCACTGTTACAAAGGCCTCATTATCCACTCTCCCCGGACGATTAGGCTAGGCATATTCACTTTTTTTCTCCCATTTTTCTTACTGCAATACGAAGTATGCGTAGCTGGGATAATAATCTTGTAGGGAATAGGCAGTCAGTCGCCTTGCCTTTGTTATGGTCACAACTTCGCGAGAAACGAAGAGCCACCGTCTCAAAACATCATAGCTGGATCGAAGATTAGCCAATGCGCGCACGCTGAATATATTCTGTGTAATGACTGTGGGCCGGGGATGAGGGGGGGGGAGAGAGACATTTTCCCACCCGTGTGAGCCAAGTGTGGGTGGGATTCGCGCGGCATGCAATGCCTTCATTATGAGCAAATTCGCAGGCTCAATGGAGGCTTGAAGGGTGGTCGGCGTGGGTTTGGCTAGTGTATAGTAGTGAAAAGCGGAACGTATAATTCGAAAATACGGTCTGGTAAAAGTTACTGGCCTTAGCGAGAAGTGGAATTTATGCGTCATCTGCGGAACGATTTATTTTCGATTTTACTGCTATCGATTTATTCTGTATCTTTGGGTGCTGCGTGCGTTCTTACAGCTTCTTTCATGTTTTCTTTTTTTCAGTTTTGCTCATTATTGAGATTATGATCTTACATCTAAAAACCGAGCTGTGATCAGACAAAATAATGTATCAAATGTGGTCTATTTCGTTCATGAGCGTGATATTATGAAGAAATACTCAAAAAAGAAAATAAGAAATGACACGAAATTACAACAAGAAACCGCTATAACCGCTTCTACAGTTTCGCGAAATTCCCGGGAAGAATATATCATTCCGCGCATAAGCACTTCCGTGTTTTATCTAGAGGGCATGGCATCGGGGGATCCCTGGACCGATTATATTTTCGTTTTTTCTCCACTATAGCAGAATTGTACCAAAGGCTTTAGTCATTATTGATTTAGCCTATTTAGCGATAAATCATGAGTTTGCTATAGCATGAGTTTGCTGCGGAACCGTTTCTCAATAATCTTCCGGAGGGTATAATATACGAGATATTGCGCCTTGGGTGGTCTGCTTCAGTGCCCGGGGCGAAAGTTCGCGGGTAAGGAAGAGGGTACGTTATGGGGCTAATTGGGAAAGGAGAGAGCGAACGTGCGAGGAGGAGGCTTTAGGGACATTGGAGACGAGGGAGAAGAAGAAGACGATGAGATGAAGGGGGGGGGGGAGGACTTGCACAATCTATGTGGTTATGAGCGCTTGTACTTGCACCCCTTCCCCCCTCTGGGTTACTGTAGCTCTAGATAGCCCGTGATATTTACCTGAGATAAGGGTGAGAGGACAAACCTGGCTCTAAACTGGGGTGGTTATGGTGTATGAATGAGGAAGCTGACTGCTTTCTTTTCACGCCCCCTCTCCACTCCCTGGATTCATATCATAGATTATTCATTAGCCGTGATCGTACCTAGCCTATCTTGCCTGGAGCTTTGCAGGAGCTTTGAATGGAAAGGGTGAGAAGCTCAAAGGCAGCTATGACGTCTACAGCAAAGTGTAGCGTTTTCCGCACCTTTCTTGATCAGTGGAAAGACGTAAAAAGTTCAACCTTCTGAGGTAGATTTTTCTGAAAGTTGAGAAATCAGATGAATATAACAGCAAACATCCGTGATGACAAGAAAACTTTTGCCGTGACGTAGTTCATTCCGGAAGGACTGGGCAGGTTCTGACTCTCTTCTCTTAGTTTCCTCTTGGTTGAGGGGGATAACCTACCGAATCTCACGGAGATTCCTTCAACCCTCCTACGAGGCAGGCTGCTTTCCCCTCCCCCTTCATCCCACCAAACAAAGCCTGAGTTCGAAGCAGAGAGACTAGAAAATAACGTGTTGTCTCGAGATTTCGTTCAATTACTATATTATACTTTTAAGAACTCATTAAACCATAAATTATGTGACTTCGCTCAATTTTGCTCAATTTCACTTCTTATACCTATACTGCTTAGGCTGGAAAACAATGGATTTTCACTCAATTCACCTTATTATACCATTATGGACGTATTTCCGTGTTCGCTTCCAGGTGCTCTGTCTGCGGAAGCGTAATTACTCATCGAGCTATATTGGATTAAAATGATCCGTCGGAAAATCATTCGGAATATAAGCCGAAAGAGTGTGCAAAAGTGAGAGATTTAGACTCATTGCGGAACGAAAGAAACTGTCGATCGGGTTATTCCACTATATTAGAATGTCATTATTGAGCAGAGCACAATCCCACACGCATTCATTACACCATTCCCTTGCGATTTGGTATTATTACCGACGAAAATGTTCCGTCAGTAAACTACCATATTCTCTCACAAAATAATAAAACAAAAGCAACTCTAGCAAAATTTTCTCTGGACTCCGCTCTTTTTCGTCAGAAATACGAAACAGACGGAACATTTTCGTCAACCATATAGAGTAGTTCATCCTTTTGCTATCAGATTAGACTACGTCTTGACTGTAATGCTAAGATAACGCAGCTTTTGTTCAAATTCGATGTCTCTGTGCGTGCTATTTCCCAAGTATTCTCTTCACTTTATAGTATAGCCGTTAAGTATAGTCCTGAGGAGATTACGAAAGATTGTCGCGATCTATGAACCGATACCGTTTTCAAATACTTTAAAGGATCGCGAAAGGCACGCGTATGCTAATTGGGGTTTAGACTGTTTCACTCTCTGCGCTCTCCTCACTTTGCACGGTCTCTCGCTCGAATAGTGGTTGTTCTAAGCGCGATACGGAAGCTCAAACGCAAAATCAGAAAATGGGAATGCCTGATTCAGAAGCATGACGCAAAGAGTGACTGTTGTTAAAAAGTGGTTTGTGGGACCCTCTAAATATGAAAAGATTTGAAAACCATCTAAGCACTAAGCAAGCTCAATCTCCTGACATACCGTACTCGTCAACTTTGTAGCGCGTAAGCTCTACCTCAGGTGACGATTTGTGTTTTTGTGCTTTCGTAGCTCGCCTTTCCGCCCCCTTTTTGTGCTTTGGTCACCCTTGAATAATACACTCTGGCTCTCCTGATCAATAACACCATTTCTCAGTGCTTTCTGCCACCCCCCCCCACTTTTTCCTTGTTCCTCGCCGGCCTCTCGTTGAGTGTTTCAAGGGAACCTTGGGGGACCTATTCTGGGCATTCTTATCAACATCGTTTCTTAATGAACTCGAGACATGAACGAGACATTTTCCCTTAGTGCGAAAAAGTAGAGATAGAGAGAAGACCGCGGACATCAATTAGGCAGACGATGCCTGAAGAGGGGACTGGGACTAGACTGGACGTTTTTTTGGGAATGTATAGTATCTATGTCTAGGCTGCTTCGGCTAGAATAACACCTCGAATCATAATATCCTCTGGAAAACTCTCGCTATGGCGATCCACCGGATAATAGTCTGAATAACTAGAGCATTCTGGTGACTGTCCATGATTCATGCCTTTTCAGAGTACTACAGTGAAGAGAGTTCCTTAGTAAATGGGATTCATCAAAGCATTTCAGCCGCATTTTAGCCGTCACTTAAATCCACTCCTTGAGTTCCGCATCGTTTTGTGTTACGTGCCGCTCTGTGCCGTCCGTGCAGCTGAAGCCAGAGTTGAACTCTATTTAGCAGTCTTCGGACTTAGTGCCCATAGAATGCGGAGTAAGCCAGTTCGTCCGTTTCTTTGATTCCAAAATGTTCCCTTGCTTTTGCATATTTTTTTGTCTGATATATGCGGAATGATCTATTACAGGTTCCACGCAAGTTGTCTACATATATGGAACGATTTAAAACGTTTGATTGAAATAACAAGCTGTTCCTGTTGATTACAGAATCCAATTGACTCCTTACGTGTGATCATGGCAGAGATTAGCGGAATCATAGGAAATTTGAATTCGGAGAGGTAGATCAGCGCGCGTATTTGCATAGACAGTTCGCAATCGTTTGCGTACTTTTGGACAACTTTCGTGGAACTTGTAATACACATCGTATGCGTTAGTGATGGCAGGAAAAAGTGCCAATATCCATAATCTGCTGTCTGCTTCTCTATATTTGCTCTCGATATTTTGTTCGATCGGTTCACTATATCCATATGTACTATTCCCTGCTATTCTGTCAACACAGGTGGAAAGAAACAGCCTGTAATGGATATGATGTTCTGTAGCTTCCGCCTTCTTCATGTTTAAACCATAGGCACGATGCAAATCGGATTCGTGCCGTTGCTAATTTCGTGACAATTTTGAGTCAATTAGCCGTGACTCTGAAAGCACCGCTGTTAGCTTCCGGTGTTGGATTAGAGCATAATGCAGACGAGAAAAATGCATTCACTTTTCCATAGAATGATTGTTCGTTGCTCCTCTAAATTCACGTACCTAGGTGTGATATTTCGGTATATCTACCATTTTTTGTGAATTGGAACTTTGTACTTTGTGAACTACCATTTGTGTATGAACAAATCGAGTTCACACATCCTAGAAGACCTACAGCAGATAGATAACTCTGGCGAAAAGAAGAAAAATGACATTTGATAAAGAGAACAAAAGTCTGGCATACAATGATTCCGGCTAACTCGATAAAAATTCTGGCTCCATTCAAGCTGCTTCTTTCTTGGACGTGCAGACATAGCTAGCACAAAAGTGAAGACAACGTCTATAACAATAGGTCACGCAGAAATCAACCTAAATCCGTTCGTCTTCTATCTAACTGCTTAGTTTTAAAGTTTAAAAAATAAATAAAAAATTTTTAACATTGCCGTTCCTTGTGCTGTGTCCTACGTGTTGATTGATCAAGTCATCATCTACTTATATTCTAGTTTCACTCCCCTTTTCCCCCTCCACTCTCCTCCC
>LS908586.1:525181-537089 GCA_900490955.1 Micoletzkya japonica
TAGTGACAATAAAAAAATTGAAGAAAAAACTCGAAAATCGCATGTTTTATTTTTTCGTTCCGGGCTTCCGTCGTTAAGAGGAATGTCGCTTTTGGCTTAATTCCTTTCGCTAAACACAGTAACGTCGTCGTTGGACGAAATTTCAAAAAATCATTTCTTGAATACTATTAATTTTTATTATTTTTCCTTTTGGTTTTATGCTAATTGCGACAAAATCTTTCATATAAGCTTCACTTGAAAATCACTTCCGTGTCCCTTTAAGCACTATTAAAATGATAATACAACCAAGCTGTATTAGAGCCTTTCGTAAGTATTTCTTTTGTCCACTTCTAGCTAAAATGCCATGATCCTCCTCTAATCAGCACAAACTTTGGCCTGAAGCCCAGCCGCCTCACGTGTAAAACATCGTAAATTGTTGAAATTGTTGTTGTAGTTTCGCTAAGTGTAGGTAGCGGTATAGTAGGGCATACTTAGGCCTTCCTAAAAACAGGCCTTGACCTGACAAGGAACTTGTCGCAAGCACCGCCAATAACAATAATTCACAGGCACGCAATTGTCAGCGCGCCCTACTGAGCTAATATAGTGGATTAAAGAGATCCGTCGGAAAATCATTCCGAATATAAGGCGAGCGAGTGTGCAAAAGTGAGAGAGAATTAGACTCATTTTGGAACGGAAGAAACTGACGGATCGGTTTATTCCACAATAATACCTACATCCTCAATTTGCGCTCTTCCGCGTCGCACCGTTCTTATTATTGCTCTCATTGTCAGGCCTCGAGGCAATTACCTACTGAAAAGGCACAGCATATCAGCTGGTAGATATTATATTCTTTCCACAATATCCATTCGCCTCGCCACACGTGTTCTAATGGCTGGAGAGGTGATAATTCGGGATGGATAAACAATTGCGGAACGAGAAAAGAGGGAGAGGGAGGGTGCGCAAACAGAGAACTCTCTCCTTTTTCACTACCGACTTCGCGCTCGGAGCCTAGTCGAGATATATAGCCTGAGCGACTACTACGGGGATATACAGAACATGCGGGAGGTTGAGTGGATCAGCACTGGACCACTTTTACAGTTCACAGCTTTACATCACCTCTATCAGCGGATGTCAAAGAAAGCGCGTTTGATACTGATAGAAGCTATCTGGGATCACATCGATCGCTCTGTGTCCGTCCATGCAGAGACTTTCTAGTTTTGGAATAGTTCTAAAAAGTTTGTCAGTCCTGGGAGTCTGGGTTGGGAATGTATTGAATGGGAGGGCAAGCGAGCTCCTGACAACCCCTCTCCTCTTGTTGTCCATGTGAACCAGACTCGAAAAGAGTCGAGGCAGAAAGTTGAGAATCGTGAATATATCAAGGTCATACGGTACGAAAAAATACGGATAGCGTTTTGCATTATAAAATGCCAACTTAGATATGCTAACCATGTAAATGCAATAAGTTGAAATGCAAACCAAGGCGGACAACAGACTCCAAACTCTTCGCTGGCCTCCGTGTCAAGCCAGGAAATGCGATTGTCGCCGCGCTTGGTCCGCTGGAAACAATCGAGTTGTCGAATTGCTTCACGTACTTGTTTGTGTGTGGAGAGCGTGTGTTCCGTATAGCACTACACTGAGCGTAATCTCTTTCCCTGGCACGGAAATTCACTAGCCGGCTGGGGAAAAATTTCCTAAAACCGCAGGGAGAGGCCAAATTTTTAGGGCATTTTGGCCAGCATACTTACTGGTGAGTCACGAAATATTGTATTATAGCTGAACTCTTAGTATCGACTTCTTGCTTCTTTCTACATCTCTTTACTGTTGACCTTGTCTTAGTTCCGCGTTCCGATTAACGGTTCTCTACAGTGATTAAATCTCTCTGTAAACAAGCCAAATGTCAGCGTAGATTATAAGACGATATTATAAGACACGTGTTGTCATCGCATTGGCCAAGGAACCGGAATGCAAATCATCAACGAATTCTCTCGGATTACCCGGAGGCATTTGTTGTGCCCCGCGGGCATTGTCTCCCAGACTAAGTAAATATCTAGCCTTCCATCTGAGGGAATGAGGCTGGCGGGGCTCATTTGTATTGTGATTGGATTATGAAAAAATGATGCGATCAGAGCACAAAGCACAAGCATGTACAAGGCCATTCCTTTTATACGCAACAGTTTTTAAAGTGTTTTTTTTTGTTGTAAATCCATCATCGTCGCTTGACGCGTAATCGCTCGTGTAGGGGGGCACTACAGCCATTCGTAGCTACGAAAAGCCGCTATGCGATAACAATACAGTGTGTGGTTAATAAAAATAAAAAATAATAATATAGCTAACAAATTGCAGGTTTATGCGATAGCAATATTCAGCTTAGTTAATTTAAAAAATAGAATAATAATATTTTTAAAATTAAATTTCAGATTCATACTCGTCTTCTGCCTGGCCATGTTCGGTAACTGCCTCAACCTGCTCATCTACAACTCGGACCATATACGATACTACCTGGCCATAAGGATGCTCTGCACGCGATTGGTACGAAATGCATTGTTTCTTGAAAGGCAGAGAATTAAAAATTGAGTTGTGCAGACCGGTCATTTGGGCCAATACGTTTCATTACTTTTGGCGACGAGACGCGTCGCGGTTAAGAATGATGCATGAAACTTAATCATTGTACTGACCAGTCTGCACTTCTCTAATTAAAAACCAAGCGCGCTTTGCGAATGTAGGTATCATCTGACTCTGTTCATTACTTTCTGTTCTACCTCAATCTCTAAAAGATCAAAGGGCTCTGTAGCGCATGTGTTATTGATGAAGACGTTCCGTCAGTAGCCATTCCTACTCCTTTCTCGCTTTGTGTTTTGACTGCGTATAACGTCAACTGCGGCCTGCGGGAGCCCCCGATGAAGGAGTTGCTTTCGTATGGACAATTTACGATTTGATTAATCCTATTTTTCAGTTGATGAACACGCTGACCGTCCTGTCACTGTTGCCACAGTCTCTGCGGCTGATGGAGGTGAGCATGATTGGGACACAATGCTCTAAATGTTAAGCGAGCGAGCCGAAATGTTTAGGGGGTACAATGTTTTCCGTACGAGAGTTTCTACCGAAATCAGGGTAATTTTTCAACATCTCGTTCGCTTAACATTTGCACTGTTGTCAGAACCTTGTGGGGAATTCAGGGGGGGGGGCAAAACAATAGATGATTGATGAGCGACATGATGAAAGGTCCCCGCACGCTCTCACGACGCATGTAAAGAAGGAAGTGTAATCGCGGAGAAAAAAAACGTGGGAAAGCACTGGTCACGTGTTAATGCAGATTGCAGTTCGCTTAAAGGAGGAAATTCGGTACCGCAGCCATGCTAATGGGGCATAATTTGAATGGCGTGAGAGGCAAGGCACAGAAGGGCACAGAGGGCACAGAAGAGAAACTGATAGAATCCGTCTGGATGCCGTCAGGAATTTGAATAGATTACGGTTTCGAATGGGGGTCCTTAAACATATCGAGTTAATTAATGAAATGAAAAGTCTTTTTTTTGCAGTTCTGGAAGCCGGATTCCCGCGTAGAGATGGCCTACTGGGCGATGTGGCCGTATATTTCGTTCTTCGGCAATCTCTTCGGCTTCTGCGCCATGTGGTATATTTGAGGAAAATGTTCCGTCAGTCGTCGCATTACTATTTCCGACGAGAGAGCGAAGCGGTGTGAAGAGCGTGCAGACCAAGCAGCGATAAGTTTGCTGATGCAACGTTATCCTCAATGAAAATACGGTTACTAGAAAATCTTATTGATCATTATTAGCTTTCCGCAAACCATTATTTCCTGTTATCTCCCGAAATGAGCCCACATGAAGGTGTGAAAACAATTGCGAGAGGTCGTTTGCGCTGTTTTGCGCCGCGTTCCGGTTCCGGGTAGCCCTTGAGTAATGTTGCATTAAAATCACGCGCGCCGAGCTCGATTCTCGTTTCGACCCTTTAATTTGTGTCAAAACCTGGAGAGAGGAATAACTTGCTTGAGGATGAAGATTTCAACAAGATCATCCGATACATTTTACAGATTCCAAAAATATTGATTTTGAAAGGTTTTATGCGCATTCTAAGAAATTGCGGGAATTCAAATCTGCTCGTTTCGCGGGCGGCGGCGCCGCTCTCCCTACTGAATTGGTGCAGAAATTAAAGGGTGGAAACGAGAAACGAGGACGACGCGCGTCATTTTATTATTGGAGGAAAACGAACGTTGAGAGAGCTGCACAGTTCTTTCCGCTAACCACCGTAAAACTTCATCCGGAACCGGCTTTTAGCCTAAGCTGGCTCTTTGCCAAGAGAGTTTCACTGTATTTAGCGGAGTGCGCTGCAAAGATTTCTCAACGTTCCTTTTCCTCCAATAATAACGCGGCATAAGTGTGCAAATCGACAGCCTTAGTGGCGGACCGAAGGCTTTGCGTGTCCTTGAATATAAACAACAAAGACTGCAAGAACCCCGAACATAAATAAAAACAAGACTGCACTAGAACCGGTGCACGTTCGCATCAACTAGACTGCTGTGAGTCTAGACAATGTAAAATGTTCCGAAAATAGGCTGCTTTCTGCAAATCATTTCCGGTCCTCTTTCTTTGGCTCTAGTCTTGTAGTTCGGATTGTAGAGCTACTCTTAGTTTGTAGCGAAAGCAGCATTTACGATGGCATTTCCGAGAGCGAAAAAGTTGTGAATACTACGACGGCGGAGCGTGACGTGTTCCCAAAATATACAGAATATGTGATAGTTGCCAACTAGTTTTTGACTAATGCATTAACTCCGCATAGAGTTTGTGATGATAGAACGAAACAGTTGAATAGACGGATATTTCCCGGATAATTTGCATATTGCAGGTTGACAGTCCTAAATTGCATATTCTAGGTTGACCGTGCTGATGGTGGGGGAGTGCTACCTGCACGTCTTCCTGCCCGCTCGATCCAAGGCCGTCTGCACCCACATGAACCTACGCAAGTGCTACGTCCTCCTGCTGGCTGCGGGTTAGTGAAAAAGATTAATCAGATCGCATTAGTCTCATCAAGCACACATATCGTAGCAGTCGAGGAAAAAAGCCGTCCGCCAGTCGTCCCGTTCCTATTTTGTGACGAGAGAGCGAAGCGGCGTGAAGAGCGTCGGCAGAGGAAGTATAGAAAGGAGTGCTTACTGACGGAAGATCTTCGTCAATAATGGTGCAGGAAACGCTTTTTGGGGAAGATTACCGTTAGTCGGCCATTAATCAGAAAAGTTGTTCGTATAAGGATTCATTGCAAATGAACGGCCGCAGGACGTTCATATGCCCCCGAGGCAACAGCAAAAACAACGCCTCTTGCAAAGCGTCAAGCCGCAAATAGATATGTTTGCTCAATTCTCTCGCGTGTGATTCGACACTAAGCGATGGCGGACCCTACGGCCGTCATCATCAACACAGAGTGCAGCGGAACTCAAGGAATATAGGGGGGGGGGTGGGGGAATAGGGGGGATAGGGTGAGCTTCAAATGGGGGAACAAGGACCGGAACAAATACACGAGAAAAGACTCGCGAAATCCGAGGAATCCGAGATTACTCATTTCCTGGCAAAGTTGAAGTCGTCCTGAAATAAAGTCCAGGGCTTCCCCGAACAGTTGTCTTACTTTTTATGCTATGCTAAGCATAGAAAGACGTGCACCGGAGAAGGGAAGGATTAGCAGTGGTTGATTGTGTTTTTCCGCCTTGCGTTTTACTCATTTCTAAGCCCTACGAGCATCAGACGAGGCGGGAAAACAGTGCAGATTAGATGCTAATCTAGCGGAGAAGTGCTTAGGGACCTTAGGCTAGGAAGGGTTAAGGGCGCTAATATTTACGACATTTAAGGGACCACGCTGGCTATCATTTACCCAGTCAATCGATCGGCCAATATCACGCGGGATTCGTGCAATCGTATCGTCGTCTTCGTCGAGTCTACGTTTGACTGTGAGTTGAGTCGATCTTTACTCACTCATGATATAAGAAAGTGCCAACTAAAAATAGTGACATACTAAATAAGTTTCAAAAAATAGCCATTTCTGCATTGATGAAAAAAAACCTAGTCTCAGGCTAATGCAAAAAATAGCTCTGGTTTGCAGAATGTCATTATTTTTAGTTTGGCCTTTCTTATATGGTTGACTAAATGAAGCGTTCCGTCGGCCGTTTCATTCCTATCTCTGAGGAGAAAGTGGAGCGGCACGAAGAGAGTGCAGACAAAGTAGGAATGACGTTTGCTGATGGAACATTTCCAACATACCTAGCTATTCCTTTTCCGCCAAGAGCTCCCGGAACTCTCAAATTCTCGAAACTCAAGTGTTTCTGCTTGGAGAGTTGTCGTCAATCCTTCACGTGAGAGATTGAGGTGTGATAGACAGCAAAGACGTACCATATTGACACGCAACCTTGTTCCGAATGTATTTTTCATGAAGTTCATTTCTAATGACCATATTCAAGTGAATCTCTGAATGGTTCATTCGGCGAGATTCACTATTCCGTTAATATCTACGGCATTGTGGCGTTTGTACTATAGCTGACCACTTCGTGCATAGCGTAATACTGTTTTGGAGCGAGAGAGAATTCACTCAACTAAAGGGAAGCGTAGCAGTATTAGGGCCTAATTGTAAGCAAAGTGGTTCGCCGATTCAAAACAAGAATGATAAAGTCACTCCGAGCAATAGCGGGATACGAAATTAAAACGAAAAAGTTCCGCAATTAAACGTCATTCCTACTTTGCATGAGAACTGTTCTTACCGTTTCGCGCTCTCATCGAAAGTAGGATTGAAGGCAACTGACGGACCATTTCAACCGTATAAGCAACCGTACCTATGACCTACATCAATATCTATTGGATCCCCATCCACTAGATCCCCATCCACTAGTACCGATAAAGCTGTAAAATAGATAAAAGGAGACCTGAATATGTTCTATCTAAATATTTATGCTTTCAGCCTCGATAATCCAAGTGTGGGAGAGTGTCCACACCATAGCGAACCTTCTCGTGGCCCTTCTCATCCCCTTATGTCTCCTCGTCTTCATGACCCTCGCTATCTGTTGGAAGGTCCAGTGGAGGGCCGTGGAGCAGACCAAAACACACTTTAGGCATGTTTTATATTTCTTCATTATTTAGGGCTAAATAAAGTAAACTCTCAACCTTTCTGATCAATCAACGGTTACTACAATTACTTGCGCCGAATTACTCTTTGAGCATAAGCCTATGCTGGCTCAACCGCAAGACTTTGAGTCTTCTGAAACTCTTGCAAACACCACATAAGCCCCCTCCCAGACTTCGTTGTGAACACTTCGCTTGGCGAAGTACGTGCTTAGGACCAATGTTCTCATTTCCCCCCTAGAACCGGCCTTTTAGACATTCTGTCTGAAACTAGGGGACGCGAATCCTTTGAAAGGCGGTTATTTTTCGAAATGCCTGGGTATGCCTTAAATTATTCGTATACCAAGCGGAGCGAAATGCGAAAAGAGCAACAAGATAAGGAAGTACCTCCGAAACTCGGGCCAATTTGGAGCGGAAACAAGTTTAGAGCGCCGCTTTTTGCCTTTTTTATTGAGGGATTGGATGTATACGAGAAACATCTGCGAGATATGAAATTCGACAAGGAATGGGGATCAAGAGTAAATTATTAAATAATTATTTCAGTTCCGAGAAGCGCTCCGTTACACGATTGACGCTCATTACGACCGGGCTGCAGGTGAATAAGTTATTTGAAATATTTTGGAGATTTAGACTTGCTTCGTAAAACTTTGCCTGAAACTGCGATAATTTATTTACTTATCTTGATTTTGCAGTTATTCGACTTCCCATCCGTGTACATCTTCTTCCTGGCGCTGATGAAGGGACCTGCTGGTAAGCCAATAACAGTGCAACACGAAGTATGAATAAGAGAAAAAAGACTATAAGATAAAAAAGAAAATCGGCGAGGCTTTCATTCACTTTTGTTCATAATGAGCCTAGGATAAATCTTTTATAATATAATACCTGCACACCTCCAAATATTACATGAAGCGGTTCCAAAGGAATTATTTTTTTTAATCAAACACAATTTCAACTAATAATCCCGACACAATGTGATATTATCATCCACTATAGTGGATTAAAAAGATCCGTCGTAAAATCATTCCGAATATAAGGCGAGAGAGTGTGTTAAAGTGAAAGAATTAGACTCATTTTGGAACGGAAGAAGCTGACGGATCGGTTTATTTCACTATACATGCAACCCCTCCTGCAGGACTCTCCTCGGCTTGTTCCTGGTACTCCTTCTCGCTCTTCCTCGGCCTGTGCAACATGTCCCTCTCCTTCTACGTCTACCTCATATTCTCGCCGCGCTTCCGCAACATGGTCGCGGCGTAAGCTAGCTTTATTTATGATAAATAACAATTTTTTTATTTTTAATATTTCAAAAATATTATTATCTATGCAATAATAATTCCAGGCGGTTCACGGACGTTGGGTCGATGCTGCTTCCCTGCATCCCCTTCAAGGACCGACGACCGCTGCCCATGCGAACCCCCATCAAGGCCAACATTTCCTCCGCCGGCAGTGCGATATTCTCCAAGAAATGTGAGATTGATCGATAATCGAGTTTAAAATATTAAATTACTCAATTTCAGCGAGTCCGCCATCGCAAACGTACATAGAAGAGGAGCGTCTGACCGCGCGACCGGATTCTTTTCTTTGAGTCGTTTGGACTGTTTAGCCAACTTTTGTAGATACTTACGAACTATTTGTCTACGGGAATTGATCAGAAACCGAGTAGCGTAGAGCCTACTGAAGAAAAAACCCCGAAACTATTCGTTTGCGCATTGTCCTTAGGCACGGATTTTTTGTGTTGACTAGCTTCGATTCTTACGTTTCATTTGTAATATTGCTAAGACTAATCACGATCGATCTCATCTCATATCCCTGATCTCTCTGTACGATCACAAACAACTTTACAGACATGTTATAACCAGTGACAAGGCCAAATATTGTAAGAGAACCGGGTATAATGAACGTGATGTGTGAATAAAATAAATTTTGATGATTTTACCGCTGTATATATTTGATGGCAACGGAACTTCTTTATCTTGTCTCCCAAACCACAATGTTCTAAACCTTTGGAAAACGAAAATCACAAGGATTTCATCTTTTTAGAGTTCTAGGAAGCTCTAGGTGGTTGATAGAAGTTAGCTTTTGTGTCTATCGCCATGTCCTTCCCCTCTCCTTCAACAGACCGATCTATCGTATTAGGAAATGGCAGAATGATTTTCGCTTTCCAAAGGTATTGCATTGGGGCAGAATACCGTGACCAGTATGAAATTGAGCTTACCCGAAATCACTACTGACAAGGCACACAATCCCAAAAGGTGGACACAAAAGACTAGCTTATTTTCGACAATCATAACAAGTAATAAATAAGAATACCAACCCCACAATGAATGAGTAGCTAGAAATACTATAGTGGAATAAAAAGATTCATCAGTAGATCATTCCGAATATCGAGCGAAAGAGTGTGCAAAAGTGTGAGAATTAGACTCATTTTGGAACCGAAGCAACTGATGGACCGGTTTATTCTACTATTGCTTAACCCCTGTTTCTTCGATTTATGCTAGCTTATGTAATATTTCGAGTTGCCACGAAACTCCTATACTAAATATCTATACGCGCGCATATTTCCGCAATGAAAGAGATTCTAAAAATGGTTCGGAATTTCTCCATACTGGTCCTATTATGAACTATGAAGGGAATTACACAGTGATTCGATCCCCAGTATGTAGCGACATTAAGAGAATTATTTGAGTTAATTTCGACCAATCATTGGAATTCTTGATTTTTTTCCAAATCGTGTGTCCAAATACGCTTCACCCCGCCTTCATCTTGAGGGAAGACATTGTTTTTGGGAGCGTAGGCGCGGGGATGGTGGACGGTAAGGGCACGGAGTCGTGCGTCAACATTTTCATCTCATTTTTGGTAACAGTATCGCACAGTTTTTAGAGACTTCTTCACTCTCCTTGCAAGAACATGTCATTCCCATCGATAACCTCCAGTCACTTCGCACCTCTCGATTCCCAGTATCTCACCTCTTAGCTATACAAGAAAATGGTCTGAGCTCGCGGAAACGAATCCATACGAAACATGTACCATTCGAAAGAGCATGAAAGACTAACTAGTTTTCAGTTGTTTATTTTTGCAACGCGCAATGTTGAAGGGTGAAGATGAGCGCTTCTTTTCGGGTGGGTCTCCACCATTGCGGGCTTCTCCGCCTTCAGACGCCCGGAGGAGAGCAGGCGCTGTCAGCAATCGGCGTGGCGCAGCGAGTAAGGAGTGGAACTGGAGACACAGCAAACACGTAGACATGGTCTACTGTTGGGGATTTGTGAAATTTTGCTTCTCGAGATATCTCGAGATACACAAATGTGGATTCCTCATCCTCGCTTTCCGTCACCGTTTCATCTCCGAATTCTTCGATCAGTACTTCCGGTAGCTTGGGCGATCGATCGCCCTCCTTCGGAATTACCTAAATTATTTAAAAAAAATAATTTTCCAAGCGATTGAAGAGCATTTTCAGTCTTAGCCATTTGAGAGAACCTCTCAATTAAGAATCAAAGAATTTCTAAATTTCTGGAGATCGAAGATCGCCTCACCGGAGCCGGGAAGTACATGTAGATGAGGACGGAGGAGATGGTCAGGAGAACTCCGATAATGAGCAAAACTGTGGGAACGACGTCACCGAGGTAAACGGAGATGAGCACCGTTATCGCTGAAAAAAAGCTCTCATTGATCCTTAGTAAAGAAAAATTATAAAACAATTCGAAAAGTATTTCTAAAAAATCCTCGAACTTTTATGTAAAGCTGTTGATGAAGATGAAAAAACTAAAATTAATATATGGCATATTTTGGAGATATTGAAATCGTACCAATGATTATTATTATTATTATTATTATTATTAGTATTATTATTATTATTATTATTATTATTATTATTATTATTATTATTATTATTATTATTATTATTATTACAGCTCACCAATGGCTACCGTCTGGCAGTACGTCTTCCGTACGTTGTCCGCGTATTTCATAACCAGCGAGACGAGAATGCCCCCCAGGGCGGTGAGGAAGGTCACCAGCCAGATGAGCGGGGACCAGCCTTGGAAGAATCCGTCTGCAGGGAGCGGAACGATTATCGATTATTGAAGATCAACCGATATGCAAATTTACGGCTAATGAACTCGGTATACAATGATTAGTGCTCAATATTTTTATCTAGATTGTTACTTAGAGTTTATAATCTTAATAATGTTAATACTTATATTATTAATATTATTTTATTAATATTATTAATATGCCGGACCGTGGTAGATGCTCCATCCGTCCGTCGCGAACATCGTCGTAGCGGAGAAGGGAATGGACAGCAGGGCAAGGCGGATGTTCTGCACCCACACATCGGCCTTCGATTCCTTCAGCACCTTCTCGAAGTAGACCCCTGAAGGCATTCGTTTTGTATTATAGATATATACAGTACCTGCGCTCAACCCCCTGTCCACGTCCTCAACCGTTGAGGACGGTTGACAACCACCCTCAACTTTGACCCTGCACAGCCATTTCGGCTGAACCGTTCGGCTTGATCGAGGTGTGGGGTTGACCACAAGCTCGGAATATTCGAGTAGCCAAAAAATCAGGCCCGAATATTGCCAAAAGCATGCGCCAGAAATAAAAAGGTGAATTTTTCTGGCCGCCTATCGCAAACTGAGTGGTGTGCGCCTACCGTATCACAATGACATTTGGCAAGTAGCCAAGATCCGAAATGACAGTCGCTCTGACAGTGAGGCGATCGCCTTGCTCTAGGATTTTACGTGTATTTCTTGTTTCTAATGTTTTGTATGCGCATTATGCATAGTCTCACGCGTTTGCACAGTAATGCGCTGCAGTTC
>LS908586.1:553009-568857 GCA_900490955.1 Micoletzkya japonica
TTTTTCGAACCACTGTTATTGTGAAATGAATAAAAATAACCACGAAAAACGTTAAACATCAGTACTTAGTGAGAATGAGATAGCTAGCGGCCGGAACGTACCGCCATAACATGAGTCTGACACAACGAACTCAAAGTGACCCAGAGCAACATCGCGCAGTCGTCATTGGCGATGTACGAACTATTTTAATACTATAATATATAGCTTTCCACAAACTTCGAAAATGTTTAAAAAACATTAACCTTGCTCATGCTATACTTTTTCTTTTATTTCGTTCATTTATTGTAAAAAAGTAGTAGGTTTACTGATAATAAGTGTACGATAACATCTATTATAGTATCTTACAATAAAGTCTGTAATAATTACCAGCAAAGGCGGACATCCAGGATATCGCGAAAACGGCAGCAAAGCCCACTACGGGACTGCCCGCACTGAGGCCCTTGGAGACGGCACTCTCGCTGGATCGCGACTGAATCAGGGATTATTGAAGCTGAGAATAATAAAGAATTAAATATTAGTATTAAAAATTAAAATGTATTCCGAACCTTTTCCAGTTGAACGATCACAACGCCGATGAGCGATAGCACCAAAGCGCCCCACTGGGCGTATGAGAGCCCCTGAAGCGCACGCATATTGCCTATTACAAGTTCCGTATAGTTTGTTATTTCAACCAAAAGTAAAAAAGGAAGAGGTTCCGTGAGTCGTCACATGCCTACTTTAGGCGAGACAGCCAACCGGTATGAAGAGAGCCCGGACAAAGTAGGAAAGACGTCTAGTGACGGAACGTTTTCGTCAATAATATTCGTACCTTTTTGAGAATGAGCACCGACAGCACGGCGGTGGTGAGAATTCGCAGCTGCGAGGTGACCTTAGAATTGAATATTAGGAATAATATTTAAATACAATAAATTAATAAATTTTAAATTAATAAATTAATAAATAGTAATAATTTTATTTAAATTGACAATATTAAATAAATATCTAAAAGAGCCTTGTAAATCCACAGGGCTACTGACACTGAAAGTTGAAGCATCGAGGTTGGCTAAGGCAAGGTAGTACAGGTTGTTCTGCAGGGCATATACTAGAGCCGGAACGCAGACCTGGAAATAGCTTTTAAATTTAGATTAAAATAAATAAATGTAAAATTTATTTTATAAAAATGAATTCCCAACCTTGGCCGTTTCCTTCTTATTGTGTGTGATTGTGTGATAAATCTTCTTGAGGACACTAAAACATAAATTTTTCCACAAGACAGACAAGCCATTGAGCTGTCCATGAATTGTGAGAGTATTTCTGATTTATTTTTTTAAATGCCAAAAAATAAAGAGAGGAAATCTTAAAACATACTGTCGTGGGTGGTCCAGAAGGGACGCGATGAGGACCGTGCAGATGATCAGCTTGAAGAACTCCGATACCAGGACGGACGTCGTGGCCAGGAATTTCGGCTTGCGAACCAGCGTTCCGTTGCTGTCTGCATTAGAGGATGCCACTCATAAGCAGGCAAATTGAAAACAGTATGCATAACGAGAACAGGAAAAGTGCCCATACATAGAAGAGAATCTGTTTACACTATTAGCTAATATCATGCCTATAATATTTCTATTTTAATATCTAATATTTTAATAGCTAATATCTAATATGAATCTCTATTTCTTCTTGTTATATCATATCTTCCAATATGCAAATTTCAAGCTAACCCCTGACAAACTGCGGCTTGCTGGCCTGTCGGACGAGTAGGGGCATCATGCTCATGTGCATCGTAAGAACGGCGAGGGACACGAACTCGGCCGAGGTGAGGAGAATGGCTAGCTGAGAGGGGTAGGCTTTGAAGACCAATGAGCAAGAGAGTTAGCCTATTTATCGCCTGATTCTCTTCATCCTTCTACGCTCCTCACGACTCTCTCGATCTCATAATGCAATTAGAAGGCTTGGTTCGATTTGGTAAATATTAGCGAAGTGCCCAGGTTAGGCTGAATGTGCGCCTAGTCAATCCTTGCGCGAATTCGGTTCTGCGCAAGTTATGATGTTTCAAAGTTTCAAAAAACTTATGAAGACTAATACCACTCCGGGCTACCATTTCCCGTAACGTTTTAGCAATTGTAATCATTCCCGAGAAATTTCGCATACTCTCCACTGTAGATGGTGCAGTGTAGGGTTCGAGAATCAAGCCTTTTTGGATTAACATCGCACTATGCGACCGAGGAGTGGTTATGAGCATGGAAGAATGAGGAGAGTCAGACGATAAATACGCAAATCGTGCTTGGCTTTCAAACCCTAGAAAATACTTAGCGCGATTAGCGTACTTACCGCCTTTTTTCCTTCTTAATTCTCTTTTTTTACTCTTTTCATTCTTCCACGCTCCTCACGACCCTCTCGGTCTCATACTGCAGTCAAGAGCTTGGTGTTCGCCACTGAAGCGGAAGCGAGTATGATTTGGTAAGTATTTGGTGAGAATGTTGCGCTATAAAGTTTCATTGGTGCCTAATGCCACTCCGGGCTACCAGTTCCCGTAACGTTAAAGGGACATGGAAGCCAAAAAATATTGGCTTTCATATGAAAGTTTATCGCCTAAATAATATAAAAACCAAAATCAGAGCGCACAAAAATTTCTACTTCGCGAGATATCCTAAAAATCGTTTCCCAGCCAAGGCGCAGTCTTACTGCCTTTAGCGCATAGTAACGAGTCAAATGGCATCGAGCTATTCCCGGAACAAATAAATATTTCTCACTCCAGAAATTTTGTAAAAATATTTTTCAAAGGCTATTATGTTTATTATCGTCTAAGAAATATATTTTACAAGTACAACCATTTTCGGTTTCAAAAAATTTCTCGCCTCCATGTCCCTTTAAGCAGTTGCAATTATTTCCGAGCCTAGAAATTTCGTTGATTGCGAGGGTATTTAGTGGACTCACCGACTGCCAGAAGGTGTATTTCCGCCTTTCAATGTGCAACTTCTTCTCCACCAATGGCTCCACGTCCTCGTCCTCATCGCGCATCTCTGAAAATATTATTTTTTTAAAAATTTTAAATTTTAAAATCAATAATTAAATTTTCCGAAACTAGATCGATGCGCGGACGTAGAAACGACAAGGATTCGGAGAGTGGGAGGTAGGTGGAAGGGAAGCGTATGGTCACCATGGAGTGTAGGGGGGGGGGAAGAAGTATCGAGAAGGGAAAGAAAGACGAGGGGGACCCCCGGGGGGTCAGTGCGGCCCTTTGTGTGCATAAGGTGGCCGTAGATTAGACAATATGGTTGCGGAATATATTCCGTCAGTTGCTTTCATTCCATAAAAAACCTATAGGTAATAAGTACACATACCTAGTAGGGATTAGAGAACCGCTATCTACTCAGTATAAAATAAAAATGTTTTGCCCCTCCCTCCAAAAGAATGAGTTGATTAGATTCAAAGAACAATCAAACATTTTTTTCAATCTAACCTCCAAAAACATCTCTATCTCTCCACTCATTGATTCAATTACGGTGCTTTCTCCGTCAGCTATGATTCTTGGCTGACTTTCGGTGAAAGCGGTTATTCTTTGTTGAATTTTTTTGGAAAAGCAGTCGCGTCCCACTTATGAATAGGAAAATGCTACCGATTTTCCTTTACTGTGAATGAAGAAGGAGGAGTTGATTGAAAAGACCAGCAATATAACTTCAATCAACTCAAGTGATCGGAGACTCGGGGGGGGGCAAAAGTTATATTGGTTAGATTGAGATTGTATTCAAAGAGAATTTGTGTTTTTGAGCGAGCGTTTAGCGGAACTCTAAATAGTAGGGATGGCAGAAAGAGCGCGGGAAAACGAGACTGACCCGCACTGGAGAGAAGAGAGAGAGTGAATGAGTGTGGAGATAAATTTTGAATAGTTTATATCACACTCGGCCGAGTGTGGAATGAAATAATATGATTGTTACCGGCATCAAATTACTACATGCACGGCTCGAATCGGTAACTTTTTTTCCCGCTTGATATTCGATATAATCGTATTTCATCTAAGCATCTTATCGTTCATGCTACTAGAGACCAATATTAGAGACCTATAACAGAAAGACTTTTGGTGTCGGTGTCTAGTAGTGATCAGATATTTTTGAATCCCTACTGATAGCGTGAACTTTGTTTCGCTGATGTGAATTCAGCTATAGATATACATATAGACTGTTGCTATTGCTTGTCGTCTAAGTGATATTTATGCAAGTTCACGGAGAAATGACGATGACAAATTTAGTTTCTGATTGGTGAGTAATATCATACATAATACGGGCGCGAATTCGGAAAAAAGAGTTGGAGAGTTGGAGAGAGAGAAGGAGTTGTGCGTGAACTATTCGTAGTCAGACTGCGGACGTCACTACACTCTCTCTCTCGAGATCGCGAACAACGACTCCATCCTGTCTATTCTCTATTACGGGAGCGTGCCGATGCGAGCAGCGTCTCCGTACTGTGATATTGGTAGGTTCCGCGGGAGGTGTCCACAAAAAAAAGAACGATTTAATACTTTTGATTGTTGAAATAATAAACTTTTCCCGCTGATTACGACATCCACTTCGCCTCTTACGTGTGACCGTGGCAGGGATCAGCAGAATCGCAAGAAAATTGGAGCCGGAGAGGTAGATTAGCGCTCGCATTTGCATAGACAGTTCGCAATCGTTTGCGTACTTTTGGTAAACTCTCGTGAAACTTGTCATAGAGAAGGAATGATGGCAGAAGTGGGAGGGAAAGCGCAAGAGATAATGCACAAATCAGGCGAAATAGTGAAAGACGACTGTAGAGAACGCGACAGCGGATTATGGATATTTGCACTTTGACTCTCTGCTTTTTTTTCTTTTGTGATTGGGCCCTCCTGCCACCGATGGAAATATTATTGACGAAAGATTTCGATAATAGGACTGATAACGAGTGTCAGAGTAGTTCATGCCAAGGAAGCAAGCTATACAGAAAAGTATGGGTTACAGCATGGGTCATTTCTGTGAATGAAAGGGCAGGCATGAGAAAGAAAACTCACGTGAGAAAGATGAAGCGCATGAAGCGGAAATAGAATGGGCGAGTTTTTAATTGCTCTTCATTGCACAAAGAATAAGAACTGGAGCTATTCGTGCTAATTTTAACCATCTCATAATATTATTTATAGTAATAAGTTTTTTCAAATATGGAAAATTATTTTTCATATTGCAAATTCGTTGATTGTGAGGCACTAGATCATGAGAATATCGAGAGAACAATCCTTCGTATTACTAAAGAGCGATAGAGTGAAATAGCACTCCCAGATAGATACAGCTGGACCAATATAAAGGGGAGAATCCAGGCTGAGGGTGGGGAGTGGGGGAAACACCGAAGAAGAGGTTCGCAGTGAATCATAGCGCGCATTTCGTTGGTTAGTCCTTTTCTATTGAGGAAAGCAGAAGAAGACATCCGAAACAAAGGGAAATGTTGATGATGTCAATAGTTGATCAAGATGTCCCGTCAAGTAGTTCTCGTTCCTATTTATTGTCGAAAGCTTAACGATATTTGAGTGGGTGCGGACAGAGTGGGGATAATGTTTATTGTTTATGATATTGTCGATCAATTCAAATTTGCGCACTTTTATTTGCGCCTTTGGCTGTGCAGTTTACTCGATCAAGTACGGAGAACGGAAATTTGATGGAGAGAATCGACAATATTATTGTGGAATAAAAAGATACGTCAAATCATCATTCTTAGTGTGCAAAAGGGGAGAACTAGACCCATTTTGGAATCAGAGAAACTGACGGACCGCGTTTATTCTACCATAGATGGCTCAAAAGTCGGAGGAGGATCGATGAAATGGCACTGAGTGTTCAGGAGGAAACGAAGAAAGATTAGCGCCAAACGGAGATGCAGGAATGAATGCGGACGAGGGAACAAAAAGAGTAGTGAAGGACGGAAAGGAGGGGGGTGGAATAGAATGGAGAGAGGGAAGGAATCGAGTAGGGAGGGAGAGGGAGGGCGGGAAATAAAGATAGAAGCGATAGCGAGAGTGGTGCGAAGCTGCTTGATAGGAAACAGGCGGGCAGGCAAAAAGAATCGGTGCTGATTTGAGGAGGCGTTTTTGTTCAAATGACGTTTTTGCTGACAATCGTATTGAACGGAGGTTGGTCCAAAGACAGTGAATGTGGATCCTGGCCAAATTTCTCGCCATTTGCATAATGGCGGACCAGACGTTGCACATGCATAATACAGCGAGCGGGAGAAAACCAAGTTTTCGGTTACGCAAACGTATTCCATGGCAAATCGAAGTTGTCCTTGCTGGCAGGGTCATAAATGGACAACGTGAAAACGGTCCGCTTTCCGTTTCCCTAATAAATACGTAGATGTTCCTAGCTCAGCTACCCTTATTGTTAGAGGCAACTCAACCGATCGTGGTTCTGCTTTTTTTCGTACTTACTCTAGTTTTAACCGTAACCGTATGTTATTCGTATGTATAGTGCATGGGGCGAAATTTTCCCATAGTATGACCCTGGGGAATATTGTACCTCAGTAGCCGGAAAAAATATTCCCCACTACCAACAGGTCATCAATAAGAGTGCGAAAACATCACCCTAGATATTTTCTTTCCGAAGCACATGTGCTGCAGCAAAACGAAGTACGCTATGCATTGCCATACAAAGAGAAAAGTTTCAGCATTTCGTGGAGGAAAATAATTTTTAACGAAAAAAAACGTAGAAGGCGTGAAGAGTAGCGCGACGTCTGTACAGAGCGAACTAATTCCTGTAAAACGTTGGATAGGGCAAAAGCGAGCGAGAGAAAGAGTGAAACGACTACGTAGTCATAGTGATTCAGAAAGCGGGGGGGGTTAGCGGGGGGTGGGAGGAGGGACGGAGAGAGAGTGAGAGAGTCTAGACGGGCAGAAGTAAACAACGGAGAGAACAGGAACATGGAGTACGCAACTAGTATTTAACTTATTTATATTGTAAAAATCAGAATATTAGAATACCAAGCGATGATATCATATCTAACAATAAGAGTGCGCGTGCAGACAATCCGTATCACTGGTGAGAGAAACAGGCGCAAGTGATAAGGGGCGTTTGCCGGGTTTATCTAGGAAAACATAGTTTTCACAGGAAAACTACTTATTATTTCTTATTCAGTGCTCTCTTAACATGCCGATCTATTAGATATATTCTATAGAAATGAAAACAAGCGGCGGAACATTTTCCTCAAGCACAAACGGTAGCAAAGTTTTCCTGCTATTCCATATTGAATGGCACTCTGTGATGGAAGGGCTATCACAGTGCACAATACTGTGAATGGAGCGGGAGTACTCGTCCTCCCATGTGGTCTAGTGGTTAGGATTCGTGGTTTTCACCCACGCGGCCCGGGTTCGATTCCCGGCATGGGAAGCTTCTTTTGCAGCAATAAGGAGAGATAAATTGATCATTATTTTTCTTGCTGATCAGCTGTAAGAGCTAATCAGCAATATATCCGAAAAAGTTTTTCTTGTACTCCATGGATCTCTCCCAAATTTCCTTCCGCATTTGTGATCTTTCGATATTTTCCGTTTCTTTGATAACAACATTGGATTTAGCGAGAATTTAAGTGTGAAGTGATGAAAATAGCAAATTATAATAGTATTACGCCCCCGTGTGAAAACTTCTCAACAATGGGTTATATAAAGTGAAGTGGACAGTCCAAACGTATTTTAGGCGCCTAGATTATTAGCTCAAAAAATTAGCTCAACGGCTTTCGAGAAGAAAGGGCAACAACATGAGAGAAGGCAATGCAAAAAAGTGCGTAAAACATTTTTTTTCCTTTATGATGCCTGAAATACAACGAGTGAACTGGCAAACATATTATTAGCGAAAGCTGAAAATCAAGCTTTCGCGTTGTTTGTTAAATGAAGTTTTTAAATTCACATTTTATCGTTCACTGGTTCGCCTACAGGATCGGATCCTATGCGCGGAAGCCGCTATTAGATATTATTATGACGCTTGGAATGCTGTGCCCTCCTAAAAGACCCCCCCCACCCATTTTATCATCCGCTTGATCTCTAACAACAATATCCCTCCCCGCTAGCACTATCCATCAAGCACAGATATAAATCTCTACTCCCCCCTCCAACCCCCGTTTCCATCAATCCTCGCTTCTGCCATCTTTCACGGGTATTCCCTCTGTGGTTGAGGAAAGCGTTCCGTCAGTTGGTCCTTTCCTATTTGATACCGACTAAAATGGCGGTCCATAAATGGCAACAGAATGTATGGCTTTTCTGATAGTTCTCCCCTCGTTTGTGGTCCATTCTCATTTCCGAACGCGGTATGAAGAGGGCGCAGAGAAAGTAGGAATGAGCGGCTACTGACGGAACATTTTCGTCCATAATATTCGTTCTCTACCCCCCTTCCCCTCTCACTCTTTCCAACAATCGCATGGGAGGGGGGTAACGCAGGATATGCCGGCTATATCCGCCCCCCCCTCTAGCCTAGCTTTTCATTTTTCCCTCGGAAGGGCCCCTCTCCCTCTCCCATCCCTCCCCCTCTCCCCTCTATCCATGTTTCTCCTATCACTCATTGTCTTGCCTCAGGCGGATTCCCTGCGGGAGTGCGTTCCGTGCTATTCTCGTGTGGTAGAGGAGGGGCGAGGTTGGGAGGGAAAGGGAGAGGCTAAGAGGGGAGGGAAGGAAAGGAAGAGAGTCGGAGACCCCTCGGGTGATGGAATGAGTGCTGCGTATTCCAATGCATTTTCGACGTTAGCGACACTCCCCCCCTTACCCTTCCCTTTACCCTTTTCCCTTTCCCTTCTTCTCCATCCCCTCCCTCTTCTCTTCTTCCGCTGACGAAGAACTCATTTCATTGCCTCGGGGCCTCCATTTGACTACGCAACAAGACCGTGATTTAGACTCTCGATATTGTCCTTCTTGAACCCCCTTATATTCGACCTAAGGCAACCCTTTTACTGTAATTGCGCAGTCTGTCTATGGTGAACACTTTGCATTTTGTAGGATCAGCACTAGTTAACAGAGGAATGTTTAGTGGAAAGTCCGGTAGAAAGAGATCAGAACACCTGCCTCGGCATGTTTGATCATAGCATCATTCTCCATGATGGACCGCCGTCGTTAGCTTTATTGCCCCCCCCCAACCAATCAGTCGCTGTCTTCTGACTCTTACAATTAGGTAGTGATGTTCTTGACATGATGAAAATTAATGCTGTCGACTCGTGATTTTATAATACTCTATCCTATGTCTAGTGCGATAGGAAGGGAACAGCATGATCTTATGTACTACCACAATGTTCTGACAACAGGGCAAATGTTAAGCGAACGAGATGCCGAAAAATGCGCCTGATTTCGGTAGGAACTCTCGCACGGAAAATACTGCATACTGAACATTTTGACTCGTTCGCTTAACATTTAGAACATTGTGCTACAGGAAGCATTGCGCTTTGAACCCGGCCTGATTTGACTGTATGTCGAATATTTCTCATGATTCTGCTTGACGATCAACTGAGTTCGAATTTGCTGCATTCAAACATTCAAAGGCAACGCAGTTTTCCAAGCTCAAGTCTACTTTCCAAAAGTGTCCGTTTCTCCCCGTCCGTCCTCCCTTTTCATTCCTCATTAACCCCACCCTAACCCCCCTCTGACCCCCTTCCTGCGCTGTTTCTTCTCATTTCGCTAAGGAAAGGAGACCGCTTCGCTCCTCGAGGGCATCAAGGCATCGCCCCTTGCTTTTTTTCTATTCGCTTCTAATATTTACCTTACCCGGTATATTTGAAGAACTCAAAAATATAGATATTTCGATCAAGAACATGATTGGACACACTCAAGTGGAAGATGAATCTATAAGGTCGTATGATATGGTTGACGAAAAAGTTCCGTCCGTCGTCTCATTCCTATTTATGACGAGAGAGCTGAGCGGTTTGAAGAGAGTACAGACAAAGTAGGAATGAGTTTACAGACGGAACTTTTACGTCAATAATACAACAAGATTAGTTCACCCATATCCCTTGCAAGCTCCCTGTTTTATCTACCTTCCATATGTAAAGACAGGAGAACATATTGCTTTAATAATGGAAATACCCCTTTAAAAGTTGGATATTCTCCTTCCTGTCACAATCCATGCAAATCCTTCTTCTTCTTCTTCTTCTTCCTTGCGCAAAACGAAACGCAAATTGTTTTTGTCCGGCCGGACGGCCCGCCTTGCGAAAAGAATGGCCCCCTTTCGTACTGGCGGATGATTAGGCTTTATTTCGGCATCTCTCTCTTTCCCTCTATTCTCTCCTCCCCACCCTCTGAATTCCCTCTCAACGTCTCTCACTCTTTCTATGTACTACATAACATAGGATCGAGTTATTGTGTTGTCTGGAGAAAGCGAAAAAGAGGTGGGAGGGAGAGGGTGAGAGCCCTCTCTCTCTCTCTGATAGAGAGGGACAACACATGCGGCATAATATGTACAGAAAAGCTCTATATACGGATCGCCGCCCCCCCTCCTCCTCCTTCTCCCTAAGTAGATTCACATGTGTTCTACATTCAATGTTTTTCACTGTTGTACACTTACCTATATGGGTGAGGGCTAGGTTTCTATTTTTGACGCTTCCACGGTTATGTTTTAGTTTTCGTGCTCTGCTGGCGTATCCTGGTATTTATGGAAGGTGGAAACGTAACCGAGGAAAAGCGTCAAATATTATTGAAGGAAAGCGAACGTTGAGAGAGCTGCGCAGTTCTTTCCGCTAACCACCGTGAAACTTCAGCCGGAGCCGGGCTTTAGCCTAAGCTGGCACTTTGCCAAGAGAGTTTCACTGTATTTAGCGGAGTGCGCTGCAAAGATTTCTCAACGTTCCTTTTCCTCCAATAATGGATAAAACCTTTTTGAGGACAACGTACCGCCAGTCGCCACCATTCCTAATTTCGACGAGAGCGCGACAGGAATGATATTTACTTATGATAGATTCGAGAGGAAGTCGGAATTTCATGATGACTAATTTTAAAAATATGCTAGCAAATTCTGTTTTATGGAGCTGTTTTATCAATTAATACATTTGGTTCTCTTATTCGGCCTAATCTATCTATATATTATCTATTACCTATTATTTATCTATATTAGACAGCATTATGATTTTCTCATCACCCTGGCATTGTTCTCTTACGCTACAGAACAAAATGTTTCGGTAGCTTTTTTTTCGGAATAATTCAGGACCTGTCGATTTATGTAAAATTATTTTTGTTCGGAAAAAGTTACGGAAGCTTCTCTCAGGGCACTGAAATACCAGAACACTTTGTGCCGCTGAAAGTACGCAGGCCTAAACTAAGCCAATCTTCCCTATCTGTCTCTGTCCTTCCTCATTTCTCTTCCTTCGTCCTCCTCTTCCCTCCTCCCGGCTCAACTCTTTTAATGTGTTATGTAATTTAGCTATTTTCGGCACAGAAATGCCAAAGATCAAACGATAATTTGCCACAGTTTCACCTGTACCCAGCATGTTTGCATGATGTCTTCCACACTTTTCACGCTTATTTCCGGGAATTGCGAATTGGCGTTCATTTATTTAGAGCTTTAGAGACAGGTGCGTCAGCCTTTGGGGACGCACGCGGTTTTCGCCTAGCGAGCATACACGAATTCCGAAAGCGGAAAGATTAGCCTTTCTGCTAGTCAATTTTGCTATAGAGAAACCGGTACCCAGGAACTGTTCAGTTTTTAAGGAGAGATGAGTCAAGCCCATTCGCTTTTTTTCTTTATTGAATTATTGAAACGCCAGAATGGGAGAGGAAATTCCTAGTAGGAATCTCATATGCGCTCTTTATTCTCTGTTCTCTGGTCTAAATCCAGTACTTCTACGGTTCTAGATAACCTCAACCTCCCCCTCCCCGTTCCCGAATATAGTTCTTATATCGCATTCGCTTCTCCCTTCCCTCCCTCCCCCCCCCCCTCACTCTCGCCTATCTACTCTCCTATACTTTGCTTTATTGCGCCAGATGGATTGTCCCACGGGCAAGAGCGCAAGTCGTGCATAGAAAGGTCGATTTCATCGCCCTGTATTTGTTATTTTTTGATTTTTATTTCTTTGATTTTTTCAAGTCAACCTTATTTATTGTTAAAAAGTTCCGTCAGTAAACGTGATTGCTACTTCTTCTGGGTTCTCTTCAAACCGCTTCGCTCTCTCGTAGCATATAGAAATTAATGCGAAAACTGATGGAGCATTAGGCGTTGCGCCTAATATTTCTAATTCTTTCTTGAAATTAGCACACTTTGCACTGTCGCCCCCAAAAATCGTGGCAAATAAATTCTTTTGAGAAAGAGTGCTCAAACAAAAATCTATTGAAGAAGTACCTATATATATAGTAGAGAAAAGGAAAGATATAATCGTTCCGGTTGTAGCGCTGATTCCACTGCCTTTCAAATTGATCCAATCCATGTTCAAGATATCTTTTCTTGGAATAAAATGGCACCGTTTCAAAGGGCGAAAAATTCGCTAAACACCGTAGCGGCGGAATCACGAAATATACGTTCAGATTTTCTGGACTATAACTCCCACGCTAGCAACCTCCGATCCTTTTTTGGAATTTGTGATGTTGCCTTTTGTTACCCTATCAAATGCGCGCTAATCCGATTCATTGCTTTGCTCACTCTTCGAAATCGAATATGCCTTTTTTTCTATGGATCTATTTTCCGCGTCCTCCGCCGCATTCAAATTTCCTCTGCTTAGTATAGATACACAGAGAATGTGCTCTTTTTAAATTATTTTTATTATCATCTCGCCATTCCGTTTCATGCGATGCATGTCGATAAAATATATGTTATATATATTTTTAAATATGTGCTCTTTTTCGCCCCTGGACATATAATGTGCCCCACGGAGCACCCAATGTGCCCAACCGAGCACATTATGTGCCCCATGGGGCACATATATGTCCAGGGGCGAAAACGAGCACATCAAGGTGCCAAATAGAGCACATTATTTTTCTGTGTGTAGTTGCAAAAGTGCAAAGACCCACTTGCCGATTTTGAATACTCTAACCACATTTCAAATGCATTTTCAATACCTCACAAATGACAATGCCCCAAGTTTAGGAGGTACTTTTCCATCCTCATCATCCTCATTTCGCCCTTGTCCCTCCCCCCCCCGTCCTCCACTCTTCTTTTCTCTTCTTTTTCTTTTCCTCTTCGTCCTCTTGAATCCGAGGCCATTACGCGTGAATAACTTCCTGCTTTCGCTCACAAGGCAAAGATTTCACACGTTGAATTTCTGCCAGAGAGACGAAGAGAGAGAGAGAGAGAGAGAGTGCGCAGCCCCCTGAAAATGACAATATTTCCCCCCGATTCCAACCTAGGCTTTGAAGGCTATGAACCGGAATAATTGCAGCAACTGGCGGAACGATTTATTATGTTATGCCAGATATAGGGGTTTAAATCCATTATTTTGTGTTATACCTCCATCCCCCTCCCCTTCTATTCGATCTACGCACAACTATGACTCTCTCAATATTGGAAGTTCACAAATATTCACACTTATCGATTCATGCCCCTGCATGTCAATATATATATAAATATATCTATCTATGTGATAATCCAACTAAGGTGCTTGTTCACCCCTATGATAGATATTAGACAACATCTGTGCTCGGTCCATTTCACTCGAAATGCTGCATCTTCGCTGTTCCGAAGTCTTACACAGCGTGTTCTCGAACCCTAGATATTTCCTCTCTACATCTGGTCAGACGTGTTTCCCCAGAACCTATATTCCTCTTCTTGAGAATTCTCAGAGAGAAAGAAGTATTGTTATCCGACTCTTACCCGACGTGGAGAAATGGGCAAATACTTGACTGCGCATTTGTCATTGTTATACTGTCGATTTTTGCATTTAAATTTGCATTCCGACGGTAATGATTCCGTCTTCCATTGGATATTTGTACTTTTGTCTGTGCACGTATGCTCTTATAGCTAACACAAGTCCAATCGAGAATGTGCGGAACGAAAATTTGAATACGAGGACAGACAATACTGTCTTTTGTGACTCTCCACCCGCAGCGTTGGTGAAGAAGCTCCATGACCGCGTACCCTAATTTTGTCATGCGCGTTTTCTGTAACATCCTATGGCTTAAAGATTGCGTTCGATTGCGTTTCTTCTGAAGTTCATCCATGCTCGGTCATCCATCCAACTTCTCGCCTCATTTCTACATTCTGATTCCCCTCACGCAAGCAATGATCTCGACCATATCTCAGCCTAGCCTCTTCTCATAGCTCATTCCAACGTCTTCGCAAAGCTTGCAACCGAAATTAGCAGTCTATTCACGGCAACCGCGCCATGGACTATAGGAAAATGACCAGCGCTGCCAGCAACTTTCAGGGCTTCCTATCTTACAAGTTAATTTCTATGGAACTTGTCGCATCATCTCGTTCTAGGCGACCGTAAATCAGGGCTTCTAACTCGGGATTCCCGACCTATTCATTTTCTCGATTCCTCTCCTCAATCCCATCCTCCTTTCCAATTTCTTCTGTCAACTTCATTTAGTCTCCTTTTATTGTCCTCTCCGCCCCCCCCCCCATCCCCCCTTTCTTCTCCCCCTTTCTTCCCTCTTCTCAAGCGCGTCCATCTGCAGGCCATCTCTCTCTACGTGCACTTCTCTCGAATCTCGGGGTCCGCCTACACTTTGCGCGAATTGGCTTGAGATCTAGCACCAGACATCGTTCTAGAATAGCTTATATAGTGGATTAAACCGATCCGTCAGTTTCTTCCGTTCCAAAATGAGTCTAATTCTCTCACTTTTGCACACTCTCTCGCCTTATATTTGGAATGATTTTCCGACGGATCTTTTTAATCCACTATAGGTACTAAAAGAACAAAGCGGTCCCTCATTTGCAAGAGCCACGGATTTAGGATAGACTATAGAATAATCAATTCTACTCCGGATAGATGGCCTCATAGCATTTCAGCCGCTTGTGATATGCTAAATTTAAGGCCGTTAGTTTTTTTTTGCCGGAGTTTTCATTGATTGTTTGCGCAGAATGACTGTCCTTGGAGCCTGACCGATCCTTCATCCCTTAGGTAGGTAGTCCCTCTCTGCCACACGCTTCGCTTCACCCGGGAGGATTTCAGTTCCGTTTACTGGCTCGCTGACTGAACTCCGGACCGGCCACCGAAATCTTCGACATTTACTTCAAGTAATTCTGCCTAATGCGGTCGCATTCTCTACGCGATATTCTACGCCTCTGCTGAAATGTGGATAGAGCGTTCGCAGATCTTTCCGAATAAAAGGCGAGAGAGCGTGCAAAAGTGAGAGAATGTGGACGCATTAGCAATCAACTGTAACCGCTTTATTTCACTATGTGTCTTCACAGTATTTTCCGATGTGCGTTCCCATTATGTCTGTACTATTCTGCATCGTCGTGTAATCTTGTCACGTATTTGAAGCTTAATTTTAATCTTAAATCATAGGAGAATAAACCCGTCCGTCAGTTTCTTTGATTCCAAAATAGGTCTAATCCTCTCACTTTTGCACGCTCTCTCACCGGATATTCGGAATGATAAAACGACGGATATTTTTATTCCACTATAAAAAATCAATTTGCAGTCGAATGGGTTGATGCGTCGATGCAACCACGCTACTCCGCAGACACCTCTGCTCCGGGATGACGTGCCGCAGGTGATCTTTGAACTTTGGTCTTTTATCTTTGATTTTTTATCTTTAATCTTTGATCTTTGAGCTACACTTTTAATTTTCTATCTTTGAACTACATCACATCTTGTAACATCCCCCAATTCACATATTTGCTAATTTCAAAATACCGTAACCTGCTTGCTTTATTGCCCGAAGCCCCCCCTCAAAAGTCGGTGCATAATTCACGGGCCACAGTCTGTCTCCTCCCGCCCCCCCCATATGCATTGTGTCGGCTTGCTAGTTGAGTCATCCG
>LS908586.1:568957-589558 GCA_900490955.1 Micoletzkya japonica
CCCCCCCCCCCCCCGCCGGAGAATTAGGTGGAAGGCAGGAAAATTGTAGTTGACGATCCAAAACACTATTTTGCACAAAATTTGCATAATATACACCATATATTATGGATTAAAAGGTTGGAAAAATAGTAGAAAAGCGCTGAAAATCCGTTCAGCATGGCTACTTCCTCGCGGGATGCAGCCTGTTCCACTCCGTCATCGGTCGGTGCTTTCCGTGCAGGCGACCCACCAAGGTTCGTCGGTTCCTAACCCCACCCCCCACCCCCCACCAATCACATCCGTTCACGTCTATTTATATCGTGAATCAATCTGTCTCGCTCTCTATCTGCAACTCTCAACTGTTTACGAACACCCATTTCCGCTCCCTTTCCCGTTCCCGTTTCGTGCGCTCTTTACCCTCCCTCGCCATCGCTGTCCCTCCTAACCCCCTCTCCCCCTCCCCTCCATCGTCTTCTCCTCCACATGGCGTGCGCTACATTCAGTCACTTCTCCCATTTCCTGCAACCCCTCGCCGTCTACAGAAATGTAGTAAGTATCTCGCTTCCTCGGTCTCTCTCTCCCCCCTCCCCTCTATTGAATACAGCACGGGGTTATTCTCATAGCCTGGCGTCGGCTAGCTTAGAAGCGGGCATTCCTAGCACTCCCAGTGGAACAAACTGTTTTCATCGCCCTGCATTCCGCCCGGTGAAGAGTTTGTCTAATAGCGAATTGAAGACAAATTTCGGAGCTATTGTAATGCTTGGTGACGAGATTAAGTTTTTAAATGTATTACTTTTATTCGCCTATAGGATCGGATCGTATGCGCGGAAACCGCTGTGTTCGCTATTAGAACGCTTAGAGTGCTGTGGTCGGTTCCAAAAACTCTTCTTCTCTCATTTTTGCCACACTCGCTCGAGTCATATGACCATTTTCTTCCACAATATCATAATCATAGATTACTTCCAACCGTCTCTCAATAAGAGCATTTCATTCGGGTCTTTTTGATGCTTATGTTTCGCACATCATTCGTAATCGCGACGCGTCCTTTCACCAAAAGCAGCGAAACATACCGCGTTGAACACTCTTTCCGACGACAACTTACTTAAGATTCGAGTGAATTACACTTTGCAAGAGCCTACAAGTAAAGATCTACTCAACTGTAATTGTTTCCTGAAGAATATTACTAGTTCTCAGAAGAACCATATTCTCTCATATCCTTGTATCTGTCACCGCTATCCCGAACTAGTGGATGCGCAATTGCTTCATATTTGTACTGGTAATTCTGACGTTGCCTCTGATCCTTATCTACGTGAAATTCTATCAAAAGGTACAAAGTATAGAGTTGGTGTAAACCATTATATTGAAGAGGTCAAAGCAAACATAGTCAATGGCCTCTCTCGCATGCTCTCCAACTCTCGCAAACGTTATAAATGGACCCGACAAGCTACTGATCAAGTTTCCGCAATTATTGCGGTTGCTGTTATTCCCCGCTTTGACCAGTACTTGCAAAGATTCCATAGATATACTGAAATACCTAATCTTCGCACTCTGAACTCAGTTAAAACGTTGCACAGATGGTTTATAGTAACCCCTATTGACAAAGCAAGTAATCATTATTCATTCACTTGTAAGAAGCTTTACGTTCAATTCATGGAAAAAGAACTTAATTTGAATTCGGATTCCGTTCGTACTTATGAGCCAGTGCCTGATGCTGATGGGAACGTAGTCATAGCGTCTCATCTGCGTCGTGCACAAAGCTATCGCATGCCTATTCCTGACGAATCCAGCCTGCCTAGAATCCATGGTATTCCTAAGATGCATAAATCTCCTATTAAATTCCGCTTCATTATGGGTGCTTACAATAGCAGTCTGAAACCTATTTCAATCGAGTTGCAAAAGTTGTTGAAATTCATCAGTTCACACTTTATGAGATACTGTGGTCAAATGTGCTGGTATTGATCACTATTTCGCTATCACTAACTCCATTCAAGTTGTGGACAAGATTACTGGCAACTGTTCCCCCGGTACAGGCATTTTCCGTGCTGACTTCTCTTCTCTATTCACTAATTTGCCTCATGCAATTGTAGAGAAGAACATCCACAGCTTACTTAAATACCTTATGCTTTAGAAACAGTGGTTTCCAGTTCATAAGCGTCAATGGTACAAGAGTCACATATACAAACGATTCGAGCAAAGGTCGTTGCTACTTGCTTGGTGGCATTACTATGATGCTCAAGTATTTTCTGGACAGTAGCTATGCTCTTTATGGCGGTATCATATACAAACAGAATAGGTAGTGGAATCCCTCAAGGCAATAATGCTTCACCTCAGATAGCTGACCTCACACTAGCATATATGGAGTTCGACTACATTATGAAACATATCAAACAAGGGAATGCACTTTCTTACCACCTTGACCGTACCTTTAGATACATTAATGATATCATTCATATTTCTAGCAAAGTAGATTCGTTCATGGAAGTAACTAAGTCTATGTACCATAATTCCTTAACTTTAGAAAGAACCAACACTTCCAATGATAATGCAGACTTCTTGGACTTGGTGGTTACGGTAATTGATAAGTGTCGCATATGTATGGTTGACGAAAATGTTCCGTCAGTCGTCTTATTCCTATTTATGACGAGAGAGCGGAGCGGTATGAAGAGAGTGCAGACAAAGTAGGAATGAGTTTACTGATGGAACTTTTTCGTCAATAATACTAATCTCTACAATAAGTATAAAATATCAAATAATGAAAATTCTATCTCAATTTCTATCACTTAGAAAGTTTCTAAATATTAGTCAAAAAACCCGTGCTCTACTCTCGATAGCCTTACCCGTTCGGTTTCGTAGAATGGAGATAAGGGAGCAAGTTACCTTGCCTATGGTAACGGATATGAGGTTAGTTTCACTATAACGACGAATATCAAGATTTTATTATCCATAGCCTTACCCGTTCGGCCACTGGGCGACCACATTTTGGTCATTACAATACGCTCTAGTCTTGTTTATGCTCACATTCCTGTAGCACCAAGATCATTTCATCGTCTATCTATCCAATCATTTTTCTGGTCATCTCTCGTTTTCCTTTGCAAGTGTATCTACCACCTTCTTGTAAGAGACTATGACACGGCATCAAACCACTATCTATCTCTATTATTGACGAAGAAGTTCCGACGGTACCGCTTCGCATTCTATAGGAACGAGACAACTGACGGAACTATTTGGCAAAATTTCTCAAAGATTTTCGACAAAAGAGCTTAAAAGCCCGCATCTGGCAGTCTGCTCATGTTCAGATCCGGAAATGCAAACTTTCTGTTCAAAGTTGAGTTGGTCTTTCTTTCCGACTCTTTTTTTACAGTTATATTACCGACGAAAATATTCCGTCAATAGCCTCATTCCTGCTTCTTCAGCACTCTCTTCAATACCGCTTCGCTTTCTCAATAGGAATAAGAGAACTGACAGAAAATTTTATTTCAGTGTCTATGCTCTGTAGGCTGGCCTTTGTAGTTATAAAGCCGTGGAACATAACCGAGAAAAATCATCGTAATGAGAAATTCAATGTTGAATGCGTTCTGATCGCGCGCCATTCGTAAATAGCTGGCGGAAAGCTAAGAAAAGAAAAAAAGAGCAGCGCTAGATTTAGCTTAGGTACTCCTATAGGAGCATACTCAGTTTCCCTTTGTCTATCGAGTTCTGCCCAAAATTTAATGCTCCAATCGCAAAGCATCGCAATGTAACATCTTCATAAATACCTGGGGTAGGCTATGTTAGAAAAAGCCCTTCTCGGGCTGAAGAAAAAAGCTTACTTTTTTCATAAATCATAAGTCGATCAATATAATATTATTGGAGGAAAACGAACGTTGGGAAATTTTTGCAGCGACTCCGCTAAATACAGTGAAACTCTCT
The DNA here is from genome assembly GCA_900490955.1 of Micoletzkya japonica. NCBI lineage: Eukaryota > Metazoa > Nematoda > Chromadorea > Rhabditida > Diplogasteridae > Micoletzkya > Micoletzkya japonica. The sequence continues at coordinate 572,846 of LS908586.1, forward strand.
TGGCAAAGTGCCAGCTTAGGCTAAAACCGACTCCGGCTGTAGTTTTACGGTGGTTAGCGGAAAGAACTGTGCAGCTCTCTCAACGTTCGTGTTCCTCCAATAATATGACAAAAAGAGCGTGGAAGACCGAAGGGGACGAGAGACGGAGAGCAGGCCAACGTAGTCGGTAGGCTCTACTTGCTGTGTGCATGGATCCGGCGAAGCGTGCGCAATCTGTTATGCGCTCTGAGGTTAGACGGTCTCTCTGGGTTGCATTGTATTCTACGCGCTATTCCAGGGTATTCCTTCTTTCATCCCTTTCGTTCTTTCTTTTCTTCGTTCTCCACGTCTTTGCTAGAACTAGAATTGCAACGGATTTCCATGAGCGCGTTTCGCGTAATTCCTGATAGTGGGAACCTCTACATTTCTGGACACGGAAGCATTTCTAGTCTATTCAGAAAGGAGTACAGTACAAAGCTTACCTAGTTTTGCCTCGTGACATCGCATACTTCTTGATATATTCGTGAAGAAAACCAAACTCTAACTGGGGGTAATAACCGGGTTGTGCTGGGCTCGTTCTATCCCTCTCGCCTCTAATGGTAATGCCGGGGGGGGGGGGGTTCCCGTTCGCTTTATGCAGGGTCTCGACGCGAAAGCACGCTCTTCTTGCAATCTGCGATCTTGTGAAACTGTATTTTTTATGTTTTACAAATTCTCCATTGCGAGTACTTTATCTATTCATCTCCTTTGCTGATTTTCGATCGCCATAATAAAGCGTATTCATTACCTACAAGAACGCTCATGCAACTCAGATTTCGCAAAGAAACTGCAATGTTCTCCAGAGCCCCTCAGGGGACAGTTCTAACTTCGCTTCTTAGGTGCCCCGTCTCACTCCCATCTCACCCCGATGTTTGCCCCTTCCCCAACTTCCTCCTCCTCCTCCTCCTCCTCCTCCTCTTTTTCCTCTCCCCTACCGCATATCCCCCCATCTCTTTTCTCAGGCGGACCCCTCGCCATATTGTATTATCCTGACTTCTTCTCCTCCTCTTCCTCCTCTCCTCTCTTGCGTATTCTCTTATTCTCGCCTCTCAAAACGTTGCCCGTCCCATGCTTCTGTGATAAACGTTCGCTTTACAATCATAAATTTGCATGTGAGTTCTTTTGAAGCCTATGTTTTGCATTATCATACATCATTCATAAGCGCGACGCGTCTTGTCAACAAAAAAAGTGGAACATATTGGCCGAAAGGACCCGATTGCGAATGTCTACAATAAACGTTCGCTTTAGAACCCCCCTGCTTCCCCTTTGTTATACCCTCTGCGGGGGTGCGCATCATAAAGGCAATTAGCAGAAAAAAGCAGTAGCCGGCTATGTTCCTCTGCAAAGTCGTGCAAAATAGATATCATTATTTAACATATGGCTTTCTTGCTAGAGCTTTCCACCGTTCCTTTCTCGACATGCAAGTAGATTCGCATACAGTATCCTACTCCTATCCGCTTTCGCTTTTAATGATAATTTTATCTAAATACGTATGAAAACATATGCTTATTGATAACGAATAAGGTAACGATAACATTGATAACGAATCTCCAGTGATACAAAAGACTCGCGGAATCGCGGAATCGGTTCCATTCGCCAAATCTCCTGATTTCATGCACTCTATGTATCTACCCGCGTCCTTTCCCAAATTACATTGTATTTTGGAGCCTACAAATCACGCCTAGAAGAGTACCTAAACTCGCGCCTAGTTCTGGCTTTTTTCCAATTTATTTCCCGTCTCCAAAATATGTCATAATCAGAGCGAATTCGAGCAATCACTCCAGTCCTTTGCATTTCTGCCCTCTAATCTCCGCATTCCCCTCGTCCTCCCCTCGTCTTATCCCCCGCCGTTCGCACCCTCAGATTCCGAGAGGCTTATTTCCCGTCCATTCTCTGCCTCCTCTTCTACTCCTCAACCAAAGTATCTCGTTATTCTACTTGATTTTGTGAAAATTTACATAAATTTAAATATTTAAAATATTCAATATTTCTGTTAAATTCAGATCCTGGACCGGATGACGATCGACACGTACGGGAGCGAGGAGGACCGGACTACGGTAAGACCGGGAATTAGACGGGATTCGGTCCGGGATTTAGACTGCAATAATAATCATAAAAGCCTACATCGAAAATTTAAATAAGCTTAGATCTGAACTCCAAAATCTAAAAAAATTTCTAAAATAAAATGTGTCTAAAATCTATAAGCTTCGTTTTCCTCGCTTTTCGTTGCAATGCAAGGATGGAACAGGTGAGGAGGATCGTTTTGCTAAAATGGGGCATACCCGTTACTTTGTGTATTCATTGGTCTGTGACGGGCGAACCAAAGGCAACGAAGACGGCGAAGAAGAGAAGGAAAGAAAGACTCGACGAGTTGTATGACTCAGTCATGAGATGGCGAGATGGCTGGGTAGTATAGTACAAGGCTGACGTGGAGGAGAACCTGGCTTGGATCCGCAGTCCCTTGATAACTGTTCGTACTTGAACATTTTCATACATGCACTCAAAGATTGCATTTCATTTACTTTGCTAATCACCGTTTGTTCGCTAAAGTAATCGGACGCGATTCATCGTTGACGTCGTTCTTATTGCCACCTATCGTTGCTATTCCAACTCTCTAGGCTACCTATTAACGTTCCCACTTGCGTGCGCATGGATATCATCCGAGCAAAGACCGAACTAACTCGACTTTCATCGGGAAGTGCCCGACCTGCCACTCCCACGGTTTTCATTTCGTCTCGTTTCATCCTCGTCTTCTTCTTCTTTTTCTTTCCCGCTTCTTCACTTTGGTCAACAGCCCACACACACACAGCTCATTTACCATTCGCTCGAAAGCACTCTTTTCGCGGTATGTATTGCATCGTCTACTGTATTTGCCTTTCAGGAGTCCATGGTCTCTGAGGCCATGTATCTCTATCGTCTCGTTTTGGGTCATATTCGCTAGTTGCACTTTCGCCCTCCATCTCCCTATTCGTTCGCAGTAATACAATCCGCTCCCTGTCGTCCCATCTTATTTCTCATTTGCTTCTCGATGAAAATAGAAGCGCCGCTGCTTCAAATAGCATAGTCTTCACGAGAAAATAGACGACTCCTCTCCTCTCATACAAGTTCTGCGATTATTGCGCGTTTTCATATGTTTCACGTTCACTACGTAACTATAGGCATTACTTTTCAAAAATTACTTTCCTCTTCTTCCAATAAATATAGATATAGCACCTTTGCATAGTGCATAGGCGTGCGTTGTTTACTACCAGTCAAGATTCGCGAGAAAGATAATAATGATGGACGAGTCTGGAGGAAGAGTGTAATGATAAGAAGAACAGTGGGAAGCTGAGGAACTGAGAGACTGCTGCGAGAAAGAAGCAAAGTCTGTTGAATAACGTTCGCGTATATTTTAGTAGTTCTTAGACTTGTACTTTCTTGTTGAGAACTATTTTGCTACAAAATTTCCGCCTTTGTTTCCCTGTTGTTTGAGGCCGGTATTGGATGTCCTTGCTTATTTCACTATGTAAATCCTGGCCGAAGGCGCTATATTTCGTGCCTCAGGCGCTATTCTCCCCCCCCCCTTCCCCTTGCATATAAAGTGCACCCTTCATCCCGCGTCTCCCCCTTATTCCCCTCCCACCCAGACCCCGTCTCAACTTTCATTATTTTGCCTCGCACGCTCGGCTTTAGAAACAGATATGAAATCCTCCCCCCCCCCACTACGCCCTCTCGCTCTCTCCTTTCATACCCCTCTCTCGAGACAGACTTGCATACTAGTAGACTCGCTGCTAATATCATTCCCCTTCCTGAGTGTGTCTCAAAATGACGATTTCATATATTTCGTATACCTTACACCTACAATAAGCTACTATCGTATCCCTAGATATATGCTGCTTTTTATATCGTTAAACCTAGATATATGCTTTTTGCTGCATAACGAGCATAGATTACGCACACTTTCGGATAGAGATATAGAGTGTTTTTGTGCGGATTAGGCAGACATGCGTTGGAAAGCTCTCCGTATCCTCGCATCAATTACATTTCCATAACTCTAATTCGGTTGCAATTATGCCTCCCACTCGGTGCAATCAAACGAACAATTTTATTTATCCCGAGAGAGAGAGAAAGAGAGAGAAATACTGCCAAGTTCACAGTAGCACAGCTTGTTAGGCTCTCTGGCCAGCCGTATTTTCTCGCAGACTAAGGGCTTTGTAATCGGAGACGACGCGTGCGCGTTTCTTTTGCCCCCTCAGGCATAGGAGGGGGGGAGGGGCTCTGGGCTATCTAAGTTGCCCGAGGGCTAAAGTTGGGCCTGCCGTTTCTCTTGACCCTTTTAGCCGCAGATGTTGTGAACGGACCACGCTTTTATTGTGCATTATTGCTCTTAAAAAACGAAGGTTTCGAGATCGCTTAGTTATGAATGGACTGCTGCTGAAGTGTCGTCCGGAAGCTCATTTCGAAAAGCCATTCCCCGGATGAGCTCCTTTGCATAATATGAATTAGTTCGGGATCTTGAATGCCAATGAAGGCAGTCGTCCTTAGTTGCACAGGCGCTACCTCTCTTCGTTGACGTAGCTATTATTGATGAAAAAGTTCCGCCAGTAATCTCGTTCCTATGTATCTCGAATTCCTATGGATCCGAACACTTTTTACCGCTTCTCCTTCTCGTTCCTTTTCTCTCAATACTAGCTTCCTGTTCTATAAATGAGTTCTGCGCGATTTCATCCACTCCTCTTCTCCAGGAAACGAAATATTATTTAAGCTTTGCGCTTGTAGATTGCGATTTTGTATTGAATAACCGACAGTATTGGATATCTAGATATCGTTGTCGAAAGCTTCCATCAGTAAACTCATTCTTACTTCGTCTGGACTCTGCTCGTACCGCTTCTCTTTCGTTGAAAATAGGAATGAGGCAACTCGCGGAACATTTTCCCCATACTTTCCGCTATCATATCTCCCCCCCATGCTCCTTTCCCCCTCATTTCTCCCCAACCAACTCTTTCCTCCCCTCTTCCTTGATACATTCATTTCCGCTCTCTCCTCTTCACAGAATCGTCTTCATTTTGCGCTCGCTCCACCCAAAGCAAAGGAGGCTCAATCTCAAAAAGCAATTATTTCACCTTCTTCTCCACTTGTTTTTCGTTCTCGCTCCGGACGCGGTCCGGGGATTGTCATACCCAATTACCCGGCCGCGTGCTATTCTGAATGAGCTTTTATGGCGCTTTTCTGCCTTTTCTCTATTTCAAACTAATCTGCAGCCTGTTTGTGGGCAGAGTTGAGGAATTACGTTGCAGTGCCTGACTCAGACTGACTAACGTCCTAAATGCGGATTAGATAGAAAAGATCAGAGGAGGGGAGAGGGGTTAGATGGAACATGATTAAGAATGATCCCTCCCTCAGTCCTCAGTAGACATTCGATTTTGCACTGCATACGTTTCTCGACGTGTGTTCGGAAAATATAGTGGAATAAACGGCGATCCGTCAGTTTCTTCCTTTCCAGCATGAGTCCAATTCTCTCACTTTCGCACACTCTCCCGCCTTATATGCGGAATGATTTTCCGACGAATCTTTTTAATCCACTATGAATATATTGCGCAAAGTAGCCTCGTTCTGAACTATGATGCAATTCATGCAAGCCCTCCCCTCGAGTGAGATCATTCTACAGAGTTGTGCGGACGAGTCAGTGCGGTCACGGTATTCTGCCCTAATGCAAAACCTTTGGAAAGCGAAAAATCATTCTGACGTTTCCAAGTACGGTAGATCGGTGTGACGCGTACTACGAAAGAATGATTATGAATGACAAAGTTAGGGCATGATTATGATCACTAAACCTACTCTCCATCTGACACCGAGAGCATCCTGAAAGTCACAACAGGCAGTGCCCTTGTCATTTTCGCTTTCCAAAAGGCCTAGAATCTTGTGCGGTGACTATGCTTCACACACTTCATTCATAGCAACTCGTAGCCATGTATAATGAAGCATAATCATTTATGAAAACGGATATGATTGAGGAAAACGCTCCATCAGTCGTCTCATTCCTATTTTTCGGCGAGACAGCGAAGCGCCGCGAAGAGAGTGCACGCGAAGTAGGAATGAGCGGTTAGTGACGGAATTTGTATTGTCAATGACATCAACAGCTAGCTATTCACGTGTACATGTTCGCATTTCGCAGTGATTACTCATCGCTTGGTAATCTTACTTTCCTGCAGCTAACTTCCCTTCCATTCAGCCATTCTATTCAGCGCATTGTCTGTAATTTCCCCTACCTATTTACCGCATTCCTCCTATAAGTAATAGCCAGTGTACATCTCGCAAAGCCGTTGCAAAATTCCTGCGTCGTTGCAGAAAATGCTCTATCAGTTAGCTCATTCCTATTTTGCACGAGAGAGCGAAGCGGCATGAAGAGAGTGCAGACAAAGTAGGAATGAGGTTACTGACGGAACTTTTCCGCCAGTAATATCTTTGTCGTAGCTCTAACAGTTATTCGATTCGCTACATCCGAAAACAATCTATCGACGCGCCCTGATTGTTCTGTGTTCGTGCGCTTATTTACACGCGACGAGGACTGAGGATGGATGAGGTATTGAGGTGTATAATTGACGTCGGTCGAAACTCGAAACAGCAACACTTATGGCGGAACTTTCCTGTCATTCCGACTGTTCCGTTTATCTTGCCACTCTCTATCTTACCCTTCCATTCCCTATTCTATGCGATTTCCGCTTTTCATGTTATTACTTCAGTCTTCACACTAGTATAGTGGAATGAGCCGATGCGTCCGCTTCTTCCGTTCCAAAACGAGTCGAATTCTCGCACTTTTGCACACACTCTCTCGCCTTATCTTCGGAACGATTTTCTGGCGGATCTTCATAATCCACTAGCAAGTCGAGCATGTCGATATAAATAAATAGTGCAACAGTCGTTCCCGGCGACGCGCGCTTCCCGTGCGATATCTAGCTAGACGCATCGGTCTCCGATTTGCCTCCCACCACCATCCCTCCCCTTTACCTCTCAACTCCCTCTCCCTCTCCTTCGTAATCCGCATAAGTCTCTGCCCGTAGTCCCTCCTATATCCCCCCCCTCTCTTCCAATCCGTTAGACCTAAACCCCCGCGAGTTGCCTCTCACACCTTACCTACGTTTTTTTAAACAAGAATAACGTCTAAACTCTCACATTTTCATAATTTACAAAAGATTGATAAGGAAGGCGGTGGTAAATTACTATTATGTGTTCAGATATTGACAAGATTCTCAAACTTTATCACTACCTACGTTACGCGAAGGGTATCTTTCTCAACTCTTTTTCTGCAGCGCTCTCTTTGCTCAGGCGCATGTGCATCATATGTGTTCCATCTCTCTCTTTCTCTCTTTCTTTTCTCCCTCCCCCTCCTTCCCTCGCTCCCTCTTCCCTCTCAGTTCCCATTCACTTCTCGCGTATTGTTTTCCGATCCTTCAACTTGACCGTGTAATGTAACTCTTCATTTGTCGTTTTTCCGTCTCTTTTCCGTTTCATTTCCGTTTCCTTCTGATCTCTTCCCCCCTTTTTACTCTTTCCAATCGGTTTTCTTTGAAACCACCATTTCTACAAATCGGTCATTTCATCAACCTTGACCAACACACAATTAGTGTTGATGAAACGACCGATTTGATGAAATGGTGGTTTCCAAGTTTACTCCTCAAGTCTTGTTTTCAAAGTTCTCTTTTCCCGTAAATTCCCGTCATGTCAAGCAAAGGGCTGTCTTGTCATAAAATCGAGTAGTTGTTACAACAGCCATTCCTCGTTATTTATCCACCCTCTCACGTTACTTGCCTTGACTTCTTGCGTCGCCAAGCCCTTTTCCGCAGTTGAAAACCTTTTTTTTCCAGAAAGGTTTTGGAGGCAGATAGACACAGATTGTCTATAGATAGATAACCTTGAGTCGTTTGGATAGCGGTTCAGGTAAATACAGAAATGCGCTTACTGACGGAACTTTTTTTCCACCAATTGACGAGCGGGGAAGGCTTGCCACAATGTTCTTAATGTTAAGCGAACGAGTCAAAATCTTTAGGATACAATGTTTTCCGTGCGAGAGTCCCTACCGAAATCAGGCATATTTTTCAGGCATCTCGTTCGCTTAACATTTGCACTGTTGTCAGGACATTGTGTTGCATTAGCTTCGTATTCAGTGATTAGCTGTATCAACCGGCCAGTTCCTTATTCGAGCCAGGAATAGGACCGGTGGTCTGGCACGTACGAAGAGCGTATGTCTCGCGTTTCAGGCACGCCCTCAGGGCTCAAACTCTGAAACACAACCGGATGAGACGTGAGCCTTTCACAGTGTTCTAAATGTTAAGCGAACGAGAAAAAAATGCATAGGATACGGTGTTTTCCGTGCGAGAGTTCCTGCCGAAATCAGGGTTATTTTTCGGCATCTCGTTCGCTTAACATTTTCACTGTTGTCAGAACACTGTGCTTTGCAAAGTTTACTACTGGCACCCACTTCAGCTCGTGAACGCGAACGGAACTGAGAGAATGTAGGGGGGGGGGGGGGAGTTGTTAGATGCATAGGCTGAGCGGCTTTTATGTCACCTTTTCGGAATAATTCTATAGAGTTGTGCAGAGACTGGTCATTTTGGCCCATACGTTTTTCACCTACTTTTGGCGACGAGACGCGCCGGGTCAAGAATAATGCATGAGGCATAATCAATCAGGCAGTGCTGACCAGTCTGCATGTCTCTAAATAATTTCCAACCTTACCATGCATCACGTCCGCGCCCTCTCCTTCTTCTCCCCTGTCTCGGTCCGGTTTTGCACTTTCATGAGCCAATCATGGCCCAATTATATGATATATTTACCAAACGATACGCGTTGTCAATGTATGCTCTATAGTTCCTGTGCGATTTTCCGATGATGTTTAGCGCCATATCGGTTTATTTGCTCATAGGCGACCTTTGGAACAGGGCCCTTCTTTTTTTGCTCGTCGAATGACAAATCACGTAGATTTGGCGCCCAAACGGAAAGTTACCTGGCTGCCAATGATAAATCGACCTTCAATTTATATTTTTCGTATATTTATAACTCTCTCGAGAGACTTCTATACAGACTTCTAGAGCAGTCTATGTAGAAGTCTATCGTCAGAATCGTAAAAAAACATTATTACACCGATATTTTGGCCTGCTCATCTTCCGATCCTTCGCATTCGCATTCATTGGCTCGCGTTTTTGCTGGTTTATGTGCGTAGCTCCTAGAGGGAGAGTAACATATGCGCTCTTGATTACCATCATCGGAAAAGGAGGGACTCTTTACCTCTCTCTCTTTCCTCTCCCCCCCCCCCTCCCAACTCTAGCAAGAAACCTCCGAGTTGCTTTCTAATCCTCACCAGGCTTCAGTCAGACCTTCCCCCCTTCTCTTCCTTCCTTCCTTATTCCCCCCTGCCCTATCTCTCCAATATCTTTCACGACCTCCCAAATGTCACAACTACATCGATATTTCTGCGAGCGTTCATAACAATGCGCGGGTATTTTCGAACCCTGAAAGATGCTCTGACTTTGTATTCAAGGAACAGCAAGCTTTAGATCGGCATATATCTATTCTATCTATTCTTTGTATCCATTCTATGTATAAATACCAAGAAGGTATTGCATTCAGCGCTTTGTACTACCCTCTTTTGCCTCTTCTAACAAAAACTTGTGCTCTTCGGAATTTCCTGGAATAGTCTTTCCAGGAAAGATCGTGTAGCAGAATCCAAGTTCACCTATAATACACACACTTTCTCTTTAGTTAGAAAAGCCTGGCCTGCAAACTCCTTATACATTTCGGTTCTCGTAAGTTGTAGATAATGGAAAAAAATTGTTTGATCACTCCGAATATCGAGAAGGAGTGGCTGTGAAATGTCAGCGAATACGATGCATTTTGGAACCAAGAAATTGGCGGACCGGCTTATTTTACTATACCATAGAGCTATAGATTAGTCCAAGTTATTGTTCATTTCTCACCAAATCTTTGCGCTTTGCGTGTACTATATTTCTCATCAAAGACTAGATAAGCATTATTTCGCCAAAAGTTCGCCGTATAGAGCGCTTATAACTCTGCATCCTTCCTGCTCTTTTATTATCTCACAGTATTCTGACAACAGTCAAAATGTTAAGCGAACGAGATGCCGAAAAATAACCCTGATTTCGGTAGGAACTCTCGCACGGAAAACACCGTATCCTAAGCATTTTGACTCGTTCGCTTAACATTTAGAACACTGTGATCTTCTCAGGCTGCGCGAAGGTTGTTCACGTGAAAGTCGATAAGCTTCCACAGCAATGCTGTTGATTCGGTCTTTTTGCCTAGTATTGTTTCATGCAGTGAAACAATACTAGGCTTATGTTAGAGATATCCTGGTTAGAGTGAACCAGGCGAAAGCTAGCCATGGAAAGGACTAGAGATGCGCATGCGAGTTATATAGTGGATTAAAAAGATCCGTCGGAAAATCATTCCGAATATAAGGCGAGAGAGTGTGCAAAAGTGAGAGAATTGGACTCATTTTGGAACGAAAGGAACTGACGGATCGGCTTATTCCACTATATGTTTCATTGCTTTTGGTGACGAGGCGCGCCGCGGTTATGCATGATTTGTGAAGCCTAGGCATCAAAGGACATCACTAGAAAGGACCCAATTCGGCGGGCCTTCTCCACCGACTTCCCGCACTCATCTCATCCCTCAACCCCCCGTTCTCCCGATCACCATCACCGCTCCGCCTCCTCTTCAATTCCTACATCCCAATATCTCTGACTGTTCTCATCCTTATTGTTAGGTGGCCATCATAAACCGTCTTCTCCTTACCTATTCGTCCACCATAACGTGCATATATCTCCGAAATCCCTCTCCCTCTCATCTCTCTCAAAATTGAAGACTCTTTGCCTATTCTCCATGCCTGTCTTCATTCTCTCGTTTATTACGACCGAATTCCGGCCACCGTTAGTCACCCTCCTCTATCTGCTGTCGTACTTTCTTCGCTTCGTGATTTGCATATTGCCCCTTAATTTGCATATTACCCCATCCTCGCCCTCCTAGACATGTCCGTCACCGCCTTTCTGCGTCGTCTATCGGTCGAGACCGGCTTCTCGTCCCCCTCCACCTCACCCACCGCCGACCGCAAGGACTCCCTCCGTCCTACAGTACCGCACTCGGCCCGCGACAGCCGGACCGGCAAGTCGGCGGCCGGCAATTCGTCGTCGTCCTCGGCTATTCGCCGGTCCCGGCTCGTGCAGTCGATTGACTCGGCCCGCCGGCGCTTCTCTCTGCAGCACTCCGGGCTCGATCCGGGGGTTATTGCGGAGAAGTGGGACCCGGGGAAGCGAAGGGATCTCGGGTCTCTTCCCGACCTGTATGAGGTAGCCGCGAGGGAATAATTGTTCATAAGTAAATTATAAAATAAAAAAAATATATATATATATATATATATATTAGCACCTTGCAGAAGGCGGCATGATGTAGCTGCGAGAAGATGGTCAAATACAAAGAGTAAATTAAGAATAAAATAAATGATGAAATAAAGATAAAATACTATTTTAAAATAATGAATAATAATATTTATCTTATAATATTGCAGAAGATTCCGGGCGTTCGGTCGGTAGAGAAAATAATTATAAAAAATATAATTTATATTGTATAGAATAGTTTTTTTAAAAATAATAAATAATAATAATGTTCGTATTATAATATTGCAGAAGATTCCGGGCGTTCGGTCGCCGCAGGCGAGGCGGGTTACGGTAATGGAGAAGCCGGGTCAGGAGAAGGCACACTTTACGGGAACGAAGCGGAGGGCCGGAGGAGGAGGAGGGACGAGGAGGATGGTGGGTGGAAGGATGGGGGGGGAGTGGCGATGAAAAAGGGGAGATGGGGTGTAGGAGGAGTATGGATAAGGAGCGAAGGGGTTTGGGTTCCCTTTTTGACACTTTTCCACCGGTTACATTTCATTGTTTATGCTCTGTAGGCATGCTGCGGTGTTCAGAGCGGTCTGAAACATAACCAAAAAGCGTCAAAACGAGAACCCTACGGAAGCAATAAAGGGGGAGTAGTGTGAGTAGTGGTTGTGCTTCTTTTTGATTATGTTTTACGCTCAATTGATGATGACCCATGGCTCACTTCAGGAGAAGGATGGCCATTGAAAAGCAATTAAAGGAGCCGTACCACGAATTTCTGACCATATTGGCTCTTTACGTCATTCAGTAGATATAATCATTCTGATCGGGTATTCCGAGTTTTATGCGATTTCATTCACTCTCCACGGAGTATTGAAGGTGCAAAGAGCAATGCGCTTTTCACAAAATCGGATATATTAGCCGACTGAGAAGAGATACAGATCTGACATATTGACAAAATGATTTTTTTACATCGTTCTGATCATTTTGGTAAAAAGAACGATCAGAAAAGATGGCCGGAAAGGCCTATATTGATATATCAGGGTAGCGCGGGAATTCAAATCCTACCGTACTCGTGGGCCGGCTCCTTTAAAGGGCCCCTCCAGGCAATATATACCATATGCATTTTTTGACATCATTGGATAGCTCTCATTCTCCTGAGTATCATGGTATTTCCTTTTTGTCTAAAACTTTTCCGTTGCTGAGAAAAAGCTGTGAAAACATTTTTCTCGCTGTCTGCGTCTCTTCATCCTTCTCTTGTCTCTCGCAATCAATCAACCGCTCTTAATTGGTTATCTCTTGGAATGAATGAGATGGTTGGAGGGGGCCTTTAAGCGCGAGCTCAAGGAACCTTACAATAAGTGTGCTACTCCGGAAGATCATTCCGATAAGGCGATTTCGGAAAAAAACAACAACCTCTAAAGTCGTATATGTGTTGGCAGTTTGTAGAAGGATTTTGCAATTTCTAAAAAAAACATGAATCACACGAACGGAACGATTCCACTAAGTGACGCTTTCACAGTGTTCTGACAACAGTTGAAATGTTAACACGGAAAACACAGTATCCTAAGCATTTTGGCTCGTTCGCTTAACATTTAGAACACTGTGCTTACTATTTGATCAACTCCCCCCATTTTCCTCCCTCTGACTCTCCTCGGAGAGTTGCGAACGTTTTTTTCTTCTCCTTCCAGAAGAGAGAGGGCAAATATAAGACGCTGCTCTCTCCCATTTCATTGAGCCGTTAATTCGTGTGTTCTTCATTTATTGATTGATTACCTGTCGCTTTATTATTGACATTATTATTGACATTATTATTGACATGATTATTGACATTATTATTGACATTATTATTGACATTATTATTGACATTATTATTGACATTATTATTGACATTATTATTGACATTATTATTGACATTATTACTGACAACGTTCCGTCCTCACTCACGCTCCATCATACTCTCTCTCCTGACCACTCGCTATCTCTCTTCGAAAATAGGAATGACGGCACCTGGCGGAACGTTTTTCTCAACCACATATTGTGCTTCACATTGTCGGTCCCGTATTCAAATTTTCGTTCCGCGCATTCCTGATAGGACTTGCGTTATTTAGCATCGGTGCATAGCCAAAGGTGTAAATAACCAACGGAAGACGGAATCATTACCGTCCGAACGCAAATTCGAATGCGAGGATCGACAATACCGTATACCTATAGTCGTACGGTCGCGTCGCGTCGCGTTGGTTATTGGGGCAGAAGTCTGAATGGGCCCTTTTCCCGTCTAAGGACACTCACTCACTCACTCACAGCCCACCCTCCAAATATTGTGTCTGCCCCCTCCCTCGATTCACTAACACAAGAGGCGCGGATGAAAGAGTGAAAAGGGAGGGGAATTCCTGCCACAATCACGCACACAAAACGTTGTAGACCAAGCGTTTCTGGAAATACGCAAATTTGGCAAATGGAAAGCGAGAAGGGGTGTCTTTTCTCCAAATATTCCGAGTCTTCCCCCCCCCTCTGACCCTCTCAGTTATTCTCCTCTCCTTGTCTCCAGTCCTTCTCATCTTCCAAACATTCTCTCCCTCCTCCCTCCCCCTCTTCCTCTTCTAATTCCTTCTCCATTCTCCGCTCGTTCTCCTCTTCTAAATTAGTAGTGCACATTCCGTCTCCCTCTTCTGTTCTAAATCGCGTTTTTGGTAGCCCTAAGGTCTCTCCTCCTCTCTTGCAAGGGTCTCTATCTCTCTCTCCTGCCAATCTCCCAATTTCTCCATGAGTGCATTAGGAGGAGCGACCTCGCTCTCCCAAATTTCACTACCTTTTTATGTATGTATTCAATTCCAGTAGACTATCATACTAGTCACGATGTAGATATCTGTGACAGAGTCCATGCAATCATATGGTGGGCGAAAAATCGCCAATCCACTAGGGAATTATTCGGAAGAATGATTCCCTAGCCGCCTAGGAAATGTAGATATTGGCTTCCGTTCCGGCGAAAGTTTAAGAACAATTTCACTCATGTTTTTGTACTGTTTTCTATCTCTAACCCATAGACCAATTGAAACAGTTTTCGAACGAAAAAACGAATGAAGCAACGGATATATCCCATAGATAGGTTAAATAGTGCGAAAGAGCTGTCCCATCTAGCCAGTTCATCTTATCTGCACCCTGCAAAGGTTTCAGGGGCTAATTTCTCTCTCCCCTCCCTCTCCCTCTCCCTCTTTTTTCTCTTATAAGAGTGTCTCTCCCTCTCTCGTCCAAAGTGCCCTTCCCTTTCCTTATCCATTTCCGTTCCGCTTATCGCGGCGTAGTTTCTAAGCGCACACAGCGGGCCATTCAATACCAAGATGGTCAACTGAAATCTCTAAACGTTATTGAGACAGGCTGTAGGGGCAGCGAATTCAATCTCACATAATCAAAGTAGAACGTTCCATCAGCTAGAATTTTTTCTGTTTGACAAAAATCTATAGAGGCGGGGTTGAATCTTTAAATAACACATAATTTTTAAGCTTACCTCGATGCCCCCCTATCTCCCCCCCCTATCTTCCCCCGTTCCTCCTCCCCCCCGCCTCATTCCTCTCCTCTTCTGCTCCATATTCTCCTATCCACCGCCTTCCTTGTCTTTTCTCGAGCATAAGCGTAAGTTGAGTGATGTGGCGCTCAAGATCCCTTGAGAACTGAGGGAAGGAGGGGAGGGGGGGGGAAGAGGGTCCCATCCTTTTTCATCACACACACACAGCACAACCAATCCTTGCGGACTATTTTACCGAAATTTAACGTACCTTTCTATCTTTAAAGCCCCCTAAGATTCATTAATTTTAAGCTAGAATTTCCTGGCTCCCTAGGGAAATTCTCAAATGAATCTGTAAAGTACAAGAAAGCGCAAAAACAAATCGATCACGTATAAGATGCGCTCTTTCTGCATTATGTAAAAAGCGCCAAAATAAGGGAAGCATCGTCCTTTGTCTTATTCCTATTGTTTCTTGCTAGTAGGCTATATCCTTGATTTTCTTCCTGCTTAGAATAACCGTTTGATAAAACAGCTGATTTAAAGAGAAACATCGAATTGTTCCAATTTTTCTTCGTTATCAAGCGCTGGTCGAAAGCTCATCATAACGAATAGATCGCAGACCAATGCAAATGAGAAAAATGTAAATTAACCGTTCGCTTGACCTTACCGAAGAATGTCCAGCCGATTCAGGTGGCCTTTCCACGTAACGGCTAAACAGTTAAATAGATTGGTCAATCGATATATTTTCTTCGATTTTTTTAAAAAAGATAGCTTAAGCGAAAGTGCGCCCTTCACGAAACATCAACAATTGCGTTTCCGTGTTTACGTACAGCCTTTCTTATCCCTTCTCGACCCTCTCTAGAAATTCTCTCGCTTCTTTTGACTCTCTATCTCTCTGTCTCCCTCGTTTCTCCTCCTTCTCCCTCAGGGAAACCAACTCAAAATAGGGGGGGCAGCTCTCTATTCAATAAGAGAGCGGTCCATATGGACGGCTCAGCGAGTTGGCTCAATCAGTGGGAGACCCGCTGAACTGAGAGGGTTGGACTAACTTCTCTCCTCTCCCCCCTCTCGTTCCCTCCTAACACTCCCCTCCCCTCCCCTCCCCTCTCCCCTCATCAATTTCAACTTTCGTCTAAAGCTGCAGCTCCCCAGACACTCGCATACACACACCCTCACGCATTTGGAACAGCTCCCCTTTCTGAGCTATCGCCTAACTATCTCTTCATCTTTTCCCACCTATATCTCGCTCTCTTCTTGAATTCCGTTCGTTCGCTAAACCTATCCCTCCAAACCGCACTAGTTTTACCGCGATTGCGGCTCCTTATCTTTGAATGATCATTGCTTTGTCATTTTTTAAATTATGAAAATCACTATCAAAGCCAGTTGAGACCATGCATACTTACGCAGCAATATAGCATTATAAGGCGGCAAAAGTTCCGAAATTAGCGTAAGAACGTGAGATTTGACTAGTGTCAATCGCAGAATTCTTTGGAGAATAAATCAGCCCGCTCGCAACTTGCACTGCATTAGCTAAGCAAGCTCTTAGCGCTATTCCTTAATCTAGACCCCATCCCTTACCTGTCCCAATCAGCCCCCTCTATCCCATTCGCTCGTTCACCCCATTACCTCCGCTATTCCGGTCACTCTCTCCTTTATTTCAGGCCCCACCACTTCGCTTCCCTCAGTTCTCCCATGGTCCGCCGTCCATAGGTACGCCAACATTTCGTTATTTTCCCCAATGTCCTAGACTCTTACTTTGTAGATGACCAATATGTTTCGCTGCTTTTGGTGACGAGGCGCGTCGCGGTTATGAATGATGTG